>CM042561.1:19539445-19656945 GCA_023630585.1 Cranoglanis bouderius
TGGGATTTGTAGTGCTGTGTGTGAGAGTGCGGGTTGGTGGCGGCCATGTTGCCGCTGTGAGTTCTGGGAAATGGAGTCACGCTTGTAGCTAACAGACCTAACAGACCTAACAGCATGACCTAACAGAGCTTTTTGCAGGGGTGGTTTAGTTTCAGGTCCTGGGTCGAGAGCCATACCCGCTCCCCTGGCTGGTACTTAGGGGTTACTTGGCGATGACGATCGGCCTGGGCTTTAGCTTGGTGGGCCGCTTGTCTTAGTCGTCGATGCATGGCAGCCCAAACCCGCTCGCAACATTCAAACCATTCGTTAACGGCCGGGGCATCCGTGGCCGTGGCGTTCCACGGAAACAAAGGAGGTTGGTATCCCAGAGCACACTGGAATGGTGTCAGGTTAGTGGCTGAGTGGCGGAGGGAGTTTTGGGCGTATTCCGCCCAGAGCAAGAAGCGTGACCAATCTGACGGGTTTTGGCTACAAAATGAACGAAGCATTCTCCCTACTTCTTGATTCACTCGCTCTACCTGACCATTGGATTCGGGGTGATAACCGGAGGTTAAACTGATATTCATGCCCAGTTTTTCCATGAACCCTGACCAAACTCGTGAGGTGAATTGCGGCCCCCGGTCACTTACTATGTCCTCCGGAATACCAAAGTAACGGAAAACATGGCTAAAAATTAGTTCAGCGGTGTGAAAAGCGGATGGGAGACTGGGGAGAGGAATCAAATGAAGGGACTTAGAGAAACGATCGAGGATACCAAAATGGTGGTGTTGCCCAGTGAGTTGGGAAGATCGGTGAGGAAATCGATAGCTAAATGTGACCAGGGACACTGGGGCGTGGGTAGTGGCATAAGCTGGCCAACAGGGAGTGCTCTGGGTACCTTAGTTTGAGCGCAAACACTACAAGAGTTAACGGCCTGTTGTATGTCCCGGGACATGCGGGGCCACCAATACTTGGGTGCTAAGAGGTGATAGGTGCGTTGAGAACCGGGGTGACCCATGCCTGGGGCCGTATGGGCCCATCTTATTAATTGGTCCCGGTGTGCCCAGGGAACAAACAACTTAGAGGGTGGACAGGTAGAGGGAATCTGCTTTCGCGGGATTTTGGCGAGGAGCTGGTCTAATTCCCATTGCACGTTGCCGACCAGGCAGGAAGGAGGCAGAATGGGATCTGGGTGCATAGGTTGGGGATCTTTACTATGAATACAGGAAAGGGCGTCAGCTTTGTGATTTTTGGATCCGGGACGGTAGGATAGGGTAAACTGAAAACATGCAAAAAATAGGGACCAACGAGCTTGGCGTGGATTTAAACGCTTAGCGGTGCACAGGTATTCTAGGTTCTTGTGATCAATAAAAATCATAAAGGGGTGCTCTGCTCCTTCCACCCAATGTCTCCACTCTTCTAAAGCCAATTTTATGGCCAATAGCTCTCGATCCCCCACATCGTAGTTTCTTTCTGCCTGGGATAACTTTTTCGAGAAAAAGGCCACTGGGTGAAGTTTTGGTTTTTCCCCCAGGTGCTGAGACAGAACAGCCCCTACTCCTGCCTCGGAGGCATCTACCTCCACTATGAAGGGACGAGAGGGGTCGGGGTGTTTGAGTATAGGTGCGGTGGTGAAGGCAATTTTTAGACAGGAGAAAGCCCTCTCGGCCTCCTGGTTCCACAGGAGACGGCGGGGCCCGCTGCGCAGTAGGGCTGTGAGAGGCAGGGCAATGGAGCTAAATCCCCGGATAAAACGCCTGTAAAAGTTAGCAAACCCCAGAAAACTTTGTAGCTCCTTGATAGTTGTTGGAGTGGGCCACTGTGTCACAGCTGTGACCTTACTTGTGTCCATGGCAACCCCCTTGGGGCTGATAACATAACCTAAGAAGGTTGTGGTGTCTTTGTGGAATTCACATTTTTCTGCTTTGACGTACAATTGATTCTCCAGGAGGCGAGAGAGGACCTGGCATACATGGGCCACATAAGTTTCATAGATGGGGGAGTAAACTAAAATATCGTCAATATAGGCGATAACGAATTTTCCTAACATGTCCCTCAGCACGTCGTTAATAAGGAATTGGAACACCGAAGGCACATTAGTGAGCCCATACAGCATAACTAAGTACTTGTAGTGTCCTGTTGCTGTGCTGAAGGGGGTTTTCCACTCGTTCCCCTCTCGTATACGTACGAGATTGTATGTGCTGCGCAGGTCTAGTTTTGTGAAGTAGTGGGCTTCTCGCAGTTGTTCCAGGGCAGAGGGGACGAGTGGAAGTGGATACGGGTACTTGACTGAGGCCCAGTTCAGACCTCTATAATCGATACATGGCCGAAGACCCCCTCCCTTCTTAGCCACGAAGAAGAAGCTGGCCGCTGCTGGGGAAGTGGAGTGGCGGATACACCCCTGTTGGAGAGCCTCCAGAATATACTCAGACATAGCCTTCTGCTCAGCTTAAGACAACGGATAGATATGGCCACGTGGCGACGTCATTCCTGGGAGTAGGTCAATCGAACAATCATATGGACGATGGGGCGGAAGGCCACCCGCTTTGGTTTTACTGAAGACTTCCCCGAGGGCTTGGTACTCGGGGGGTATGTGTACCTTTAACGTGGTCTCAGGGCTTTCGATGGTTGTGGTTGAAACAGCCAGCGTGAGTGCGTTGAGACAATGCTGCCAGCAGAAGGGTGACCAGCCCGTGATCTGATGGTCCGCCCAGGAAATCCGTGGGTTATGTTGCTCCATCCAGGGCAATCCCAAGATGATGGGATAACGAGCAGAGGCGGTGACCCAGAATGGCATTTCCTCGCGGCAGAGGGCACTGACGCGAAGCCCCAGAGGGTGCATGTGATGAGTGACGTCGCCGATGGGTTTACCGTCGATGGCTTGAAGGCTGAGAGGACTAGATAACGAGCAGGTGGGTATGCCAAGCTGATGCACGATCTCCTCGTCTATGAAGCTGCCAGCCACCCCGGAGTCGAGCATGGCTGTGAATAAAGAAAAAGTGCTTGAATGTTCAAGGATAACTGGTAAAGTGAAAGAATGAGAAACTGCATCAGGACTTTTACTCACCGGGGCTGAGCAGGTGTGTGGTCGGCCCCTCACTGGGGTTACGCTCGAGGGGCGGAACGGGCAGTGGCAGAGGAAGTGGTCAGCTTGGCCGCAATAGAGGCATAGGTGGTCCCGGCGTCTCCTCTCTTTCTCACCGCTGTCAAGCTTGGCATGGCTGATTTGCATGGGCTCCGTGGGAGCGAGTGTCGCAGCCGGCTCTGTTCGACGGGGATGAAAACTGCGGCTATGCAGCAGCTGGTAGAGCCATATGGCGAGGTCGATAAGCACATTGAGGGTTAGGGGTTTGTTGTGACATGCCATTTCTGTGAGGATGGCAGGATTGAGGCCCTGACGGAAGACGGCTTTCAAAGCTACATCATTCCAGCCGCTGCCTGCCGCGATTGTGCGAAACTCCAGTGCGAATTCCGCCACGCAGAGTGAGCCTTGTCGCAGCGTGATCGATCGCAGGATCGCCGGCATATTTCTCCGGTATGGACATAGGCATACAAGGCATGTGCACAGGAGCAGGCCCGACACACGGCATCGCCGTAGCAACCACTTGAGAAAGGAGTTGCAGGCTCTCGTCCACCTCTCCCAAACACTGTTGTTGTGAGCTGAGTAGCTGGCTGTGAGCCATGATGGCCTGGCAGATTTCCTCCGCTGCATCCATGGTAGGCGAAGTATTCTGTTACACCACCAAAGGAGAATTGGATGCAGATGCGGTGAAAAATCCATCACTTTATTCAGAATAAACACAGATAGTGGAACAGGACAAAATAGGCAAGATTTAGGCAGGTCAAAAACAGGCAAAAGTTCAAAATATCGGCAAACAGTTATAGCTAGGGCTAGGCAGAGTACAAAAACCAGGAAACATGATGCAGTGTTCAAAAAACCAGAAAAACAGTCTTATTGGGGTTTAGGCAAAATCCGTAATCCAAAGGTTAGCTTAGTTCAAAAACCAGAGTATCAATCCAAGGTAAAGTTGCTTGGTATTGTTGATATCGGGACACAAACGAATACTTCACGAAGAGCGTGACAAAGTCCTTAAATAATGTGCTCGTGAACAAACTAGGAAATTATAAACAGGTGTGCAATCAGAAGGTGGGTGACTGTGAGCATGGGAATGAAGGAGTGTTCTGGGTATTGTAGTTCATAGCGGCCATGTCTGTAGGCCACCGAGCATGCTGGGATGTGTAGTGCTGTGTGTGTGAGTGCGGGTTGGTGGCGGCCATGTTCGTAGGCCGCTGTGAGTTCTGGGAAATAAACTTCGAGAAAGACTTGGAAACAGACTTTGAGACAGATTTGGAAACAGACTTCGAGACAGACTTCGAAACAGACTTCGAGACAGACTTGGAAACAGACTTCGAGACAGACTTGGAGACAGACTTGGAAATAGACTTCAAGACAGATTTGGAAACAGACTTCGAGACAGACTTGGAAACAGACTTCAAGACAGATTTGGAAACAGACTTCGAGACAGACTTGGAAACAGACTTCGAGACAGACTTGGAAACAGACCTCGAGACAGACTTGGAAATAGACTTGGAAACTGGCTTGGATAACTAGACAGAGAACAAGGTTAGACCCAGAACCATAAACAAAATCAACAACTTGGTTGGAAATAGAGCTGAAAACTAAATTAGAGACAGGGCTGGAAACAGAGCTGGAAATTAAATTAGAGACAGGGCTAGAGACAGGGATGGAAACAGAGCTGGAAATTAAATTGGAGACAGATTCTGAATCTGGATTGGAAGCTGAGTTAGGAAGGTAACCAGAGACAGAGGAGGATATTATATATATATATATATATATATATATATATATATATATATATATATATATATATATATATATATATATATATATATATATATATATATATACACATATACATACAGGTGCATCTCAATAAATTAGAATGTCGTGGAAAAGTTCATTTATTTCAGTAATTCAACTCAAATTGTGAAACTCGTGTATTAAATAAATTCAATGCACACAGACTGAAGTAGTTTAAGTCTTTGGTTCTTTTAATTGTGATGATTTTGGCTCACATTTAACAAAAACCCACCAATTCACTATCTCAACAAATTAGAATATGGTGACATGCCAATCAGCTAATCAACTCAAAACACCTGCAAAGGTTTCCTGAGCCTTCAAAATGGTCTCTCAGTTTGGTTCACTAGGTAAGGCTCAAACATTCATTGCCAAAGAAGCTGGCTGTTCACAGAGTGCTGTATCCAAGCATGTTAACAGAAAGTTGAGTGGAAGGAAAAAGTGTGGAAGAAAAAGATGCACAACCAACCGAGAGAACCGCAGCCTTATGAGGATTGTCAAGCAAAATCGGTTCAAGAATTTGAGTGAACTTCACAAGGAATGGACTGAGGCTGGGGTCAAGGCATCAAGAGCCACCACACACAGACGTGTCAAGGAATTTGGTTACAGTTGTCGTATTCCTCTTGTTAAGCCACTCCTGAACCACAGACAACGTCAGAGGCGTCTTATCTCGGCTAAGGAGAAGAAGAACTGGACTGTTGCCCAGTGGTCCAAAGTCCTCTTTTCAGATGAGAGCAAGTTTTGTATTTCATTTGGAAACCAAGGTCCTAGAGTCTGGAGGAAGGGTGGAGAAGCTCATAGCCCAAGTTGCTTGAAGTCCAGTGTTAAGTTTCCACAGTCTGTGATGATTTGGGGTGCAATGTCATCTGCTGGTGTTGGTCCATTGTGTTTTTTGAAAACCAAAGTCACTGCATCCATTTACCAAGAAATTTTGGAGCACTTCATGCTTCCTTCTGCTGACCAGCTTTTTGAAGATGCTGATTTCATTTTCCAACAGGATTTGGCACCTGCCCACACTGCCAAAAGCACCAAAAGTTGGTTAAATGACCATGGTGTTGGTGTGCTTGACTGGCCAGCAAACTCACCAGACCTGAACCCCATAGAGAATCTATGGGGTATTGTCAAGAAGAAAATGAGAAACAGGAGACCAAAAAATGCAGATGAGCTGAAGGCCACTGTCAAAGAAACCTGGGCTTCCATACCACCTCAGCAGTGCCACAAACTGATCACCTCCATGCCACGCCGAATTGAGGCAGTAATTAAAGCAAAAGGAGCCCCTACCAAGTATTGAGTACATGTACAGTAAATGAACATACTTTCCAGAAGGCCAACAATTCACTAACAATGTTTTTTTTATTGGTCTTATGAAGTATTCTAATTTGTTGAGATAGTGAATTGGTGGGTTTTTGTTAAATGTGAGCCAAAATATCACAATTAAAAGAACCAAAGACTTAAACTACTTCAGTCTGTGTGCATTGAATTTATTTAATACACGAGTTTCACAATTTGAGTTGAATTACTGAAATAAATGAACTTTTCCACGACATTCTAATTTATTGAGATGCACCTGTGTGTATATATATACACATATACACACACACACGTTACGTAATCGCAGGCAGATAGGCAAAGGAGTCAGTAAATGCAGAAAAGTTTATTCTCACAAATGCAGTAAACAAAAAAGGCAGTCATCAAAACACAGGAAGAAATAAGCGAGGCAAGGAGGTGGTTTTTAACCACACACACACACGGAGCTACGGAAATAGACTCTACGGACACAGAGCTACGAAACTAGGAAAACACAGAACTACGGAAACGCTTTCGCTATGATAACTTTAACCTATACTAACGCTAAACTCATACCGGAAACGGAGCGGCGTATTTAAACTCAAAGAAATCACATGTCCAAATCACTTACATCTGACATCAATAAACATGAACCAAAGAGAAATGAGGAGGCGGAGACATGGCATGAACAAAAACATGAGCACATGGGAGAACACGGGAGGCGGAGACATGACGTAACACAATAACAAAAACGCACATGGCCGAGGTAAACAAAAACGAGAGTCCTTCTGAATGGAGCTGGAATACGCTCCGTGGAATGCGGAAGTAGGCTACTCCGTTCGTCGCGAGACAGGAAACCTAACATAACAAACCTATATATATATATATATATATATATATATATATATATATATATATATATATATATATATATATAATACAAACAAATATATTTATTGACTAAAAAAATCTAAATATCAGGTCGGAAAATGAGACTTTGTTGAGTTCTGATGTCCTCCGTCCCTTCGCTCTCTCTCTCTCTGCGTCTCCGTGCAGCAGTGCAGCACACATCGGCACATCAGACACAGACAGGCAGGCAGCAGCCCCTCCCAGCTGCGATCCTAGTTGTGTTTTTCTTGGCTTGTGTGGAGGTGCATGGTGATGAACAAAAGACTAAGATACCAGTGCCTCGACTTTACAGCTAATTAGCCAAAAGACAAATATAGTTAACTTGTGTCTTGCTAACATGCATGACTTATGAGCTACTAGCTAATATAATAAGTTAGCTAAAGTTTAGCTAAGGCTGCCTTAAACCTAATTAATACTAAAGAAGACCATGGTCTCTGTGTGAACTGATTATTTTGTAGAAATCTGTTGAGTATGAAACAATTGCGTGTGTGAGGGAATTAAAAGAAATTGGTAAGGAAGTCAGAGTTGTGTTAATATATTTAACGTTTTGTTAAAACAAATTTTTTTAAATAAATAATTATGAGAAGTGCCCTTTTTCCACTTGAGCCCCGGCCCCCCAAAATGTCTGTGCACGTCCCTGTTGTTAAACATAATGTTTACAAGTGGTGACAGTGTTGGAATATTGGGAAATGTCTGAGGGTTAATTTCTTTCACCCAATGTCTAATATGGTATTTAAAAAATATACCTGATGGTATAGCGGGGTTCTCCCAAAGAGGTGAATTGTGTGGTGTCATTATGATTATTTTACTGCTCTGGATTGAGTCGGAGCCTCCCCGATACAAAATCGTAAATATCAAACATGCTTGATATTGAAGACTCTTGATCGGGCTGCCGGAGGCGGGATACCCGCGATAACCAATGAGAGCGAGCAAGCAACCGGGTGTTGCGTGCTTTTATAGCCGAAACATGGCAACCACAAACATGTCACAAAAGTGGGGTATGGTTCCACAACAGAGACAGACAAAGAATTTTGAATAGTATGTTGAGCCTAGGACACTGTGCTCTCTGGTTCTTGAGAGCAAAAGAGAGAGAGGGAGAGTGAGTGCGTGTGTGTTAAATAACTTTCAATAAAATAACAAAATAACTTTTGCTGTGTGAATGAGCCAGCTGATATGCAGCTAATAAACAAAATGAAGTGTGAGTGATATTGTCTTCTGAAGTCATGTTTGACTTCTGTGAGATCTCGTGTCTGTGAAAGCATTACTACAGTTGACAGGTGTTTGGTCTCGCGGTCTGGCTGAATCATCTAGTGTGTGCATTCGAGGATTATAATGTTAAAAATCGGTTGAAATCCCCCTTGTGGTCTTCCACGGTTTTAAAATCGGTTAAGATAAAAAAAAATCATCTAGTGTGTCCCTGGCATTAAAAAGCTTTTAGCACCAACATTTTCCTAGTTGTGATCAGTGTTGTATAAATTTTAATAAAAACCCTTACAGATGGTACTCAACCAGAATAAGCTTTTTGCCCCCGCGGGTACTGCCGCAGTTGTGGTGGTAACATGCAGTTGCTGCTCTTGACCGCTATTTGGTGCTATAACCACAGATTTTCATTTTCACAGCTCATTTTCGCAAGTCACTGTCAACCGTGCATTATGTAAAGTGATCAATTCACACAGTATTAACATAAACCAATTACATTACCTTATTAAATCATGTGGGGATGTTGGCACTGACAGGTAATATAACTATGGTATATAAATGAACATGTTTAAAATGTGTGTGGTAGAATAGCACAGCCATAATGTCACAATTGCAAAATACTGGCAACCCGGGTTTGATCCTCAGCTCAGTTGAACGCGTGGAGTTCAGTTTTATTCAGGCCATTGAAAATACATGATCAAATCACTTTGGATGTACCAAAACAAATTATGTTAATGTAACTGGGTTCAGTCACGTGGAAAATGTGTTAATGTGTGCATTTGAATTAATGAATTAATCAATATTTCTTTGGTATATATAAATATTTTCTCTTTTAGCATTGCCTACATGTGTCATGTAAATACCGGTAAAAGACTAGAGATTACAATTCCCATCAGCCACTGCACCTTACCTGATTATGTCACATGACTGTCTGCACCTGATTCATGTTTGGGGTTGATGGGCACTTATATAAAAGTCACGTTTTGCACTGCACTCATTGTCTTTCGTTTGTGTTATTTTCGCCATTGAATTCTGTTGCCACGTTTAGGCCTTTGGTCCATGTTTGTTTCCTAGCCTTGGTGTTCTAGAGTTCCTGTTTTGTGTTCTGTTTTCATTTTTATTAAACTTTAATCTGCACTTGCATCCGACTTTGCCTCCATTACACGACAACAAGAGCACACTAAATGTATGTCGCTGATACAACACACACCCACACACACACACACACACACACACACACACACACACACACACACACACACTTTCTATCATACATGTCTTTATTTTTACACCGTCTGATATTTGAACTGTACACATTCTATAACATGTTGGGTACACTTCAAATTAACATTCTTTTGGTCTTACTTCTGTCACACATTTATAATGCATATATCGTGCTTATGTCAGGTCAGGGTAATTATAATGGCAAACATAAATAATTTGTCTTTTAGCACTAACTTTTACAGCTAATATGTCTTACTTCATAATAAATTTACACAGATTGTTACAGACACATATCAAATGTATGCATTTATATAAAATATAACTGCTTGAATGAGATATACTCGCAAACACATACATGCATGCACACGTCTTTATTTTGTACCATATGATATTTGGATTTCATTCTTTACACCTTTTACACCTGAGGTTAACGATATTTCTTCATTATATATAAATATTTTCTCTTTTAGAATTGTCTACAAGACCTAACATTCCCTATTTCATCATATATTTACACATCGTTGTAGACTAAGAACACGCATCAATGTATGTATTTCAAATTATGATATATCAATGGGTGCATTATATATAATTATTTAGAACATGCTGTTACATAAACTCGTCAATGCAAAGTTGAGTTGAAGATTTCACTCCTGGCTTGGCACACAACAGAGACAATGGGTTAACTATTGATTGGCTAGGTGGTATTTGCATGAAACATGAAGCCTATCGATGTAAGACAGGAACAACACCATATATGGTTTCTAGGAAGTCATAGGAGTACAAGCAAATGTTATTTGGGAAGGTATTAAAATGCACAAATGATGAGGGGAGACAAAGGAATGCACAAGTGGTGAGGGGTTTCATCCGTCTGCACCTGAGTCAACAGAGTCCTCTATGTGTGTATGCACATAGAAGACTGATGAAAAAACAGAGTGTTGGTGCACATTTGATGAAAAATTACTTTCTACACTGTAATTATGACTTTTTTCACTTTTTCACACTTTATCATTATATGCATGTTACTGTAAACAATCATATTTCGTATCATTTGAAACATCTCGTAGTATCATATTATTGGGGGGTGGGGCGTTGCGGTGATCACAGAGAGGAAAGGAGGAACAAGTGTTAACAAGGGAACAGAGAGGGAAGAGAAACTTATCAGTGGGTATGTACTGATTGTTTTTAACAACATCTGCAATTGCAGATCATTATTTGGAGACATTGTTACATTCTATAAAGTTGACTGTTAGAAGTCTGTTATTTACTATCTACATAACTATTGTTAATGATCATGTCCTTATGTGATAATGGTGGTACTGTTCCTAGACCATTGAAAGTTCATAGTGCAAGTACAGATATATAAGTGATTGGATAATTGACTACAGGTTAAAATATGATGCCATATATTACATTCAGAAATGTCTACTAAATACATAAAACTTGTAACAGTAAAAGAACACAGGGATTTAATTCATGTCATTTGAGTTAATATATCTTTACATGTTAAAGGGCAAGCTTAGTGCTGATTATGCCTTTGTATGTTTCAGTTTCACCTTTCCTTGCAATGTCAATAAACCTGTGGACAAGGTTTATGTCTTCAGAGTCTTGATGTTAGGGAAGAGTTTACCTGTCAAGTTATATACAGAACATATACCGAGGACAGCACAGAAACCCTGTAACTATAATCCATAGCCGGAGTGGCTCATCGGGAGAATTCCCAGTGGGCCTCTCATAAATTGGGCCGGCAAACATACCTCACACGCATGCAGAAAAGGCATGTGTGTTACATTATTGTGTGACTGATAACTAAAGTAACTAATTACACCAAATTTGTATTCACAGCAGCACAGTTACTTATGCATTAAAATGTGCAGTTTTCTCATGTCACTTGTCTCAGAGTGTTCTCTCTCTCTCTCTCACTCTCACACACACACACACACACACACACACACACACACACACACACACACACACACACACACACACACACACACACATACCCTGGTCGTTGGAGATTTGGTAACGAGGTAGTGAGTGACTGATCACTAACATATTTGTTTGAATGCAAACCAGCTTTTTTTTTTTTTTTTTCATAATGTTACAGTTGGACTTTTTGTAGCAGTAAACAATACTCAGTATATCATTTGTTATTTATCTTTATATTCTTGTTGAAACGTGTCAGTAATAAATATAACAGGATAGTAAGAACTAAACTGTCACTTCATTTATCTAAGTTCTTCCAGCATGAAAAAAATGGGCTGGTCTTGGGAGGTCTCTTTTTACTCTTTTTACCATCCATCCTCCCCTTGTGCTGCTTTAAATATAAATGTGGTGTAATGCGGATAGTTGTAGCTCAGTGGTTATCGTGTCGGAGCAGGACGCACACGCTCCTCGGTTTGCGCCCCACTGCCGGCGGCATTTTATTCCCAATTCATTCTCTATGGGCCAAAAACGCGCAATTTTTTTGTCCCGGTTCGAACATCGTAAGTTGGATCACTTATAAAAGTCATAGCACACCTCTCCTCAATATGCCGGCCGATTTGAGCCCTAATTCATGTCCATAGCACAAACGGTGCGGGACGAGTTACGCGCCGAAGTTTTGTCCGGAAGAAGAAGAATGATAAAGTATGAGCAATAACAATAGTGATGCTTTGCATTGCAAACACCACTAATAATAATAATAATAATAATAATAATAATTTTTATTATTATTATTATTATTATTATTATTATTATTATTATTATTATTATAACAGTAATCCTATAAAGCAGAACAGTATGTTGGCTAGATAGAGTGCCAATACTTATAGTGTTAGATAGATAGCTAGGGTGACAATACTTCTAAAGTTGGCTAGACAGATAGGGTGTTAATACTTGTAGCATTAGATAGATAGGGTGCCAATACTTTTAGTGTTGGATAGATAGAGTGTCAATACTTGTAGCATTAGATAGGTAGCTAGGGTGCCAATACTTTTAGAGTTAGATGGATAGCTAGGGTGCCAATACTTGTAGTGTTGGATAGATAGTTAGGGTGCCAATACTTTTTGGGTTGGCTGGATAGCTCAGGTGCCAATACTTCTAGAGTTGGATAGATAGCTAGGGTGCCAATACTTTTAGAGTTAGTGAGATAGCTAGGGTGCCAATACTTTTCGAGCTGGCAAGATAGCTAGGGAGCCAATACTTTTAGAGTTGAATGGAAAACGAGAGAGAGAGACTTCTTTTGACTTTTTATGGTTCCTTTAATATATCAATTTTGCTTATTTACATATTTACGTTTTAAAAACCCTCAGACCCCCCACCCCACACCCTCCCACCCAAAAAATGAGTCCCTTCGGTCTTATACTGATTCAACTTTAAATAAATTCATAAGAAAAAATCCATAGTCCAGTTTAGAGTGTCTTCTGTGCTGCTGATGTCCATTTTCTGAGTCTGTTTCTCCTGCATGGTAAGAGTACTCTTAGATGATCGTTTCTTGTGGCATTTAACCAATTTTTTTTATTGGAGAAGAATGGAGAGTGAAACATTCCTTTTTCCCTTGCTTAGTTGTAAGAAACGGTTTATCTGTGCTCTGGTGTACAGGTCTTCAGGCTGTTGGTGTGGGATTTCTGAACTGTTAGTGTGTGCTGGTTCATTCAGTCTCTCCATCCTCCAGTTGTTAGAGCTCTGCTCTTGTAATACCTGTGATGCACCCTGCTCCTTCACTCTCCTGCATCACAGCGTTCTGTGATTCACTGTACTTTTTTGTTTTATTGACGGTTTGGCAGTGTTTATCTTCTTTTTGTTTTCAGATGGTACCTTCACTGTGGTGTGCTGTGCCTCACTGGTGTTGTTCAGTGCTTGTGGGTTCTTCTGCTGCTGTTGTACGGGGTCAGGATTATCCTCAGTGCGGACATTAGGGCCGGGGTCCTAGTGGCGATGGCGGTATCACCATCTCCAGTGTTCTCCCATTGGCTGTCCCTGCACTGCTGCTGCTGTAACCCAGTCGACTCACCCCGGAGCTCCCCGGCTGCACAGCTCTGCGTGGGCAGCTCAGCCTTTTATGCCCAATGTCCCCACAACCAAAACATCTTGGGCGTTCGGTGGTGGCATCATCGCGATTGTTTAGAAACATGTAAATTTGTCTGCGGAATGACAGGACGTGTTTAACTACGGAGTTTTTGCAGCCGAGTGGAATGGTTGTCATGGGACTGGCGAACTTTCCGAAGCGGGCCAGCTCCTTCATGATCAGCTTATTTTTTATGAAAGGGGGCACATTGGAAATAACGGCTCATGTCACAGGGGAGGATAGAGGGGTGACTGGTGTTGTGACACCTTTTAACCACACTCCTCTTTTAATTAAATTACCGATGAGTCTTTCCTCTTTCAGGAACACCACCACAGCTTTGTTCATTCGGGAGGCACCGTTAGCAGCACCTCCTCCACCTGTGCTCCATTCTCTGGCACACACCTGACGCCATGCCGGAGAGACAGTGTCTCCCCGCTGGCATCAGAGGCCATGGCGTCCTGCTCACTCTCACCTGCTCTCAACTTTTTTTCTGGCCACTAATAATCCCTTATAACGTAAAACGTTTGATAATTAAATGAAACAAAAGCAAAAAATTACATTATCACAGAAAAATGGCAAGACGCCAAACAGCTCTCACACGCCACACTCGCTCCTCCACCGAGCATGTGCAGAGAGAGAGAGAGAGAGAGAGAGAGAGAGAGAGAGAGAGAGAGAGAGAGAGAGAGAGAGAGAGAGAGAGAGAGAGAGAGAGAGAGAGAGTGAGAGAGTGAGTGTCTCTGTTACAGGTACATTGACAGAGTGAGAGGGAGAGAGGAGGGGCTTCAGGCTGTGTGCACACAGGTGTGTGTGTGTGTGTGTGTGTGTGTGTGTGTGTGTGTGTGTGTGTGTGTGTGTGTGTGTGTGTGTCTGTGTGTGTGTGTGTGTGTGTGTGTGTGTGTGTGTGGCTTTTGACAATTGGAGCTTGAAATCTTGAACATTCCGAGCCAGTTTCTGTCAACGACACATTCTGTCAATGTAAGTGAATGGGACTTTTTGGCATTTTTGATTGTCTGCTACAGGAATACCAGGAGTCTGATCGGTTAGGAAAAATTAAGGATGACCACTCTGAACAGCCTGAAGGACTGTGCTGAGTTTGGTGGAAGCAGCTTGTATAGAATATAATAACAAAGCATACTCTAAAAGCATAATCTAATAATCAATATGAGTTAACAAGCATAATCAAAATGTATAATCAATACTTCGAAGTATAATTATAACCGTAAAATACATTCTAATCAGACTATAGTCTAAATGTGTACTGAGTCAGATGAATCCTGTGTTTTACTGCACAGCAGTTTCCTTTTTAAAAACCTTTTTAAAATAATCAAATGACTGCACATGTGCCACAAATGTGACCTTGTCCTGAAAAACCCTCATAGAACATATCAGTTAACTACGCATGCGCCACAAATGTACATATCATATAGACATGAATAATTAATTAAGGTCACGGAGATTCGTTTGTTTTTAGAAAGAAAAGGTTAATACTCTGCCTAGGGATAAGTTTACTGTTTCAGAAAAGTATATAAGGGCATGTGTGTGTTTGCATAATTCAGACTTTCTGCAGACTGTCTCACTTTATTGTTGTTTCAGTAAAGTTTGATTTCTTTTTGGCATCTACAAACCCTTTGTCTCTGGAGTTTTTTATCTTAGGCTGGAGAGATTTTTTCCACAACACTTGAGAGCTCAAGTTTGGGTCTTATAATAATAATAATAATAATAATAATAATAATAATAATAATAATAATAATAATAATAATAATAAACAGTACGTTGGCTTTGTCAAATAAGTATGTGAGACAACAATAGTGATTTTATTTATATTATTACAATTAGTGGTAGCACCACCACTAATAGTAATAATAATAATAATAATAATAATAATAATAATAATAATAATAATAATAATAATAATAGATATGCTTTGCATAGCAAGCACCACTAATAATAATAACTACAATTTACATTTACTGAAGAAAATGTGAGTGGTGCTTACCATTGCAAAATACGACATCGACATGCAGCTGCACGTGTTACAGCACAGTCTAGAGTTACAGTGCTGATTTTGTACGTTTGCCCACTGACAAAGAAATGATCAGTCTATAATTTTAATGGTAGGTGTATTTTAACAGTGAGAGACAGAATAACAACAAAAATCCACCTTGTGGGGGTGTTTTTCTGCTAAGGGGACAGGACAACTGCACCGCATCAAAGGGACGATGGACGGGGCCATGTACCGTCAAATCCTGGGTGAGAACCTCCTTCCCTCAGCCAGGGCATTGGAAATGGGTTGTGGATGGGTATTCCAGCATGACAATGACCCAAAACACACAGCCAAGGCAACAAAGGAGTGGCTCAAGAAGAAGCACATTAAGGTCCTGGAGTGGCCTAACCAGTCTCCAGACCTTAATCCCATAGAAAATCTGTGGAGGGAGCTGAAGGTTCGAGTTGCCAAACGTCAGCCTCGAGACCTTAATGACTTGGAGAGGATCTGCAAAGAGGAGTGGGACAATATCCCTCCTGAGATGTGTGCAAACCTGGTGGCCAACTACAAGAAACGTCTGACCTCTGTGATTGCCAACAAGGGTTTTGCCACCAAGTACTAAGTCGAAGGGGTCAAATACTTATTTCCCTCATTAAAATGCAAATCAATTTATAACTTTTTTGAAATGAGTTTTTCTGGATTTTTTTGTTGTTATTCTGTCTCTCACTGTTAAAATACACCTACCATTAAAATTATAGACTGATCATTTCTTTGTCAGTGGGCAAACGTACAAAATCAGCAGGGGATCAAATACTTTTCCCCCCACTGTATCTAACGTGGCTTGGTGGTTAAACAAAGTTAGGCTGTGTTCACACGTAACATCTTTTTTTGATGAAAACCGCTGGTTAAAGTGTTTTCATATAAAAAAAACACTAGGATTATTATGTAAAACGGGTGCTGACCACTTCAAAAAAGGTTGAAACATAATTTAATGGTGATACATATTTTAATGGGTCCACATATATTTTCATTAAATCTCAAACGTTATTTGGTGAAATGAATAGACTTTTGACTGCAAGTACAATAAGTGTTTCCAGCTTTCCTTCAAAAATATGCTAAGGATAATGGTCAAAAATAACAATTTTTTTTTTAATTACTTAAAGGGGTCATATGATGCTTTTTAATGTTTTCCTTCTCCTTTAGTGTGTAATGTATCTGTTTGTGCATGTATAAGATCTGCAAAGTTACAAAGCTCATAGTCTCCCACAAAGTGATTTATTCTATCTAACAGAACACTGCTCCAGACCTGCCCAAAACACCTCGATCTAAGTCCAGATATTACTTCCACAAATGTCTACATCAATATTTTAAATATCAACATAATCCCGCCCAAAGGCAGGAGCGAAGAAAGAAGGCGAGGCTTCAGTGCTACCGCCATGTCGTGGAGATGCTGTGTGTTTCAATGCGAAAGCAAAACCCCTTTGCTTGGCCTTCCGAAAACTAAATTAGGAATCAGTGGTTAACATTTATTTATAACGCTGTTCCTGAGCAGTACAACCCAAAAGTCTGCTTGTGCACAGTGGATGTTACGGAGGACAGCTTCCTGAACCTGGGAGAGTACGACGCAGGCTATACACGAAGGCTACTCCTGAAAAATGGGGCAATTCCCACTTTGCTTGGACAATCTTGCGCTTCTGAATCAGAACCTGTATGTTTGATTATTGTATGAAGTATCTGATAGAGTTGCGTTTGCAAAGTTGGTTCTGATTGAGCTGCTTGATCATCAACATTTTCTGAATCTGACTTGGGCTCAAACTGATAAGGTAAAACCGACAACATTATTAACTGTGTTGCTTAGAAGCTTAGAATTGCTTTAGAAGCCTTGGTAGCTGAAGCTCGTCATTATGGTAAGGGACGTTACATTTCCGAAACACGCTTGAGGTTTTTGGCCAATCACAACACAATGGGTTGTGTCCAATCAGAGCACTCTGGGCGTTTCAGAAGGAGGGGCTTTGGAGAAACCGGAACTCAATCGGAGCGTTTCAGGCAGCCTGGGAATAGAGGCACTGCAATAATGTACAGTATGTGAAAAATAATGTGATTTTTGAATGTTAAAGCATGTTAACATATTCTATTACACCCATTAAACAAAATAATGAACTTTTAAAAAGCATCATATGACCCCTTTAAACTTTCCTTCAAGTGTCACTTACCTGGAAGAAAATTAAACATTCTTCTGATAAAGAATCTTCTGATAATGTCTTGGTGTCAGACACCACAGCACACTTTCAGAAATCTTGTGGAGTCCATGCCTCGATGGATCAGAGCGGTTTTGGTGGCACAAGGGGGACCTACACAATATTAGGCAGGTGGTTTTAATGTTATGGCTGATCAGTGTAAATCCCATTTCATTCAGTCGATTTCTTACAGTTTTGTCACAGTGACTAAAGTTCCCGCCCATTAGTTTTTCATTTGTTTTGTTGTGCATTTTCTATTTTCAAGGCATATTCAAGGTAATCTTCTGGATTTTGTAGGTGAGTACTTTTAAATGTAAGGCCAAAGTTTTTAATTTGAGATGCAGCCCATGACAATCATATTGGTGGTGGCAATGTTTTTTTGTTGTTTTTAAACAGAGCTCATCAGTAGCGTCACTGTGCATATAAAATCACTAAACACTTAGATTTACAGTTTGACGGGGATGTTTTGGCTCTGCTGTGCCAAGTATATGTGGCCTATTTCTCCAGATACACAAGATTCACAGGTGAGTTTGTGATCAGTACTGCTTCTGCACATGCACACAAAATCATGTCTTATGTATAAACTCCTCTGCTTCATGTTCATCACACCATGCCAGCGTGGATTATTTTCCTTTAACACCACACCATTTCTCACTTTTTAAAAAAAGGAGGGTTGTTAAAGCTTGGGGTAACAAAATTCATGACCATTTGGGGTTGTTTGCCTAAAAAGTCTGGGAATCTCTGAATCAAACTTACCACCTTTTACTAACACCCTTGTGTGGTTTAATTTAATGGCTATTTCACTGTACATGTATTAGCTCACGAATATCGTCCTTTAAGTTAATCAATTAATTGTAACTTTCATAGTCCACTGACTCTGTCCAAACATATGCCACAACAAACAAGGTTCAGCTGTAAATTATTTATTTTAAAAAAAAATAATAAAAAAAAAACCCCACACACACACACACACACACACAAAAATACTCCATACATTACATTTGCTTCGATTTTACAAAGGGATAAAATACGTTAGACTATATCCATATAGAGCGTATAACTAAACTACATGAAAGAAGTGTAAATTAAAGACGTTATTCTACAAAGTGAGACTGCCTTAAACAAAACTGTTCATTCTTATTAACCTTATGGTGGTCTTATAGATGACCGCCCAAAAAATATAAAATAAAATAAACAATGCATTTCTGGCAGGGAGAAAAAAACGTTATCAAATTTCCTACTGTATAACACAACGCATATAATGTAAAACAATCAAATGTGATTAACAAACAATGAAATTCTAAATTCAAAACGAAAGAGAGCACGAAGCGATCAGAAACCTAAACTAGCAGTGTATAATAGAGCTTATGTATGCGCGCCTGCACGCGCTGATTCCAAGTAGAACGGAACGTGTCCAACAAAATCTGAGCGAGCCAGTCAGGAAGCCATGTGCCTACCCGGTAAGTGGGGTTAATGTCCGCCATTTTTGTAGTATTTAGTAGCGACCAAATGGCGCGTTGTGTCCCGTAAGGCTTTGACGAAATGTGTGGACAGCCTGACGACTTTCAACCACCCAGTTGGTTCTAACATGGGCCTCCGTATCCACCCCTACCGTAGCCGGAGGGACCACCGCGAGCATAAGGGGCAACGCTCCGATAAGTATTTCCGCCTTTAATAGGCCCGTAACCAGACGACTGTTGACTGTATCCACTACCAAAGTCACCGTAGCCATTTCCACCACCATAGTCTCCCATCTGGTCACTGTATGCACCTTCATAACCTCCTCCGTAGTTTCCTCCATATACGCCGCCATAACCTCCATCGTAGCCACCAGCGTAGCTGCTGTAACCACCTCTTCCGCCACCGAAGCCATTTTGATTTCTTCCCATTCCGCCGCCTCTTCTGCCCCTGCTGACCCGGGCTCCACCAGCAGCCTGTATTTCTTGTTTAGTGAGCGCCTTCTTCACTTCTACTTTGTGCCCGTTTATCGTATGAAACTTGAGCACAACTGCTTTATCTGCAGAGTCATTGTCTTCAAAGTGTACAAACCCAAAGCCACGCTTCTTGCCGGTATCTTTATCCGTGATGACTTCCGCTTTCTCGATTACACCAAACTGAGCAAAGTATTCATTTAGGTCCTTTTCTTCGATGTCTTCTTTCAGACCCCCAACAAATATTTTCTTTACTTTGGCAAGAGCTTCAGGTCTGCCTGCATCTTCACGAGCCACCGCTCTTTTCAAGTCCACGTTTTTACCATCAACCATGTGTGGCCTAGCTGCCATTGCAGCATCAGCCTCTTCAACGCTCGAGTAGGTTACAAAGCCAAAACAGCGTGACCGCTGAAGCTGGTCGTTTTGAACAACAACGCAGTCGTTTAGCTGCCCGTACTGTTCGAAATGTGCACGGAGTCCTTCGCTAGTAGTTTGAACATTTAATCCACCAACAAAAAGTTTGCAAAGCTGATCCATGCTGGCGAGCGCACGACGTCGTCTTCGAGAACACTGGCGCACTTTACGCTGTCGCAGGAATGACGTCACCAACAAAACCACGTCCCGTACACATGTTAAAAATTCTACTCGTAGGAAGTCCAGGGCAGGGGAAGGCTCATAGACACTGCTCGAGTAGTGCACTAAATATTATACATGAGGAGTGAAATGGTATAAATTTATCACCATACGATGATGAATTAATCATTAAAACGCTATGAAAGTAAAAGAGTGGTGAAGGAAAAAATGCTTTGAAAAAAAGAAAGACGATGGAAAATCATAGAAATTAAAAATGAATTCACTTATTAGGAAGGTGATCTGATAATCACCCTTTAAACATAAAAATATATATATAATGTAACTGATAGTCCACTCTCCTAAACAGAGGAAATACACCCTGACCGCCTTGCATATTAATCTGGATCCGTTTTTGGTTTCAAAATTGAAAATCAAAATACAAATGACAACGCGTTCATCATTTTTTGTTTTAGTATTGGAAATTAAATTAATAATTAACTATGTTTAAAACCCATTTTGCTCAAAAATGCAAAATATTTCAAATATGCCTCATTTATAGTTTCTTGGGTGGTCCGTGTAAATCCGTGTATCATTTGTTATTTTCATATTCAATTAAGATCCAAATAGGCCTGTCAGAAAATGAAAAAAAATGGCTTGTTATTTTATTATTCATTTACAAATCTAAAACCAAAAAACAAATAAGAAGTTGTTTTCCATTCTTTCAATCTCATGCTCAAGTTAAAAAATAAGAAATTAGAAAATGGGTCAAATGCTGGATAAATGTTTTTTTTTTTTTTTTTTTGCTGAAGAGCAGGGAGAGTTTCATGTTATTTAAGGGAGACAAACGAGTAACCCTCAGAGAGGACCGCAGAAACCAGCCGCTCTTCCTCAAACCACGGTTATTAGCCGCATGTAAATTTTAGGGGCGCGGCTTTTAGATACTTTTAGACACTTTTCCTAAAGTGGAAAACGAGCATCCGCGAGCTCCTACACAACCAGAGCAATTTAACTTTCTACATAATGGTAATTTTAAAGAAATATATAACAAAACAAACACAACAATTCATAGTATCGACAAGAATACAGGCTAAAAGTTTTTATATTTATAATTTGAAATGAACGGTCTGTAGAAGGTTAAATTCTTTTGGCTCACTGCGATTCATTGATCTTTTAAACTTGAAGTTGAAATATGTTAACTTTCTAGAATAAACTTAATAAAGTTTTATTCGGCGCATAGAGGACCTTACTGTGAACTGATACGAGTGGGTTTGATCGTCGATCAGAGATATGAAATGTCAAGTTTATAACAGGTTAATAATAGCCCTTGGTTCAATTATATTGACAGATCTTGTGACTTTGAACAGCAGTTAATTAACTAACTAATTAACTAACCCTACTTTTCTACAGTAAGTTTAATTAATCTTTATTGTGAGCATAGAGGAGCTGAGTGTGAACTGATATTAATGGGTTGTAGATTTGAAATGTCCCTTTTATTTCAGCAGTAAGATGAAGTAAAACATTAATATTTTTGGTGTCAGAGACTTCCTTTGATGAACCATATATACTTTTTAAAAATGTATTTATGGTTAGATTTGAATAATAATACATTTACGGCATTTGGCAGACAACAACGATGACATGCTTTTCATGTTTATTCTGACACCCTGGGTGCTTCTCATTTCTTATTTGTGCATTCTCACTTCCTTTCCTTGCATCTTAGCTCCACCTCCTTAGGATGTGAGGGAAGGAAGTGAGGATGAGATGCGAGGAGAGGGTTTTTTTTTTTTTTTTTTTTTTTTTTTTTTTTTTTTTGTCATTGAATAAACAATATTAACAATTAACAATTCTCAAAGGCAGACATAGTTGCAATTACAATATGTAACAGTGAAGTTTTACATTAAATGTACAATCATGAAAGGCAATGGAGAACAACATAAAAATAAATAAATAATAATATAAATAATTAAATAAATTAAAATAAATTAAAAATAATAATAAAAAACATTTGTAGAAAAGTAAGTTCTTGTAAGGGGTAGCAAAGAGTTATAGGGCACTTAATTCACTGAAGAAACTGGCAGCTGTAGTGGCTTCTTCATCTGAAAGAGCATCAAGAGAAGCAGCAAAAATTTTAAGTTCATTAGAAAAGTGAGGAAAGGATGGAGGGGTTTTCAGACATCTGCCTTTATGAATGAAGTATTTAGCCACTTCAAAAAGGTTGTTAACCAAGTAATGTTGTGAACAACCTTTCTTAAGCACACCAAACTTATTTTGTTTGTATTCAAGGGGATTTACACATGTAATTATACATGACATTTTACTGCACAACTGAGTCCAAAACAACTTTGAGTAATTACAATAAAAGAAAAAATATGTTCAGTGGTTTCAATATCAGATTCACAGAATTGACAAGAGTTTTCTCCAATATCAAATTTTGATTTGAGAAATTGTTTAGATGGGTATATATCATTTATTATTAGTTACCATATTATTAGTTATTTTACTTTAGGGAGACTTGGAAAGGTAAGATAATTAATTCTCATTTCCTTCACCTCTTTGGGGTTAAATTCTTTGAAAATATAATATCGTTTAATTCTATTTGGATGAAGTTTATCAATGAAGACACTTCTAATATATTTGTTGTTACATTTATGATCTCTAATAAACAATTCACCCAGACAAGGAGATGGGAGAGAGAATGTTACAGAATAATGTGAAAGAATCCCTTTTACTAATAATACCATGTTTTTTGGTATGGCATTTACAACATTGTAAAACTCTTTAGGATGACATACAAATCCATGTTTTAAACAAAAATCATTGTAATTGAGAACATTACCATAATTGTCCATCATGTCCAATAGGGAAAAAAACAGTTTTCATAAAATAAGGATTTGTTATGGTGCAAAATAAAACGATTGTTCCAAACACAAGTTTTGTGTGGACTAAAGTTATGAGAAAATGCAAATTTCCAACACAGGAGAACTTGTTGATGAAATGCAGACAGTTTAAGAGGTAATTTGGACAAATCAAAGTCACATCTAATCAAAAATTCCAAGCCACCTACTTTCCCAAATACTGAAGAAGAGACAGTAAACCATAAGCAGTTTGTATTACAAAGAAATGATCTTAACCATTGAGTTTTTAAAACACTATTCATTATTTCTAAGTCAATAACATTTAATCCCCCTTCTTCGTAACTGTGAACTAAATCGTTTTTGTTAATATAGTGATGCTTATTTTTCCAGATAAAGTTAAATAATGCAGTATTACATTCTTTTAGTAAATGAGGTGGGATAGCCAAGGAGGAAGCTGGATAAACAAACATTGAGAGTAATTCCATTTTAGTCAATAAAACTCTTCCAAAAATTGAGATATCTCTTTGTATCCAGTTATTGAGAATATTTTTTGCTTTTGAAAGATTTTTAACAAAATTTTCTTGGACACTTTGATTACTATCTCTAGTAATAGTTATCCCCAAGTATTTTACACATGTTTTTATTGGTATGTTACATAGAGAGTCTAGTTCGCTGCCATGAATTGCAAGTAACTCACACTTGTTCAAGTTTAAGTGTAGGCCTGATGCTTTGGAAAAGAGATTAACTAGTTGAATGGCTTTATCAATTTGAAATTGGTCCTTTAAAAAGATCACTGTATCATCAGCTAATTGACTAATACCAATTTGTCTTCCAAATACATTGAGTCTATCAAAGTTGCTGTTTTTATCTATCAAGATAGCAAGCATTTCTACTGCTAAGATAAATAGAAAAGGGGAAATGGGACATCCTTGTTGAATCTCTGGGATGTTCCAAATGAAAGGGATATAGAGAACTATTGAAATGAATTTAATGCCAAAACCAAATTTTTCGAGGGAGCTAAATATGAAATTATGTTCGATTGTGTCAAATGCCTTTTTAAAATCTAAAAAGAGAATATAGTCTAAGATCAATCTGATGTTATTATGTATTGATCTGCCTTTTATAAAACCAGACTGTGATTCACTAATTATTTGATTTATGTTTTTCTTGAGTCTATTGGAAAATATATGAGCGAGAATTTTATAATCACAGTTGAGTAAAGTGATGGGCGAAGATTATCTACATGTCGTGCATCTTTACCCGGTTTGGGGATGAGTAATTAGACCTTGTTTCATAGTCGAAGATAGTGAATTATTTTGGATACATTCGAAAAAGGCTTGAAATAATAGTTCTCTCAAATCTTCCCTAAAGAATTTATAAAATTCGGAAGTGAGGTCATCAGGGCCTGGAGATTTTCCTGAAGATAATTTATCTATTGCTTTATCTAATTCCTCTATTTTGATGTCAGCCTCGCATAAGTCTTTATATTCCTGGTCTAACTGCGGTATGCTAGCGTGTATATTATTAAAGAGAATATTACAGTCTGATATAGAAAAGGATGAGCTATATAAAGAACTATAGAACTGAAAAATCTCTGAGGAAATCATTTTAGGGCAGATATTTATAACTCCGTTCATATAAAGAGAATTTATGGCATTTTTCTCCTGTCGCCTTTTTTCACGTCTGCAAAAATAATTATTACTTTTTTCCCCTTTTTCTATCCATCTTGCTCTACATCTTATATATGCTCCTTTAGCTTTTTGAATATATAAATCATCAATTTTGGATTGCAAGGATAGAATTTGTCATTTAGTTTCATTGTCCATTTCACTTTTATTGCATAAATAGTTTAATTCTCTTGTTAATTCTAACTCCAAAATTCTAACTCTAATTCTAACTCTAATTCTGGCCTTACTTAAGTAGCTCAGTGGTTAGGAAGTTGGGCTACTGATCAGAAGGTCATGAGTTCAAATCCCAGCACTGCCAAGCTGCCACTGTTGGGCCCTTGAGCAAGGCCCTTAACTGCTCAGATGTATAAATGAGATAAATGTAAGTCGCTCTGGATAAGGGCGTCTGCCAAATGCTGTAAATTTGATGCTACATCATTAATTATGGATTTAATTTGTGAGCAAAAGTTTTGGTGTTTTAATAAATCAGCATTGAATTTCCAATAACCCTTGTTATGGGATTCTCTTTTGCCGAGTAGAATGATATGGAGATGCAACAGTGATCAGTTAAAGGTGCTGCGGATATTGAAATATCTTTGATAAAGTCGGTTAGATGTGAGGAGAGAGGAGTCGAAGAAAGTCACTCTCTCAAGCATCACTTCAAAGCGACGTCAATTAATGATGACTGTGCTCAACTGGATGACCTCACTGCGCTTCAGGGATCTACCCGTTACGCCTTTTATTTATTTATTTATTTTTTAATTTATTTATTATTATTATTTTTTTGATGTGCCATTATGTTGTTGGAGCTTGGTTAATAACATTCTTAATAAAGCAAAATGCACTGATAGTATGTGAAATGTCTGGGTTATTCAACAATGAATTAATGAACAATACATAATTTATCACATCTTTTGTGCAGCTTTGCATATCCAAACATGCGAGGATCCTGTGCCATGACATTACATCAGATTCTGCAACAAATAATCCAACATGATCATTGTCGGTCAAATCGGTGGAAGGTATTTTTACATATGTGAAGTGCAGTTATGTTACTGCATTTCTTTGATGTGTGCCTTTACCTGAGATGCAGTGGGTTATTTTTTGTGTTACAACTAAATATTTTGTTCAGTCATACATTCGAAACTCTTCCCACAGGTGCCACAGTTGCACTGTCTGTGGTTTAAATAATGAATATTATGATGAATATTATGTTTTGACCACATACATTACATGAATCCTGTTCCAAAATAATTACAAATTTAAGACTCAAGCAGCAGTAAAATAATGTGTGTCCTGTATATGACTGGATCTGTAAATGTTCGCTACATTGATAACACTCAAATTAAACCCCTACATACCTCTGGGCATCTTTTTGGGAGAAAAGTTTAACCATTTTGATAATAAATATAACATATTAACGTCCTCCACTGTCCTGAATTGTACACAGTGTGTTTGGCATTAAAAAAAAAAAAAAAAACTATTAAGGAATATCAAGTCACAAAAAACAAATTGAGAACAAAATGGATACTCCAGGATCATGTTTAAATCTGTTTTATTAATTCTTCAAAGAGGTCAAGGAACCTGTTGCTGGTAGTGGTCATTAGTTTGTGCGTGGCACAAAATCGTTCCTCCTCTTTGTTTGCCTCACTCTCCAGAAAATCCAGCACCCTGCTGCTTCTCCTCCTTTTAGGCGGTGAGGGACAAGACGAAGTGGATGGCTCATCCTCCTGCATGAGGCTGTTTGAGCCAGATGGTGCAGAGCTCTCCTCCTCTTCCTCCACACTCGCCTGGCTAACAGCTGTAGGGGAGGATGAGCCTGTGTCTGCAGCCACTGCTGCACTTGCTGTGACTTCTGCATCACATGAGTCTATCAGAATGGGAGGCTCAATAGAGGGCCTCCCCACAATAGCCTCATGGATGGCAGAAAACCATGGCCATGTGGCTGCTGTGGCCTCTCCACTGTCTGTCCCTGTTCCCGTAGGAGGACAGCGGAGCTCCTAAAATAAAAGAATAGATGAGTAAGCCTCTTGAACTGTCAGGAACAAGTTTCAAACAGTAAAAGCACCTAAAATATAAACCAAATGAATTGTCCTATTTCTTAGCAATCTGACTTGGTGTCACTGTTCTCTTCAGACCCATCTTCTCAAGTACATCACTGTACAATACACAACAACAAATGATATACACAAAAACACAAACCAAGACATATTAATGATCTTATGACAGGTATTAGCTAATACCTCATTGCATGTATCAAACAAATTGAAAACACAACTATCTCTTTCCATGTATAACTCAACATGACTCACGCCCAGGCATTTTTGGCACTGTGCCTCCTCCCTGTAAAGTCAGCATTTTTTGACTTTATGTGACTTTTTTCAAGTCATCTTTGCATTACAGTGGTCCAGTTCTGAATAGTAATATTTTGAATATTTGGTTATCCCTAAATGCATAAGCTACAAAAAATACTGTTCATGAATTTACTTTAAAACGAAATAACTCTACGCCTATATAAAGTTCGTTCTCAATTGTCATACAAGGAGCATTCATTTTGAATGAAATATGAAAACATTACATCTAAAATTTAACACATTAAACAAAAAAGAACAAAACATGCTTAGAAATGCTCCAAAATGTATATGGCTATGTCAAACATATGTTATTTCATCAATACAGTCTCCATTTACAATAACATCATGCAGCGTACTTACATTTATGAGTGGTTGGAGTTCCCGCCATTGTTTGAGATTCTGGAGGAGGAGAGAAATTTATACGTGCATCAGGTTTTGCGACAAGAAACACTTCCGCATGGGATACACTTGTGTATCCTCACTCCTAGCTCCTCTGGATGCACTCCTCGTTCCTCACCTCCTAGCGGTGCAATTAAAGAATTGACATCTCTTTCAGGATGGTTGACGTTGATCGATTTCCGGGTCATGAGCTGTAGGAAGGAGGAGCGAGGAAATGAGGAAGCATCAAACTGAGTATTGAGAAGCACCCCCTCAGTTCCGCTAAGGCTCACAAATACATAATTTTGTAACAATAAAAACCCTTTTCATGTAATCTTAATGTTATATTGTGACATGTTTATCAAAATAAAACTGATAAAATAATATAGACCCCACTTTATTGTTTTTAAAATAATACAGGCTTATGTTGAACTTTATTCTTGTACATACAGGCACTGTATTAACCTATTCAGTGAAAAGTGCTTCTGGTTGTGTCTGTTTATCTGAGAAATATTACATCTAATCCACTTCGTCTGCAATAAATAAGCAAACAGCGCGAGCATCACTACAGGAAGCAATAAGTGTCCAACTCGATGACTCCGTTTTCAACTCCTCCCCCAAATGCAAGCAGCAACACTCGCCGATCAGTTGCATCTGGCCGTAGCCGAAGTGGAACACACCGAATGTTTCTGTAGTCCTCTATGAGTGTTTTCACATATAATTAGTTTTAAAAGAACCAGAAAGGGAACCAGCCGAAAGTGACCTCAGTCCTTTTGGTGTTCACAATATAGTGGACTCAAACGAGAACCCGGTTCTTTTTTTTATCCTCTTCAGCATTGAAGTGATCTCAGACCCTTTCTTGTTCACACCACCACTTTATTAGAACTCAGACCCCAACTTTCTGTGCAGCAGTGGATTTTGGGTATTCAAGATGGCCTCTTCACATGTTGTCATCACATGGCTGTGGCACATTTTGAAGCAAATGACAATCACTGCGAATATTTTATTCCATCCCAGCAATCTTACACCAGTTAGTAAGAACAAGTTATAAAAATAATAAATGAAATCCTTAACTTGGCGTTAGAAAAAAAAAAGTAAAATAAAGTCTACTCACAAGCACATTACATTCGTGTGGGAGCAGCTAGCAACTGGTTACCATGGTGACGAGAGAGCGTGGCAGCGAGTCCTGTCAGAGAGTTAGCGTGTTACTTTTATGCCTCTTTCCTTCATTTTTTGAGAAAACAAAAGAAACACTTATGTTTTTGTGTTGAGGATGTGTTTTTATGTGTTGAGGATAGTTAGCGTTTAATGCAATACTCTTTCCAAATTTCAAGAAGTGCACAGCTCTCCTCCTGAGACCACACAACCCCGCGACCTGACATGGTGAAAAGTTTTGTGTTGTTTTCAGCAGTGTTGTTTTCAGCATTTCAAACCCCTGTGATTATCTGATGTATGAATAAAATGGTATTTGGCACGAAACCCCTACGATCACAGACAGGTATCTGAAGTTATAGCAGAATTAATGTAAAATGGTAAAATGGCATGAAACCCCTGTCATCACGGACAGGTATCTGATGTATGAATAAAATGGTATTTGGCACGAAACCCCTGTGATCACGTAAGGTATCTGAATTAATGTAAAACTCCTGTGATCACGGACCGACAACTATTTGCAGCAAATGGCTTTTCTTCCCAAACCGCGCATGATCGTTGACCTATGCAGAGTCTCAAGCCCCCTGTCCCAAATGACGCATTTCATGTGGACTTGCGGGCTCGTGGCCTTCAGTTGCGTGTGTGCGCGAACTCTACGAGCCCATAATGTGTCCCATTTGTGATTTTAGCAGTTGTGAGGGTTCTTGTGAGCGCCCCCTTTGTGCCCTCGATGCGGTCTTCATCGAAGCCCTCACTGCAGCAGGCTCACGGCGGTCTGCTACCCAACAGTCCTTGTGACAGACCAATCAGAAAGCAGAGGAGGAGTTTCATTGACACGGGAAGTTTCGAGAGCAGGTTTTAGCCAACATGACAGAGAAGAGGATTTTTAAGTGCAAGTTTTTATTTTTAGAATTAACATTGATTTACAATGTCATTGAACTGTAGCTCTAGCGTTTAGTAATATTTCATTATATAGTTTGAAGATTAAAAACGTGAAATTAGTCAGTTAAAACGGAATGGAGCTTCAGGCTATGGCCGTTGTCAACGGTTATCTGATAAAAACGATGCTGTTTCTGTATTTATGGTTCATTACTACTTTCAGAATATCCTTTAGCAAGCCTTCTGGCTAGTGCCACAGTGAAAACAACAACAACCGACAACATCTTCCTCTTTCCGGCATCACGACGTCGAGTCCGTCCCAAAAGCCGTCTATTAATATCCCCATCACCATTGTGGACTCGCGTCCTTGCACCCCATAGGTCTGCATTAGCTGACATCATCAAAGTGTGGACTCGGAGGAGGGCCACAAGGACGGAGTGTGCCATTTGGGACAGGGGGGAAATAGACCATGCCCACTTGATGACACAATATCTGTTACGCTGTCCTGAAACCCCTGCCTGTGCCTGCCTGTTTTCGTTAATGTTCCTATTATTAGGGGCCAAGCACCGAAGGTGCAATGGCACCTATTGTGTCCGTTAGTTTTTTATTCTTTTTCTTGTTCCGCTCTTGAGTCTATGGCAGCCCATAGAACTGCTTGCGGGAAAGTTATGAAATTTGGCACACAGATAGAGGACAGTCTGATCTGTTAATACAATCAATTTGGACTCTGTAACTCAAGCCCTCTAGCGCCACCAACTGTCCAAAGTTGCACTCATGTTTATGCTAATAACTTTTGAACCGTAATTATAGCTGCACTGGTCCGACGAAAAAATGGCCACGCTTCATACAGATGTCTTTTGTTATTTATTTTTCTCTCTCTTTTCTGCGGACACCTTCTGCAGACACCGTGAAAACGTGTGCGCCTCCCAGACCACATGCAGATTAAGAATTATCTTGGGGCTGTATGTCCTGTAGTATCTCTGCATCCGCTCTCAACTCAACAATGGTCATGTGACACATTACGCTTCTTAAAGAACCCTTAACTTTAAACATTTCAAGGGAGTACTCTGATCATCTCACTTGTACATTTTAATGAAAAACATGTCTGTTGACAGTTACAGTAATGGCTAGAAACTCCTCTGATTCCTTGGCTCAAGATGATTCGAGTGGATACCATGGTTTCAATTTCCACCTGACTAGATTTTCCGTCATTTTGAATTTTACAAAAAACATACTTTTTTGAACTAATCCTAGGCCGTTGCTCTGATTTTCACGAAAATCTAATTAGATCATCTTCAGACCATGCTGACAAAAAGTTATGGAATTCAAGTTGATTAGTCAACCTGTTCTCGAATAACCCGCAAACGAATCTGATGGTGAGCACGCCAAAATGGACGTGAGGCTATATCTCTTAAATGCCTCAGCGTATTCATACCAAACTTAGTATATGACATAGCCATCATGACTTGAGGGTAGCTGTACAGTTTCAGAACAGCACCACCTAGTGGTCATGAGATATGGAAAAAAAGCACATTTTTGCTTATAACCTATGATTGGTTCGTCCTAAAATCATGCGACTGGTCTATACAGGTTCAGTGGGGCATAACAAGTCGTTTGATATTACATTTTTGAATTTCAGCCATTTTGGTGGTCGGCCATGTTGAATTTAGTCTTAAACGCTGTATTTTATGAACCATCAGAACCATGCCCCAAAAGTACTCAAAAAGTTTCAGGACAGCACCACCTTGTGGTCAACAATTATAATGCAATTACAAAAAATGCTAATAGCTTTTGACAACTTTTGCGCATTATCATGAGAGATTCCCTGAGTCATGCAGAGAATAATGATACAATTATGCCATGGTACACTAAAATTCCTGTTAACCATTTTGAATTTTCCAAAAAACATACTTTTTAGAAGTCCTCCTAGGCCGTTTGTCTGATTTTCACGAATGTCGAATCAGATCATCTTCAGACCATGCCGACAAAAAGTTATGGAATTCAAGTTGATTAGTCAACCCGTTCTCGAATCACGTGTGATTGAATCTGATGGCGAGCATGCCACTTGAGGCTTTCTCTCCTCAACGCTTTAGCCTATTGAGATGAAACTTGGTAGCTGTCATCACAAGCATGACCTGAGGATACCTGCACAGTTTTGGTGAAGCACCACCTAGTGGTCACGAGATATGAAAAAATGGTTAATTTTGCTTATAACTTATGAACACTTTGACCAAAAATCACAAGATTGGTCTCTTTCAATTCTGTGTGGCACACTGAGTCGAACAATATCCAATTTCGAATGGCCATTTCGAATAATGTCATAAAATGCTATATTTTACAGACGAATTGACATATCGCTATGAAACTCGGTCACTGTTTTTGGCACGATGCCTGGAAGGTACGCAAAAAGTTTCAAGACAGTGCCACCTTGTGGTCAAAAGTATGATGAAATTTTTTTAAATGCTAATATCTTTTGATTAGTTTGGCCTACAGTCATGAGACTGGTCTTGATAGATTCCATGAGTCACAAGTAGAACAATGATACCACTTAAGTCATGATCGAGCAAACGTCCTGTCCACCATTTTGAAATGTTTTGAAAACCTACTTTTTCGAACTCCTCCTAGATCATTTGTCCGATTTTCACTAAAATCAAAACACATCATCTGCAGACCATGCCAACAAAAAGGAATGCAAGTTGATTAGTCAAGCCCTTCTTATCTCTGTAAAGTTTTAGCATATTTAGATGAAATTTGGTAGCTGTCATCAAAAGCATGATTAGAGTGTACCTGCACAGTTTCAGAGCAGCACCACCTAGTGGTCACGATGTAACACTCAGCCTAATTACTAGGGGAGGACACGCAAATTCGGTACGGTCTTTACTCTCTTTGTAAGCTTTGTTTTATACAAGAAAAAAAAACACTGCTACCCTTACACTCGACCAAAACCCAAAGTGAATTATACAAAAGAAATATAGACAAATACAGGGAACAGCAGAATATACACAATGTACAAAATTCATTGTGTGAGTGCATTGGAATTGTCTGTAAAAGTCCAGTGAAATGTATGGGAGTGTGTGTGTAATGAATTGACTTCACCAGATAACTCGACTCAGTCCGGGAGCACGTAAGAAGCCACACTGTTCTGTGACTCTGTCCCAAAGGCAAATAATCCACTTGTTTTCACTGGATCCTCAATGAGAAAAAGTCACAGACACAAACAGGCCAGGCAAAAAGCGATCGCTTGCACACAAGAAAAAAAAGGAGTACGTGGAGCTTTTTGATTTTCTCTCTCCTTCCTGCCGGTGCGCCGGCATCCTTTTGAGGAAGTAGAGTCAATCAGCTGGTCCCAGGACGACATGGGAATTCCCTTGGCGGTTGGCTGGAGCACTCTTGCGAGAGTAAAACGGGAACCAAATCACAAGTCCAGGCAATACAAGCTTAGGGAAAATACTTAAACAATAACAGATGACTTATATAAGTAATTAGGAAAATAAGCAGAATTATAAATATTCTCCTTTTATGTGGCTGTGCAACATAGATGTTGAGACAGCCCTTCCTATGATGGACCTGAAAGTTGAACTGTTGCAAACGGAGGGTCCAGCTGGTTAGGCATGAGGAGGTTTTGGGGCAGTTGAATGCCCAGGCGAGTGCTGCATGGTCAGTGAAGACGTCAAATGGCCTTCCCTCAAGGTAATGCCTCCAATTTTCAATGGCCCAATCCACTGCTAGACACTCCTTTTCAGAAGTAGCATAATTCTTTTCTGCTCCCGTTAAGGTCCGTGATTCATATGCCACAACTTTCTCTTCTTCCTCCGACTTTTGAGTTAGGATGGCATCCAGTCCTACAACACTCGCGTCTGTGTGAACCTGGAAGGGTTTGTTGATATCCGGTTGTATCAGTACTGGAGATTTTTGTAAAGCTTGTTTAAGTGCATCCATACTAACTTGACACTCTGTAGTCCACTCCCACTTTAACCGTTTCTTTTTTAAGCATTTCTTCATGTTCAGTGTCAGGTTGGCTTGGGTAAGTTTATGGAGAACAGTGTTAAGATGATGAATATGTTGCTCTAACGACTTTGAATAGATGATAATATCATCGATGTAGACAAAGCAGATTTTTCTTCTTAAGTCTGCCAACAGTCTTTCCATCAAACACTGGAAGGTGGCGGCAGCATTCCTGAGCCCATACGGCATAGCGTTGAACTGAAATAGGCCCTTGGTGGTGATAAAAGCAGTCTTCTCTCTACTCCGTTCCTCCAGCTCCACCTGCCAGTACCTGGACTGCAGATCCAACGAGCTAAACCAGGTGGCACCTTCCAGTGATTCAAGTATGTCATGAACCAGTGGCATTGGGTAAGCGTCGGGTATGGTTTTGCTATTCAATTTCCTATATTCCACACAAAGCCTGTAAGAGCCATTAGGTTTGGGGACCAAGACCACCAGTGACAACCAAGGAGAGAAGGAGGGCTCTATGATGTTGTCTCGGAGCATCTGGTCTACTTGCTCCTCAATGATCTGCTTCTTAAGAGGAGAAACTCTGTTTGCCCGGGATTTGAATGGTATGTCGTCAGATAATCTGATCTTGTGCTGTACAACTGATGTTTTCCCCAGGGAGCTTGAGGTGGTATGTGGTCATATGGAGATCAACTTCAACAGATCTTCCTGATTGTCAGGAAGTGAGTGATCTCAGGGGTGACTGTGGTGAATTCGGGAAGTTTGCCGGATGGTGGTAAGGCATAGTATAGATTCAAGTTTGCAGCCGTAAGAGAGTGAACTTGACCAGAAGGGGTAGTTAGACCTGCTGGAACCAGCGACGGTAGGAAAGGGTAATACATGTATCCCTTTTCAGATCTTAACCCATACCTTCCTTGTCTCACATCCAACACAGCTCCAGTGACCATCAGGAAGTCCAGACCGGCGATAAGTGGAAAGGGGAGTTGAGTGTTTTTTAGGATATCTGTATCCACCATGCATTCTTCATGCCACTGAAATCGAATCTTTTGCAGGTATCTGGACTGATGAATTGTTCCATCCGACATAATAATTCTTTGAGGGGTGGAGGAAAAGACTGATTGAGTCTCAACCTTTAACTGGTTTCACAGGTTTTCTTGCATTAATGTGTAAGTGCTTCCCATGTCTAGTACCCCCTTCACTTCTTTGCCATTCACCCTTACAGGCATGACGAGGAGAGATGACCCTTTATGGGGTTGAGCTAGGGAGACTCCAGCCAGGTTTTTGTTGCTGGTACATTCAGCAGACTTTTTGTAAGTCTTGTCTTTGCTGCCCTGAGTGCGGACTTTTTGCCAATAGTCTTTTGCTCCCATGCAGTCCTTTTCCACTAATGACCCAACCTTCACCAGCTGCTCCACTGTGTTCACTGTCCCCCTCAGACATCCTGCAACCCTGGGGTTGATATTGTTCTGGATTCGGTTCAAAGATTCCTCCTCAGAGATCCCTGCCTTCCACTTCAGACAGAGGGCCCGGTAGTCATAAGAAAAGTCCCTCAGGCATTGTCGTGGCTGCTGGACTAACGTTCTCAGCTTTTCCTCCTTTTCTGTGAGGTAATCGTCTGACAAAAAAAAAACAGTATAATAAAATCAAAAGTCAACAAAATGATGAGAGATGTGTATAAAGCAGCCCTGAATGCCTTTTTGAAGGATTTCCAGTCTGTTACATTAGCCTTCTCCACCAACCACCAGCTCAGAGGGGTCCCTTCAGGATGGTGCTTAAGGTTCCGATGAGCTTGACGCTGGGAAGGGGCCTGATCTCCAAGAAGTTCTCACATTGCTCGAGGAAGTTGAGCACATCCGCTGTCTCACAGGAGTCACCAAAAGAGGGGAACTCGAGACGGATAGGAGGTCGAGCACAGAATGAGGATGAACCAGCCATTACTGAGGAGGTAAGCACATTAGGTGGGGGAGTATGCCCAGTAGGTGGAATGACATAAGTATCATGGAGAGTTTTTTGAGATGGACGTTTCCCTCTAGATCCTGGAACTAGGGTCTGTGGACAAGGGACAGAGGAAGAGTGGGAGGAAGATGGCGAATAGGCCTGTAATCTGGGGAGTGTGGGAGTGCTGACGATTCTAAATTTCCTCATTTGACTTTCCAGTTTAATGTCTTTCCTTAGAAAACAATCTATTACAGCCTTTTCTAATTTTTCCAGCAACTTTAGAACATAGTCCTCTAACCCCACCAAGCTTTCGTCCATGATCTGCCTGAAGCTTGATTCACGATTTAGTGTACTGTCCAGTGACTGTTTGAAATCATTTTCTAATGTGAGTACTTTTTGATTTACGGTCACTAAATCCACTTTACATTGTGCCATGTCTGCTTGTATTGATTGTAACCTATCAACATTCTGTATACTCCTCTCAGCATCATCATCAGACTGTTCAGCATTAGAAATGTACAGTGAGCTAATCAGGGACGTTACTTCTGCATTAGCATTGTGCCTTGTTACACATGGGCCTGCAGTAAAATCCACATCTGTGTGTTCAGTATTAGCATTTTGGCAATTTACAGGTGTAACTGGGTTATCTATATACACAGCATGAACTTCAGCAACTGCCTCTGTATTTATCACATCCATATTAACAGCTGAAAAGAAAAAATCAAACAAATACAATAATAGAGAATCTAATTACTAGCGTAATTACTAGGGGAGGATACACAAATACGGTACAGTCTTTACCCTCTTTGTAAGCTTTGTTTGATTTATACAAGAAAAAAAAAACACTACTACCCTTACACTCGACCAAAACCCAAAGTGTATTATACAAAATAAATATAGACAAATACGGGGAACAGCAGAATATACACAATGTACACAATTCGTTGTGTGAGTGCATTGGAATTGTTCGTAAAAGTCCAGTGTAATATATGGGTGTGTGTGTAATGAATCGGCGAACAGCTGACTCGACTCAGTCCGGGAGCACGTTAGAAGCTGCACTGTTCACTGACTCCGTCCCAAAGGCAAATAATCCATTTGTTTTCGCTGGATCCTCAATGAGACGGAAAAAAAAAGTCACAGACACAAACAGGCCAGGCAAAAAGCGATCGCTTGCACACAAAAAACAAAAAAGGAGTACGTGAAGCTTTTTTTGATTTTCTCTCTCCTTCCCGCCTTCTTCTTCTTCTTCCTTGGTGTTTTATGGCAGTTGGCATCCAAACTGTTGCATTACTGCCACCTATTGTCTTTCTTTAGCTTAGTCCTTCTTAATTAAATTAGTTCTTCCAGTCCCGTCTTCCTTAGGAAATTAATCAAATATTTCCTTCCTTTATCATTATTTCCACATTCTATAATACTTTTAATATTGTACTCTCTTATAGCCATTCTCCTTCATCTCTTCCCTTTCTTGTGAATGTCTCCTGCATGACATAAAGATGTGTTTAACTGTCTCCTCCTCCTGACAATTGTCGCATAAACCTGTAGGATGTTTTCCTATGATATGTAGAGTCTTATTTAGTTTGCAATGACCTATCCTTAGTCTACTTATTATAACTTGCTTTTTTAATTACAGTATATCTTTCCTTTTGTTTCCCCTCTCTCTTGCCATACCTACTTTATTTTGGATCACATACAGGTGTCTCTCTTTCTTTTCATGTTCCCACTGATTTTGCCATTTTTCCATTATCTTTTTCCATACTAGAATCTTCCCTTCTGACTTTGAAAACTTAATTTTGACATCAACATGTCCCTTTTTTGTTGCCTCTTTTGCCAATCTATCAGCTTTCTAATTTCCCTGTATTCCCACATGCACTGGGACCCACATGAATGTAATACTTCTCCCTAGTCTGAATATACTTGAATTTGTAAATAAAATTTCATACAATAATTCTTGATGATCTCGAGTTATTCCATACTTAATACTCATAAGGGCTGATACAGAGTCGCTACATATTAGAATGTTGTTATCCCTTCAGTCCATTCTAGTGCTATTAATATTGCATATAATTCGACTGTATATACATTTAAGCTGTCAGATGTTCTTTTGTTAACTCCCATTTCATACCAAGGGACGAATACCGCAGATCCTGTTGCATCTGTTTATAGATCCTTTGACCCGTCTGTAAATATTTTAATGCTGTCTTTTACTTATATTGCTTGTATTTATAATATTCACTGGTTATATCTATACTTCTACTTCCTTTAATTCTTAAAAGCTCTAGAAACAGTTTTCTTTATTTACTTGAGCTTTTCTTATTTCCTCTCCCAAATTTATCACCGGATCCATTGTGTTTCTTCCTTTCCTAAATCCACTTTGACATCCAGCCATTATATTTCTACTCTCTAAGAAATACATTAGTCTTTCATTTATCATGCACTCCATTGTCTTACATACATGTGATGTTAATGCTATTGGCATTAACAGTATTGCTACGTAACACGGAGGGAGGCAGGATGCAAGTGCTGGGGAAAACGTCAGGTTTATTAAAGTGAAGAGGGGGAAACACAAAAGAACAGGCAGGGTCCAAAAAACAAACAATAATCCACAGGAAACAGGAAGATGAATAATCCAAAAGATGGCACAGAAGGTAATCCAAAAGGGTGAGGCAGTATCCACAAAACACAGTACATGAAAAGAAAAGAAAACGAAACAAGGCAAAAACACACGTTGCTAGGCTATGGTCTATGAACAAGAACTATGATCTATGGGCTATGGGCGAGAGAGCGCGAGAAGGTAGCAGGCGTACAGCACATGCTTAAACAAACTCTATTCTAATACTCCGCATTTAAGCGAAAACGGGACGAGGTATAAATACACACACACAAACAAGAGACACCTGAAACTCATAATGACAATGAATGAACGTGGGCGGAGGCATGACGTAAACCAAGAAAAAAAGAACCAATGAACATATGGAGGCGGAGACATGACGTGAACGAAAACAAAAGCACATGGCAAAGAAAACAAACGTGAGTCCATGTAAGAATCAGTCCAGCGGGTTTTTGTGAATGAGGAATGTCCTTTTCCTTATTTGTTACTGCACTTTTGTTTTCTTCAATCATAACTGGATAACTCCACTCTCTCCTATCGCACCCCATGTTTTTAATCATACCCCATATTTCTTCAATCTGAGTTGTGTTTCCTATTGTATCACAATATGTTTTCCAGAATGTCCTTTTTGTTTGTCTTATTGTCCTCCTTACTTCTGCCTGAGCTTGCTTATACTGAACCATGTGTTGAAAATTATGCATTCTTTTAACCATCCTAAATGCTTTATTTCTCTTTTTTTTACTACTTCCTTACATTTGTCATCCCACCATGGTACTATTTTCTTTTTAATTCTCCCTTCACTCTTGGGAATGGACTCTGCTGCTGCAAACACTATACCTTGCAAGATTCCATTTCTCACTTATATTCTCTGTATTCCATGCTACCTCTATATTTATTTTACACCACAGTAGATAGTGATCACTGCCTATTGTTCCTTCTTGATGCACTGACCAATCACATATTGCTGCAATGTTGCTTTGATACTAATGTAAGATCCAGTACTGATTCTTTCCCTGTATTAACATCTATTCTTGTGCGTTCACCATTATTTAAACACACTAAATTCTTCTCATCTAACATTTCTTCTACTACTTGGCCATTCTTGTCTATTCTATCACTCCCCCACAACGTGTTATGACCATTAAAATCCCCACACCACAGTATATTGCCACAATTTTGTCGCTCTATCTCATCAAATGTGCTTAGCTCTAGTCTTTTACAAGGATTATAATAATTTATGATCACCAACTCTTTCTTTCCAACCCACACCTTTACTACTACATATTCTTGCTCATTTCCTACACCTAGTATTTGGTATGGTATTCCTTTCTTTATAAATGTAGCACATCCTCCTCCTCTCCCCACTCTTCTCACACTTTGGTTTCGTTCCCTCACCACACTTCCAATAATCATGTTCCCCTCCACATCTGGCACACCTTCTCTTCCCTTTGCACAATTTGGCTGTATGTCCAAACTCTTGGCAGTTATAACATCTCATTGGTTTTACTACATACTCTCTTACATTATACCTTACAAATCCAAAATATAGCTCCTTAGGTATCTCTTTTTCCTCAAATTCAATCAATACAGACTCTGTCTCCTTTTTCTCTATTCCTTTTGTCATTCTTTTTAAACTTTTAACTGTATTATTTCTCACTCTCAGGTTTTCCATTATTTCTCTACTATTAACATTTGTGGGAACTCCATATATCACCCCTTGCAGCCATTAGACCTCTTTCCCCCAACTTTTACGACCTTTTGGACCTTAACTTTTCCAACATTTGTCATCTTTCTACCCTTCTCAATTTTTATGTGGCCGCGCTACAACGAGATATGAAAATCGTTAATTTTGCTCATAACTTCTGAACAGCTTGTGATAAAATCATGACCATGCTAAAATCATGCTTGCTTATCCCTTTACTTTGCCTCTTTTGTGCTTGGCCCCTTAATTGCTGCTTGCAGCTATAATTATTATTATTATTATTATTATTATTATTATTATTATTGTTGTTATTATTATATGTTACTAATTTAAACCCACTGCACAACGTAGAGACAACACAATGACCATAAAATGTCCATAACATGTTTAATACATTTAACACCACTAAACAAATAGAATTATTTGAAATAAAGGAATATTGTCTTTCATGAAAAAAAACCCAACAACAATCAATTTCATTCAGCATTTAACAGAATATAACTGAATAATTATAATATTTAGAAAATAAGATAATGCTTAAAACAAGATTACAACCCATTTCACATCATGTATTTATAGCCCCTCTGAAAATATTGGAACAGCAAGGCCAATTTTATTTATTTATTTTTATTTTTTTGCTATACGTTGAGATCCAAAGATGAATGAGACAATAGATCAGAATTTCAGCTTTTCATATTTACATCTAGATGTGTCAAACAACTTAGAACATGGCATGACCTTTTGTTTGAACCCACCCATTTTTTTTTTTTCAAGTGATCAAAAATATTGGAACATGTGCCTGACAGGTGTTTCTTGCTGTCCAGGTGTGCCCTGTTAGATTGAATGTTTAAAGAATTAATAGCTCTGAATGTCTACTCTTGGTTTAAGCCCCAGGTTTTGCCTGTGTAGAGTGCATTTTTTTGTTAAAAAGGATAAACCAACATGAAAACCAGAGAGCTGTTTTTGGAAGAAAAGCAAGCCATTTTAAAGCTGAGAAAAGAGGAAAAATCTATCAGAGCCATTGTACAAGCATTGGGCATATCAAATACAACAATTTGGAATGTGTACTGTGTACCACTGGTGTACTGACAACCAGACATGGAACAGGTCGGCCAGTTGATGACAGAAACATTGTGAGAGCTGTGAAGAAAAACCCAAAAACAACAGTCAGTGACATCACCAACAACCTTCACAGGGCAGGGCTGAAGTTATCACAATCCAACATTTGCAGAAGACTTCTAGAGCAGAAATATAGAGGCCATACCACAAGATGCAAACCACTCATGAGCAGTAAGAATCAGAAAGCCAGATTGGAATTCACAAAGAAATACAGAGATGAGCCACTAAAGTTCTGGATTAACCAAGATTAATCTCTACCAAAGTGATGGAAAGGCCAAAGTGTGGAGAAAGAATGGATCTGCTCATGATCCAAAACATACAAGCTCATCTGTGAAACATGGTGGAGGTAGTGTCATGGCTTGGGCTTGCATGACTGCTTCTGGAACAGACTCACTAATCTTTATTGATGACATAACTCATGATGGTAGCAACAGAATGAATTCAGAAATTTACAGAAACAATCTGTCTGCCAGTTTACAGAGAAATGCATCCAATCTTATTGGGAGGACCTTCATCATGCAGCAAAAAAATGACCCAAAACACACTGCCAACTCAGAGGGAAAAGTGGAAGTTTTTAGACTGGCATCACAAAAGAAGAAACCAACAATTTGGTAATGTCAACGAGTCACAGGCTTGATGCAGTTATTGCAAGCAAGGGATATGTAACCAAATATTAAGTGTTATTTAATGTAATTTACTTCAAGACTTATCTGTTCCTACACTTTTGCTCACATATTAAAATGGGTGGTCTGATACAAAAGGTTCTATGTTTTATGTTATTTAACACATCTAGATGTAAATACCAGGAAATAAAAGCTGAAATCCTAAACTCTCATCTCATGTCCATCTTTTGATCTCAAACCCAAATGTCTTTGGTGTATAGCACAAACATTTGAATTGGCCTTGCCAATTGCAATAGTTTTGGAGGGGACTTGTTAGGATTTGATAATCTTTGGGTTATGATTCTTAAGAAGAGAGAAAGTGAGAGTACACAAAAAGACGGCGCCCTCGCCCTGCTACACACTTCCCACACCAAGCACTTGGGAGATTTGGCAAATGACACACAGACACACAAAATTCAAATGGCAAGATCTCTCCAATTTATTCAAAGAAAGGCAGAGTATATATCACGCTTGACACACAACAGAGACAATGGATTAACTATTGATTGGCTAGGCGGAAGGGCATATTTGCATTTATCAGGAAGCATATCAATGTAAGAGAGGAACAACTCCATATATGGTATTCAGGAAGTCATGGAATGCTCACAAATGGTATTCGGGGAGACAAAGGAATGCATACATGGTGAGGGGCTTTATCTGTCAGTACCTGGTTGGGAATAGTTAACAGAGGAACAAAAAGGAAAAAGTGTTAACAAGGGAACAGAGAGGGAAGAATGTTCACAGTAAACCTATCAGGACTGTAGTTGTAATTATGAGGAAATGAAAGTTAAATTCTGATCTACAGTATAGTGTTATATTCATTTTTTTCACTGTATGACAATTTAGAAAACAATGTGGGATTAAACGTTGTATACTCTCTCTCTCTCACACACACACACACACACACACACACACACACACACACACACACACACACACACACACACACACATCCTTGTACAGTAGGGACAAAAAAACTGAAAAATGTCTTGAAATAAGGTCTTAAGGTGTGCTAACCGTGGTATAAACAGACTCCTGACCATTGAATTATAGAATTATTATCATGGTGTCACAAAGATAGGCTGAGACAGATGCAGATGCAGTGCAGTCGAAACAGGTTTAATGATGGCAGTTCAGCAAACAAATCCAATATGTTATGCAAGTTCAAAGTCAAGGCAAGCAAAGGGTCAGGCGATCAGCAAACAGGGTAGTGTAGACAAAAACAGAATCTCAGAAAACCAGGAACAATCAAAAACAGAATAGCGAGACAGGATAAAGGCTTGATAAATCAGAGTATGCACAATGAGAAAAAAAAGTCCTTTCTTGAAAGTCCTTTATAAAGGGTGGTGTGAGTGTATGTATGTATGACTGAGAAGGTGCCGGCGTATGGAGTTGGGAATTGTAGTCTGTGGCAGCCATGTTTGTAGGCCACAGTGTATTCTGGGAACTGGAGTTCGAAGCCTGAGTTGACCTGACATGTGGCTGCATTTCCACATTGTGTGTGCTTAATTTTTCCATAATTCAATGGCCTGTCATCAATTATTCCTTACGTAGCACACACCTTAATGTAATTATGACATTAAGTTCATTATTTTCTTAACTTCAAAAAGGTCATAGTTATTTTGATTGTTATGCTGTCTTACTTCAGATACAGTGGGTATAGAAAAGAATCACCCCCTTTAAAGTAATCACATTTTGTTGCTTTTCAGCCTGAAATGAAGACGGAAATAGTTTTTGTTTTATCCAGCTGTATTTACTCAGTGCAACTTATAACATCCAAGTGAAAAATATAACACCAACATGTCAGATTTTTTTTTTTTTAATTAAAAACCAGAATCACTGAGTTGGAAAAAGGATCACCCCCTTGCTTTAATTTGCCTTAATTTTTTAATTACAGCCTTTAGTCTGTTGGGATATGTCTCTACTAACTATGCACATCTAGACTTTGCAATATTTGCCCACTCTTCTTTGCAGAACTGCTCAAGTTCAGTTAAATTTGATGGTGACCGTTTGTGGACTAAAGTCTTCAAGTCATTCCACAGATTTTCAATGGGGTTTAAGTCTGGGCTCTGACTAGGCCATGCAAGGACATTCACCTTTTTCTCCTTCAACTACTGTGTGGTCAGTTTTGCTGTGTGCTTTGGGTCATTGTCATGTTGGTAAACCTTCTTCCCATTGACAACTTTCTGGCAGAGGACAGCAGATTTTCCTCAAGAATTTGATGGTATTTTGCCCCATCCATTTTCCTTCTATCCTGACAAGTGTTCCAGTCCCTGCTGCAGAGAAACACCCCCATAACAGGATATTACCACCTCCATGCTTTACTGTAGGAATGGTGTTATTTGGATGGTGAGCTGTATTGGATTTCCACCAGACATATCGTTTGGTGTTGAGGCCAAATAATTAAATTTTAGTGTCATCTGACCATAACACCTTTGTCCATGTGGCCTCAGAATCTTCAAGGTGCGTTCATGTGGCCTTTCTTGAGGAGTGGCTTTTTTCTTGCAACCCTCCCGTACAAGCCACATTTGTGGAGAATTTGTGATATTGTTTTCACATGCACACAATGACCACTCTTTGTCATAAATTCCTGCAACTGCTTCAGAGTTGCTGTAGGCCTCTTGGTGGCCTCTCTTACCAGTTTCCTCCTGGCTCTTTCATCCAGTTTGGAGCGATGTCCTGATCCAGGGAGGGTCTGTGTTGTACCAAATACCTTCCACTTCTTAATAATAGACTTCACTGTGCTTCTAGGCATTGATAAAGCCGTTGAAAATTTTTTTGTATCCATCTCCTGACTTGTGCCTGTCCACAACTTTATCCCGGAGATCTTTTGACAGTGCCTTGCCACCCATAGTTGATTGTTTACTTCAGTTGCACTACAAAATGCTCCAGGAAAGCTCTTTTCATACTGAGCTAATCAAAATGACCACAGCTGATCACAGTTGAAAGTCAGATGGCTTTGTGTGCCATTGAAAAGGTGATTAGCTACACCTTATTGAGTTTACAAGTCATTTTTAGGAGGGGGTGATCCTTTTTCCAACTCAGTGATTCTGGTTTATAATTTAAAAAAAAAAAAAAAAAAATTCTGACATGCTGGTGTTATATCTTTCACTTGGATGTTATAAGTTGCATTGAGTAAGTACAGCTGGATAAAACAAAAACTGTGTCCGTCTTCGTTTCAGGCTGAAAAGCAACAAAATGTGATTATTTTAAAGGGGGGTGATTCTTTTCTACACCCACTGTATTCATGCCACTCCACTCAGTCCCGCTGCTCATGCTGCAAAGTTTGTAACGGTTTTTATGTGAGACAGACATTTGGAGATTTACGCTGTGCACCACTTACACCTGGTTTTTTCATTCTCAAAATCAAAACAATAATCACGTTTTCTTAAGTGAAAAGAAAGTACTAGTAAATAGTTATTAGCTATTTGTCAATATTGGCAGAAAGTGAATAAAAAATAATAAAGTATTTCCTGATTAGAAACATTGTCTAATAACATTAAAAGCAGAACAGTCCAAATGGATGTTTCACAGTTAAAGGAGTGTTCCTGTTCCTCACCCTTTAATAAAAACCCATGTTTCAGTCTTTAATCTATATGACCTTGTGTGCACCACTTGACCATATCTAGAAGAAAAAAGTATTTTGCCAAACAGATTAATTTAACATAATTTGTTTTTGTCACATTTTCCCATTCAACTTGCCATTTTTGAAGTTGAATAAGGGCTTGAGGTCTGAAGGTGGAATCTGGCATTCTGTGGTTCTTGTTCTAAGGGTCTCTTTAGCAGCAATATCTGTTTATTCATTGAGAAAAACAAAACACTATGACCCAGAATCCAACAGAAAATGCTATAGTTTTGCTTTTGTAACAGGTCTACTTTAAAATATGAACAGTTATGGGGTCATCAGTCTATAACGATTCAAGTTAATTGAAGGCAAGATTTTGAATCTCCATTCTTCAAGTTCCATTCTTGTGCATGTTCAATATGTTCCAGGGCGAAAAGCAAAGCACGGACCTCAGCTAATAACAAAATAGTCATCTTATAGTCAAATATATAGTAGTCCAAAAATAGTCCATCTTTGAAAAGGTTGATAAAGGAACCTTGAGAACAAGCCAGATTCTAATATGAACCCTTTTGCCACAACAAAGGTTCTAAAAAGAACTGATGATGTATGCCAAATAACCAAAGGATCGTTATAGAACCTATAAGTTTCATGTTGAACCTTTTTGATAGTTAGAAGTTCATATTTGCACTTTCAAGTTCTTTTGTGAACTCCAAAGGTTCAATCTCTTCTAATAGTGTATGTACATGTACCATTTAATGTGCTCTAGAGATCAGTTTTGTTTCAAGGACCTAAGGCCATCCTGAGCCGAGATACTGAGGTTTCTGTAAATGCTGTATAACCAAAATTGTTGTGTGCCATTACACAAAGATGCCCATCATAGTTAAACCAAGTAAGATTAAACAAAAACAAAACAAAACAAAAACGGCTGGTTTTGCAATACTAATACATAGAGGTAATCACTCAAAAAAATTAAAAACAGTCAAGTAACCAACTTTACAATTTTCGGTCCACTGGAGATGGAAATACCCTTTAAGAGAATGGTGTCACATACAGGAAGTGTCCAGTACTTGCCAGATATCCATGCAGTTCCTTTAATGTAGCGGTATGTCTCTTGGCAGCCTCCCTGAAATGTTTTCATCTTGTCCTTTCGTCAATTTTGGAGAGATGTCTTGTACTTGGCAATGTCACTGTGGTGCCCCATTTTCTCCACTTGTTGATGATGGCCTACATTGTGTTCCATTGTACATCTAATGTTTTGGACATTCTTTTTGTACCCCTCTCCTGATACCTTTCTTTGTGGACTGTAGCAATCAGATAAAACCAAGAAGATGTCAAGGAAATCCTACATAAACAGTTGATCTTTATTTTGGGTTAATCAGAATCACTTCATTGATGACAGGTGTATAATTACTTTTTGAACATGAGTTTGAATTTGTTTGATTAGTTCTAAGCACAGTCACATGCCTTATTATAAAAAAGGTATACACATGTATGCAACCAGTTTTGCAATATTGTTTTCCTTTATTTTTTTACATCACAAAAACCTGCAATTTTAACAGGTAGAATTTTAGATTTTTTTTTATTCAGTGTATTTTTTTTAATCCTTGTAATGATATCCAGTTGACACCAATATGTCTAAACATTTGTAATAAAATGTTCAGCCTGGCTACGGTGTCCTAATTATGTCAATTTAATTATTTTACTAGACACTAGAACTGAATAAATTTAATCAAAATCTGAATAAGTAAAACAAAATAGTATGCATATAAATAATGCTATCTTGAATCTAATACTCATTTTAATAGAAAAACAAAATGCTTACATTAATCAGAACTTCAGTTAAATTTGGATTATTTCAGTCTGCATGTCACTGTTCTGCATTCAACATTAAACTTTCCCACAGTTGCTCACACCACTTTCCAACCAGCTGCTTGTTGCCCAGGCTGAGGCTTTGCCAGAGAGAGTGGATCAGTCTTTTAATAAAAGCCAGTGTCATATAATTTCAAGTTTGGTAGTTTTCACAGATTCTTATTTTAACAGGAGGATGATGTGACAGAGTACACATTGTGGCATTGCTGTGGCTACATATAATAGTCACTGACTTGCATTACTGTCCCCACAGCTGGCGCTATTGTACTGTAGTACTAAATGCCTTTGTTTTATTGGAATATATGCTATTAAATGAAATGTGTTATTGTTGCTGACCAGGTGCACCACTTAATGGCAATTATAATGCCAATGATAATGTGTTATGTTACAAAGCACAAGCAATTTCACACTGCTTCCATGAACATGTCAATGAGTTCTGTGTACTTCAGTGGTCTCCCCAGTCACCAGATCCAACAGAGCACCTTTGGGATGTGGTAAAACAGGAGTTTCACAGCATGAACGCACAGCTGACAGTTCTGTAGCAGTCATGTGATGTAATCGTATCAACATGGGCCAGAATCTCAAAGGAATGTTTCCAACATCTTGTGGAATCCTTGGTAAGGAGAACTAAGGCTGTTCTGAAAGCAAAGTACACTGTTCCTAATAAACTGGCCAGTTAGTGTATACAGTATATAAAGCCTAAAGAACATTCAATTTTTCTCTGCCATTTTACCGCATGTGGACCATACAATGAGCAAGTCTGGTATGACCTTCTTCAGGGTCCTGCTTCGACCTTCACATGTTTATTGTATTTGAGGTCCGTTGATCTGCCTTATAACATTGATTCTCAGTTACTCAAGCCTGTTGCATTTGCTAGGCGCGAATAACTAGATCCTTTGCAAAGTACATATTACTTACTAAAATAATAATATTGTTCATTTAACCACAATACATTTTTTGTTAAAACTTGTTTTTAAAAAAAGATTTTGATCAGGCAATTTTCTTTTGTCTCCACGAAGGGGGGTCCTAGCATGTGGTTGGTGTTGCCTAGCGGTGTCATCAAACCATGTGCTTTACAGGATAGTTCCAGAAGCGTATTCTCGGCGAGGTGGAAGTCAGATATTCGGAGCGACCGTCAGGTTTAATAGAAGTCATTTAGGAGAAGTTATTTGTAACTGCTTTCTTGGTTCGGTCACAGTAAACGTACCGGTGTTTATAAACTAAGGAAAAATGTTAAACGTAGCAAAAACAGTTTCAAGAGCCCTTTCTCCAAGCTGCATTCAAGGTGTACCATTTTTAGTGAAAAAGGTAAGTTACTAGGTTTCTGTGGCTCTACGTCACAAATTTGAGTTTTCATTAAAGAAATATTTTCACCAAATGTCTAGCGCTACAATTATATTTTTTTCACTGTGCTAATTGTAGATTTAGACATTTGGTTTCTCAATGTCATGTAACTACGTGACGAATAAAGCTAACGTTAGCAACATCCAGGAAAAACATTTACCTACGTGTTTGTTTCAAGCTTTGTCGTTTTTAGCATTGCAGGTCATCTGTTTATGAACAGGGTACATACTGTGCTAACTAGATTCAGTTGGATTTTACTTTTCTCGCTAGTCAGTTTCTCGGTAGTAAATCGCTTGTTTTCCCTAGTTGTGTATTTTATCTAGCCATACACGTTTCGAGATAGAAGTCTGAATAGAGGTATGTAATAGCGCAAATACAGTGATGTTTTTGGTTTTCTTTGTTTGTCTTTTATTGTTATATGATCCACGATTCCATTGTGTGATTATGAAAGGCCCACTCAGTAAGGTTTAATATACAAGTCTTGAACTGATGTGGGTCCTACGTTTGAGTATGTAGCCAACTACAATCAACAAGTTTTAGACTGTCATGTTCAGTCATCTTACAGTAATTTACAGAGCAGTAATTTTCCTAGGCTTGCTGGACTCGGTTGACGGAACATGCCATTCAGACTGCATCCAGACGTGAATATGCGTGAGTAAAGGGCAACAGTCGTTAAAAGGTTTTTTAAAAATGTGTCCACTGTACAGTCTTTAATTGCATTTGCATGTGTTTCCTCGTGTGGTGTTGAATGGATGTTACAGTTCAGAAGCAATCAAAGGAGCAGTGATTGGAATTGACCTGGGGACCACAAATTCTTGTGTGGCTGTCATGGATGGTAAACAAGCAAAGGTCAGATGCCTCTTCTATTTCACTAATAAAATAATGTTTTTAATGGCTTATATATTTTTACACATTATTTTGACCTTTTAAAAATGTTTTTGTCAGTGAACTTTCATGATGAGGGCTGATAGTTCAAGAATTCTACAGCATGATGTGTGGGTAGAGGAGTATATTAAACTCTGTTTACTGTCATACAATTGTTAGGAAAATGCCATCTGTAATGTCAGTATATTGAGAAGGTGCCAAGAGTTATAACAAACTCCTAATATAATTGCAAATGAATGACCTTCCCTTTCTCATCCTCACTCAACACAGCAAAAAGTGCAATGTTATTTTTGGGGACAAAAAATGTATCCACATGAAGCTAAATATATCACAATAAAGATTATGGAGGTTGTACAGCCGGGGTCGTCAGTCTTATCCACAAAAGGCTAATTTGACCACATGTTTTCATTCCAACCTAACAGCAGGCACACCTGATTCATGATTCAAATGACTATTAGGCTTGTGTCCTTCTTGGCTGGGAGGAAAATGTTATAAAAGTGTTACTGGTGTAATAATACACAGAATTCAAATTCCATGTGCTGGTATCTTCAAGACAGTAAAAAATAGCATTGCCTGAATGTGTATCTAAAGGTTAACATTATTTATACTTGTTTTTAGTTATTGAGTTATAGATTAACCCTGTTAATTTTGAATTTAACAGTCAAATAGACTTACATCTATGAACACTAAATAATTACCATAACAACCTTGATAATAGTTGATAGTAATCTCCACCACTGTCATGTAGTGAAAAAAGCAGTACTGTCAGTGACCCCCTGGATGAATGTCACTGAAACCAGGAAGTCCCTCGACCCAACTTTGAGAACCATGAGTAGGGCTTGTCCAAACTGAAAGCTCTCTCAGTGCACTTAAGATGGTCAGTGCTGAGGTAGTGAGGATACAGGTTTAAGAGATTTTCTACAACAATAGTTGGTGCCTGTCTTTGCCTTCTAGGCTGCCTTGTTTAATCACTCAGCTAATGTGGAGCAGTGTGAGTGGGGTTGGCATGCTTGAATGTTTGATTTCAATATTCATATGGAAAATGGAAATGTATTTTTATAACAATGGTGGTGCTCAGAATGTCATACACAAATTCAGTCAAACCCTAGATCTTATTTTGGCATCAGAGGGCCTCATTTATTATGCCGGATATGAACAGATTTCTTCATAAATCTTTCATAGAATTATTTACACAAGAAATTTGGTATTCATGAAAGTCTTGTAATTTCTGAAAAATGTTTGTATCATTCTGGCACATTCTGTCTAACAGTCACTAAACCAATTTGATTTGAATGTAAAAATTGCAGTTTACCAACGTAATGAGCTTGGTGTCAAACCAGGTAAGTTTTTTTTTCTCTTCAGGGACAAGTGTACAGATAATGGGTTATGTGACTGCTCATAATTTACCTAAATAAAGAGCAGCTGTTTCTGTAGGATTTATCTTCTGGTTTCTTTTGACTGCTCAAGCCATGGTCCACAAAGATATTACAACACATGTACAGGATATTGTTGGGGAAAGGTATTGCTCAGGAAAGAGACACAAAAGAATTTCCACAATGCCATATACCATAGAACACTGTGAGGTCCATCATCAACAAGTGGAGAAAACGGGGCGCCACAGTGAGCTTAACAAGAACAAGATGTTACGTAGGGGTTTTTGGGGTACGACTGAGTCAGGGGAGTGAATTTCAAGGGGGGGATGGTGTTCCAGTTCAAACTGGCTACATTGTTTCAAGTTCAAGTGGCTTTTTGTCATTTCAACCATATACAGCTGGTACAGTACACAGTGAAACGAAACAACGTTCCTCCAGGACCATGGTGCTACATAAAACAACACACTAAACTACGTGAGATGACTCACAACTAAATAAGATCACATGCTACATAAAGTGCATGTGCAAACACAAGACAGTACAGTAACTCCTAAAACCGGACAATGGGCACAGTACCAGTACCAGTATTGCGCCGACCTGAGTATTGATGAGTCTCGAATGCTTTTTTTTCCCAGACGGCAGTAGGGTGAAGAGTTTGTGTGAGGGGTCTGTGGGGTCATCCACAATGCTGGTGGCTTTGCGAATGCGGTGTGTGGTGTAAATGTCTATGATGGTAGGAAGAGAGACCCCGATGATCTTCTCAGCTGCCCGCTGCAGGGTCTTGCGGTCCGATACAATGCAATTTCCGAAGCCGGCAGTGATGCAGCTGCTCAGGATGCTCTCAAAAGTTTCTTTGTAGAATGTGGTGAGGGTGGGGGATGGGCTTTTTTCAGCCTTCTCAGAAAGTAGAGATGCTGCTGGGCTTTCTTAGTAATGGAACTGGTGTTGAGGGACCAGGTGAGGTTCTCCGCCAAGTAAACACCAAAGAATTTGGTGCTCTTGATGATCTCCATGGAGGAGCCGTCGATCTTCAATGGAGAGTGGTCGCTCTGTGCTCTCCTGAAGTCAACAACCATCTCTTTTGTTAGTCCACATACAGAGACAGGTTGTTGGCTTTGCACCAGCCTGTTAGCCGCTGCACCTTCTTTCTGTACACTGACTCATTGTTCTTGATGAGACCCACCACGGTTGTATCATCGGCGACCTTGATGATGTGATTTGAGCTGTGCATTGCTGCACAGTCGTGAGTCAGCAGAGTGAACAGCAGTGGACTGAGCACACAGCCCTGGGGAGCACCAGTGCTCAGTGTGGTGGTACTGGAGATGCTGTTCCCGATCTGGACTGACTGAGGTCTCCCAGTCAGGAAGTCCAGGATCCAGTTGCAGATGGAGGTGCTCAAGCCCAGCAGGTTCAGCTTTCCAATCAGGTGCTGAGGAATGATTGTGCTGAAGGCTGAACTGAAGTCTGTGACCAGCGTTCAAACGTAGGTGTCCTTTTTGTCCAGGTGTGTGAGGGCCAGATGTAGGGTGATGGCTATGGCATCATCTATTGAGCGGTTGGGATGATACATGAATTGCAGGGGGTTCAGTAAGAGGGGTAGCAGGGTCTTGGTGTGCCTCATGACAAGCCTCGCTTGAGGCTTGAGAGGAGTCTTGTCTTGTCTCTTCGGCCTCAGGCGTGACCAGAGCGTGATGGGGCGCCTCGTCGGCCTCAGGCATGAGCAGAGCGTGGTGGTCGGCCTCAAGCTCTCTGGCAGGAACATGGCTTGAGAGGAGGTCGCCATGTTGACCTCCGGCTTTAGCTCTGCAGGTGAGACCATCTCATGGGTCTCAGGCTGGAGCTCTGGGTTTGAGGTCGCCATGTTGACCTCTGGCTGGAGCTCCGCAGGTGAAACCAGACCTCTGTTAAAGCACCTGAGCTGCCTCAGAAGGTCTGTTCAGTTCAATTCCATTTTATTTGTATAGTATTTTTAATAATGGACATTATCACAAAGCAGCTTTACAGAAATCTGTAGATAATATTTTAATTTAAATTTATCTCTAATGAGCAAGCCAAAGGTGACAAGAGGAAGAAACCTTGAGAGGAACCCATCCTCATCTGGGTGATGCTGGATAGTGTGATTATAGATCAGTTCGCTTCTATAACTGTATACTATAAAGCAGAGATGCACCGATCGACTGGTCAGGGACCGGAATCGGACGATTTTCCGCATGCTCGACCCGGACCCGTGACCGGCCGGTCAGTCTCACGTCTTTCCGATTTCCGTGTTGTTGCCGGCGGCACAGACAATAACGTCACAGCCACGCTCACAGCCGCATATAAAAATGTCGTAGGCAAAAACGTGAAAACCCATTGACCTACTGGAGGATCAACAAAGATGGTTTCCCTGCGCTTGCTCCACTTGCCCGAGCCCCTATACCTCTCTGCTCCATGTACAAGTGTTGAAAGTGATGGCTTGTTTAGCTTGGCTGGACATGTGATGGATGAAAGGAGAAACCGATTATCAGGTGACGAGGCAGAGATGCTTCTGTTTGTGAAGAAAAACTTGCCATTAATGCTCAAGTATACATACAGTATGTTGGCAACAAAGAAAAGGTGCCTTGTGTAACGCTTTACACAGAGAGGCCGGATATCCTGAATGGTTGTAGCCAGGTGTAAGCAAAACTCACGTATCTGATATTTCACAGTGGTTTATTATCAGCGTTGTCGATCCCCCGCACACATGGGGCAGTTTGCAAAACACTCCACTAACAACTGCGTTACTGAACATAAATAAAACAGGGCAAAGAGAACAGAAATATAACCAGGCTTTACATGCATACATGTGATGATCACAGCTCGCACTCCGTCTACAGACTGCCCACTCATCAGTGAGGGAGTAAGAGAGAGCGTTCCGCCTTAAAGGGGCAGTAACTAATTCTACTTGTTACACTTGTTATTTAATTATTAGCCACTGCACCTATTAATATTTGGAACAGTATTGTACACTTCAGTTTTGTTCATAGGCTTGTAATCTTTGGACTTTTGTGAGACGAGTAAAAAAGAGAAAAAGGTCAGTTTATAAACACAGTGGAAAATGATATCTGTTTTGTTATATAAAGCAACTCATTTTCAGTTAATTGTTATTTCTACCTCTTTCCAGTCACAGAGCGCTTTATATTGAGAGTTGTTTAAGTGAGAGAAGATCCTGTAACTTAGTGCAGTTTGGGGGAAATTGTAATGTTTAATAATTCTTTTATTATGAAAAAAACAATTGCATTGAAGAAAAGTAGATTTTTGTTTGTATATGCTGTCAATTATAGTTCTTAGAAAGAAAATCAGAATCGGCAAAAATCGGTATCGGCAGGTCACTTACAAAAACATCGGAAATCAGAATCGGCCAAAAATTGGAATCGGTGCATCTCTAATAAAAACTGGACAAACTGTTGTGTTAATGTAAAGTTTTAGTCTGAAGTTTATATTTATAAAATTCAGTTTGTGGATTTTGAACTAGAGTCCCTTAAAAGTAACATAACACTCCTTGGAATTATGTCAAGAAGAACCTTCTTCGCTGCATTTAATATAAAATGCTCCCATGCCTCAGCGGACTTGGGTTGCACACTTTTTTCTGCGGTCACTTGATTACACCTCTGTCTAATGGTGACTGAGGTCATGTTGGGCATAAATGTTAATGCTGACACAAACAGTAAACTGAAGAAATTCATTTTCGTTGACTGTGGGTATTCTGCTAAAGGTAGCGGCGTCACATTACGTGCGTTTGATATCGTGTGCCTTCAACTGGGAAACGGCTTATACTTCCACTTAGTAAAAAAATGCTAGTGTTCCATTTGAGATTATACTACCCTTCTAAAATTCATACACTACAAGGTAGAGTACATAGTACATAGTGTAAGTGTATAGTTCGTAATTTGGGACACAACTTTGGTTTGTACCGTTTTCGTAACAGAATTAACATGAGTAAATGTGCTGTGTGCCATGCACAGACCAACTAATCGATAATGAGATTTGTTGACAACGATTTTCATAATCGATTATCATCGATTTTATCATAGTTGTTGCAGCTCTAGAACTTTTCTGTAAAACCGTGTACAGTAGCTGACGTGATTGCTTGATGCGGCAGAGTGCATGTATTATGACTAAAATACATTTTGAATGAGATGAGTTAATGATCTGTGATAGCTTCAAACGGTGACTATTTTCTATATATAAATTCATGAAATGCATATAAAGCTGACTTCACTAGTGCTAATCATGGAACAAGTAATGATTATTTATATATTTATTTATTTATCTGGCAACAGGTGCTTGAAAATGCAGAAGGTGCAAGGACAACTCCATCAGTTGTAGCCTTCACAGCTGAAGGGGAGAGACTGGTAGGTATGCCAGCCAAAAGGCAAGCTGTCACTAATCCAAACAACACACTCTACGCAACCAAACGCCTGATTGGGAGACGCTTTGATGACCCCGAAGTACAGAAAGATTTGTAAGTTTTTTACACAGTCTTACCTCCTCCTTCTTCTCCTTGATCCTCTTATTAGGGGGGCAAGCACCAAAGGTGTGTAGGTACCCTTTAGTGATTGCATGTTTTCTTCTTTTTCTTATTATTATAATACTTCCTAAGTAGTCTATGGCTAGATTACTTTGTATGCTTTTTATGAAATTTGACACAGTGAGCGAGGATGGTCTCCTCTACCTTCACAGCAATTTTGGTGTATGCCACTCAAGCCTTCTAACACCAACAATATGGCATATTTGGACATACATTTACAGTAATAACTCCAGAATAGAGTGTTGTTGAAAAGAGATTCCACTTTACTCTGATTCTTTGGGTCAAGCCGAGTTCAGCAGACAACATGATGTTAACTTGCGCCATATTGGATTTTATGCCATTTTAAATTTTAAATTTTTTTCTTTTCTTCCCTCTTCTTCTCCTACAAACTTTGTCCAGTTATTCAAACCAAGTTTGAATCACAGCATTGTGAGACTTGGTTCCTTTTTTAAATTTTTTTTATTTGATTTTTTATGCATTTATTTATTTTTTATAAATATATGGGACCGTACGTCCATACCATGAAAACGAATTTGATGGCTAAGCTGCCTAACGGGAAGTGACTGCATATCTCGGCAATGGTGTGATGTATTCTTAACTTATAGGTAACTGAAACTTATAGATAACTGAAAGATGTCACCCTTTGTAGCTCTATAATTTTGTAAAACTGCTCATAATTTTGAACTGCTTAACATAAATTCAAGATTCTTGTTTCTCTTGATTCCATTGGAGATGTCGAGTGTTGTTGAATTAATGAATTTGTGATTTTTCAAACAGGCAGTTGGCCAGTTTAAATTTGAAGAAAGTGTTATTTTTCGCTTCTTCTCTTACAAATTTTGTCAAAAAAACATGAAATTTAGAAGAGTTCATCAGGAGACCAATGCGAACAAAACTTGTTTCTCAGATTTTTGATATGATTGATGGGTTGTCCATAACACTCAAATGAATTTGATTGAAGTCGGCAAACAGGAACTGAGGGCATATCTTGGCAAGGGTGGAATGGATTTTGATCTAACTTTGTAGATTAGTAAATGACCATGACCTTGCCCTAAGGGACTCCAAAAAATGAATTCTATTTTATATGTATAGCACTTTTAATAATGGACATAGTCACAAAGCAGCTTCACAGAAATGTATACATTTCTTTATAGAAATTTTACATTTATAAATTTATCCCTAAGGAGCAAGCCAGAGCCGATGGTGGCAAGGAAAATAGGTATTTGGACGGTGACACAATTTTCATCATTTTGCCTCTGTACACCAATACAATTTGAAATGAAGCACTCAAGAATCTTGGATGCAAATCTTTTGCAGTCAATGACTGCCTGAAATCTGGAACCCATGAACAAAAAATGCTGAGTTTCCTCCCTTGAGATAATTTGCCAGCCCTTTACTGCTGCTGCCTTCAGTTGCTGCTTGTTTGTGGGTCTTTCTGCCTTCAGTTTTGTCTTCAGCATGTGAAAAGCATGCTTAAACTGGTTGAGGTCAGGAGACTGACTTGGCCATTTAAGAACATTCCATTTCTTTGCTTTAAGAAGCTCTTGGGTTGCTTTAGCCTTATGTTTTGGGTCATTATCCATTTGTATTGTGAAGTGTGCTGTCCTATCGGTTTTGCAGCATTTGACTTAAATACAAAATTCATCCTGCTACTTCTGTCAGTAGTCACAACAAGCAAGGTGCTCAAAATTTGAAATGTAAGAAATTTGGCCATGTTGCAGTTCAGTAAGAAGTTTTTTCTTCTCGTACAAAATTTGTCGGATCATCAGAAAATGTGGATCACAGCATAGTGAGATCAGTCTGAAAAAAACAAAACCTTGTTAGATTTTTGATAACTGTGATGATTCATTCATAATCTGCAAATGCCTTTAATGGCTAAGTTGCCAAACAGCACGTGAGGACATAGCTCAGCAACACTGAGATTGACATTATACAGTGGTGCTTGAAAGTTTGTGAACTCTTTAGAATTTTATATATATCTGCATAAAATGACTTAAACCATCAGATTTTCACACAAGTCCTAAAAGTAGCAAAAGTATGTGAACCTCTAAGATTAGCAGTTAATTTGAAGGTGTATCTTGAGTCAGGTGTTTTAAATCAATTGAATGGCAATCAGGTGTGAGTGAGTGCCCTGTTTTATTTAACAGGAATCTATCAAAGTATGATCTTCATAACACTTTTTTTGTGGAATTGTGTCCTGGCATGAACGAAAGAGATTTCTGAGGGTCTCAGAAAAAGGGTTTTCCGTACCATAGAAATATGGTACGGAAAACCCTTTTTCTGAGACCCTCAGAAATCTCTTTACCTAAGTGTTTTGTGGATCACCTTAAGCTGAACGAACGTAAAAAGGCATTTAGGCAACGTATCATAGAATGTTAAAACAATGGTGAGAGTTCTATGTGCTGACAAAAAAAAGAGGTGGTTTGATCTCGGAAAGGAAAGGTAAGCTGGCAACAGGAATCAACAATCATTTCATTTTGACGGACGTTTGTGTGATTGGTCATGATCACATGATTGGTGTGATAAGCTCATCGCGAAGCTAATCAAACAGCTGATTGGATATTTCCCTGTATTGTCACCTCGGGATGGCAGTTAAAACCATCGACTCGGATAAGCAAGTTGCAAACCATAAATAAGGTAAACCTTAAAAGTTTAAAACCTTAAAACCTGAAAATTAAGTTCCGTTAGCCAGCGAAGCTAGTTAGTTGACATTAGATAAAGATACGTTGACTGAACTAATGTTAGTATCTAACATGGCTTAGTAGCTAAACAAAGGTAGGTTGTGTTCACGTGTAATGACGTAAAGCTTGTGAATTATGTATTACTTATTTGTGAATATATATTCATGTTGAGATGTACAGTACTGTGCAAAAAAATTTTAGGCAGGTGTGAAAAATGCTGTAAAGTTAAGAATGCTTTCAAAAATAGACTATAACTAATGTTAGTTTATATTTATCAATTAACAAAATGCAAAGTGAGCAAACAGAAGAAAAATCTATATCAAATTAATATTTCGTGTGACCACCCTTTGCCTTCAAAACAGCATCAATTCTTCTAGGTATGTTTGCACACAGTTTTTGAAGGAACTCAGCAGGTAGTTTGGCCCAAACATCTTGGATAACTAACCACAGTTCTTCTGTGGATTTAGGCAGCCTCAGTTGCTTCTCTCTCTTCATGTAATTCCAGACAGACTCGAGGATGTTGAGACTCCTTGTTCTTAATTACTTTTGCTGTATGCTTGGGGTCATTGTCATGCTGCAGAATAAATTTGGGGCCAATGAGATGCCTCCCTGATGGTATTGCATGATGGATAAGTGTCTGCCTGTACTTCTCAGCATTGAGGACCAAATCCCCAACTCCATTTGCAGAAATGCAGCCCCAAACTTGCAAGGAACCTCCACCACGCTTTACTGTTGCCTGCAGACGCTCATTCATGTACCGCTCTCCAGCCCTGAGCTGATGGCGCTGTTGGACATGTTCCAATTGCGAAGGGAAGTAAGGTTGATGTGTCTTTCATCTGCTGCAGTAAGTTTCCTAGGCCGAACCACTGCGTCTACTGTCCTCAACGTTGCCCGTTTCTTTATGCTTCTTCAAAAGAGCTTGGACAACAAGGAAACCCCTGTCTTCCTTGAAATATCTGCCTGGGAGAGACCTTGCTGATGCAGTCTAACTACCTTCTGTCTTGTTACTGTGTTCAGTCTTGCCATGGTGTATGAATTTTGACATCAAAATGTCTTCAGTAGCCTCACCTTGTTAGCTGAGTTTGGCTGTTCTTCACCCAGTTTTATTCCTCCTACACAGTGGTTTCTGTTTCAGTTAATGATTGTGTTTCAACCTACATATTGAATTGATCATTAGCACCTGTTTGGTATAATTGTATGGTATACAGTTGTTTGGTATAATATGCCTACAAAATCCCTGAATTTGTACAAGTGTACCTAGAAGAACTTATGGTGTTTTGAAGGCAGAGGGTGGTCACAGCAAATATTGATTTAATTTTTCTTCTGTTCACTCACTTTACATTTTGTTAATTGATAACTCTAAACTATTAACGTCTATTTTTGAAAGCATTCTTAACTTGACAGCATTTTTTCACACCTGCCTAAAATTTTTTGCACAGTACTGTATAATCTAGTATAATTTTCACAGTTTAAGTTAACAAAAGAAAAAAGATCAGGCACATGGAAAAAGCAAGTACACCCAAAGTGGGCCCAAATTTTGGGCCCAAAGTGTCAATATTTTGTGTGGCCACCATTATTTTCCAGCACTGCCTTAATCCTGTTGGGCATGGAGTTAACCAGAGCTTCACAGGTTGCCACTGGAGTCCTCTTACACTCCTCCATGACGACATCACAGAGCTGTTGGATGTTACAGACCTTGCGCTTCCGTTTGAGGATGCCCCACAGATGCTCAATAGGATTTAGGTCTGGAGACATGTTTGGCCAGTCCATCACCTTTACCCTCAGCTTCTTTAGCAAGGCAGTGGTCGTCTTGGAGGTGTGTTTGGGGTCGCTATCGTGTTGGAATACTGCCTTGCGGCCCAGTTTCCAAAGGGAACTGCTTCAGTATGTCACAGTACATGTTGGCATTCATGATTCCCTCTGAACTGTAGCTCTCCAGTGCTGGCAGCACTCATGCAACCCCAGACCATGACACTCCCACCACCATGCTTGACTGTAGGCAAGACACACTTGTCTTTGTACTCCTCACCTGGTTGCCGCCACACATGCTTGACACCATCTGAACCAAATAAGTTTATCTTGGTCTCATCAGACCACAGGACATGGTTCCAGTAATCCATGTCCTTAGTCTGCTTGTCTTCAGCAAACTGTTTGCGGGCTTTCTTGTGCATCATCTTTAGAAGAGGCTTCCTTCTGGAACGACAGCCATGCAGACCAATTCGATGCAGTGTGCGGCGTATGGTCTGAGCACTGACAGGCTGACCCCCCACCCCTTCAACCTCTGCAGCAATGCTGGCAGCACTCATATGTCTATTCTGCAAAGCCAACCTCTGGATATGATGCTGAGCACGTGCACTCAACTTCTTTGGTAGACCATGGCAAGGCCTGTTCTGAGTGGAACCTGTCCTGTTAAACCGCTGTATGGTCTTGGCCACCGTGCTGCAGCTCAGTTTCAGGGTGTTGGCAATCTTCTTATAGCCTAGGCCATCTTTATGTAGAGCAACAATTCTTTTTTTCAGATCCTCAGAGAGTTCTTTGCCATGAGGTGCCGTGTTGAACTTCCAGTGACCAGTATGAGAGAGTGAGAGCGATAACACCAAACTTAACACACCTGCTCCCCATTCACACCTGAGACCTTGTAACACTAACAAGTCACATGACACCGGGGAGGGAAAATGTCTAATTGGGCCCAATTTGGACATTTTCACTTAGGGGTGTACTCACTTTTGTTGCCAGCGGTTTAGACATTAATGGCTGTGTGTTGTGTTATTTTGAGGGGACAGCAAATTTACACTGTTATACAAGCTGTACACTCACTACTTTACATTGTAGCAAAGTGTCATTTCGTCAGTGTTGTCCCATGAAAAGATATAAATAAAATATTTACAAAAATGTGAGGGGTGTACTCACTTTTGTGAGATACTGTGTGTGTGTGTGTGTGTGTGTGTGTGTGTGTGTGTGTGTGTGTGTGTGTGTATATATATATATATATGTATATATATATATGTATATATATATATATATATATATATATATATATATATATATATATATATATATATATATATATATGCACAAATACATACATACAGTGGGGTGAAAAAAGTATTTTATCCCCTGCTGATTTTGTACATTTGCCCACTGATAAAGAAATGATCAGTCTATAATGTTAATGGTAGGTGTATTTTAACAGTGAGAGACAGAATAACAACAAAAAAATCCAGAAAAACGCATTTCAAAAAAGTTATAAATTGATTTGCATTTTAATGAGTGAAATAAGTATTTGATCTCCTATCAGTCAGCAAGATTTCTGGCTCCCAGGTGTCTTTTACACAGGTAATGAGCTGAGATTAGGAGCACTCCCTTTAAGAGAGTGCTCCTAATCTCAGCTTGTTACCTGTATACAAGACACTTGTCCACAGAAGCAATCAATCAATCAATCAGATTCCAAACTCTCCTCCATGGCCAAGACCAAAGAGCTGTCAAGGATGTCAGGGACAAGATTGTGGACCTACACAAGGCTGGAATTGACTACAAGACCATCGCCAAGCAGCTTGGTGAGAAGGTGACAACAGTTGGTGTGATGATTCACAAATGGAAGAAACTGTCAGTCTCCCTCGGTCTGGGGCTCCATGCAAGATCTCACCTCGTGGAGTTTCAGTGATCATGAGAACGGTGAGGAATCAGCCCAGAACTACACGGGAGGATCTTGTTAATGATCTCAAGGCAGCTGGGACCATAGTCACCAAGAAAACAATTGGTAACACACTATGCCTTGAAGGACTGAAATCCTGCAGTGCCTGCAAGGTCCCCCTGCTCAAGAAAGCACATGTACAGGCCCATCTGAAGTTTGCCTGAATGATTCAGAGGAGAACTGGGTGAAAGTGTTGTGGTCAGATGAGACCAAAATCGAGCTCTTTGGCATCAACTCAACTCGCCGCGTTTGGAGGAGGAGGAATGCTGCCTATGACCCCAAGAACACCATCCCCACCGTCAAACATGGAGGTGGAACCATTATGCTTTGGGGGTGTTTTTCTGCTAAGGGGACAGGTCAACTGCACCGCATCAAAGGGACGATGGACGGGGCTATGTACCATCAAATCTTGGGTGAGAACCTCCTGCCCTCAGCCAGGGCATTGAAAATGGGTCGTGGATGGGTATTCCAGCATGACAATGACCCAAAACACACAGCCAAGGCAACAAAGGAGTGGCTCAAGAAGAAGCACATTAAGGTTGAGATAGTGAATTGGTGGGTTTTTGTTAAATGTGAGCCAAAATCATCACAATTAAAAGAACCAAAGACTTAAACTACTTCAGTCTGTGTGCATTGAATTTATTTGATACACGAGTTTCCCAATTTGAGTTGAATTACTGAAATAAATGAACTTTTCCATGACATTCTAATTTATTGAGATGCACCTGTATTTTGTAAAAATAAAGAAATTTAGAATTTGATGCCTTCAACACACTCAAAAAAAAAAAAAAAAAAAAAAGTTTGGGACAGAGGCAAAACAAGACTGAACAGTTTATAGATTATTCAAGTAACACCGTTTTGGAGGGTCAGGTTAATTGGTAACAGGGGAGGGTATCAGGATTGGGCTTAAAAGCATCCACAAAAAGCTCAGTCTTTGCAAGCAAGGATGGGCCGTGGTTCACCACTTTGTGGAAATCTTTGTGAGAATTGTCAGTCCGTTCAAAAAGAACATTGCTCAGTGCAATATTGCAAAGAATTTAGGTCTTTCACCATCTACAGTTCATAATATTGTGAGAAGATTCGGGGAATCCGGAGAAATCTCATTGCGTAAAGGTCAAGGCCAGAAGCCACTGTTGAATGTGCATGACCTTTGAGCCCTCAGGCCTCGTTGCCTGAGAAATAGTCATGCTACTGTGATAAATCTAACCACCTGGGCTCAGTAGTACTTCGGAAAACTGTTATCACTTAACACAGTCCACCGCTGCATCCAGAAATGCAACCCGAAACTATTACGCAAGGAGGAAGCCACACATCAACTCTATGCAGAAACTTGTTGAGTTCTCTGGGCCCGAGCTCATCTCAGATGGACTGTAAGGCAGTGGTAACGTGCTGTGGTCAGATGAGAGCAGACATTTCAGCTTGTCTTCGGGAAAAACGGATGTCTAGTTCTCCATGCCAAATATGAAAAAGACCAACCAGATTGTTATAAGCAAAAGGTGCAGAAGCCAGCATCTGTGATGATATGGGGGTGCATCAGTGCCCATGGCATGGGTGACTTGCATATGTGTGAAGGTACCATTGATGCGGAGGTGTATGTTGGGATTTTAGAGAGACATATGCTGCCATCAAGGCAATGTCTTTTCCCTGGATATGGTTATTTCATCAAGACAATGCCAGGCCTCATTCTGCATGTGCTTCAACAGCGTGGCTTCGTAGACACAGATTGTGTGTGCTTGACTGGCCTGACAGCAGTCCAAATCTGTCTCCTATGGCACCTCATGAAGAGGGGAATCAAACAATGGTGACCACTGTTGCAGTTTTGCAAAATTCCACTTGCAAAACTGCAACAGTTAGTATTCTCAGTTCCCAAACAAGTAAAAAGTGTAATTAAAAGGAAGGGTGATGTAACGCAGTGGTAAACATGCCTCTGTCCCAGCTTTTTTTTTGATCGTGTTGGAGGCATCAAATTCTAAGTTTGTTTATATTTACAAAATACAAATAAGTTGGTCAGTGAAAACATTGAATGTTTTCTTTGTACTTTTTTTTTAGTAAATTAATGTTTCACAAATCACAGATTTTTGTTTTTATTGCATTTTAGAAAAAATCCCAAATTTTCTGGAAATGTGTGTGTATATACAGTTGCAATCAAAATTATTCAACCCCTGTTGCAAATCAGGATTATTGTCAAAATTTGCAGACTTTCAGCTGTTTGCAATGAACAAATCAAACGAAAGCAATTGAAATAGTTCAACACAACAAATGCTTCAAGTGGTTTCCTCAAATTCAACTGAAAATGCAATTTATAATGACTTCTCCAGTCTCAAAATTATTCAACCCCTGAGTAGAATCCCTCACAACAGCACAAATATGCAAAGCTGGTGTTGTCTCAAGCACCCCTGATGCAACTAATCAAGGGCTTCATTAGTTGCACCAGGTGTGCTAGAGCTGGAACACATGAAATACCTGAACTGGCTAGGGGTTTGTTGAGTGAAATGTTTGACTGCATGTTAGAAATATGGCTAGGTCAAAAGAATGGTCCAAAAAGTTAAGAGTAGTGATCATCATCCTTCACAAACAAGGAACAGGATACCAAAAGATAGCGAAGGCACTGAATGTTTCTAGAGACACTGCTGGTAGCATAGTTCGCAAGTTCAAAGTTAAGGCAACCGTGGTTACACTACCTGGACTGGGCAGAAAAAAGAAGCTATCATCGGCTGCAACCAGATTTCTGAGAAGGCAGGTTGTGAAAAACCCTCAAGTGACTGCAAAAGACCTGCAGCAAGACTTGGTGGCAACAGACACTGAGGTTTCAGTGAGCACAATAAGGCGTGTACTAAACACAGAAGGTTTCTATGCCAGAACTTCAAGATGTACATCACTACTGACCCAAAAGCACAAGAAAAGTCGGCTCCAATACGCTCAAAATCATATAAATAAGCCACAGAAGTTTTGGGATTCTGTTCTGTGGCGCGATGAAACAAAACTGGAACTTTTCGGCAGGATGGATCAGCGGTATGTCTGGAGGAAGACATGAGCTGAAAAGAACACTCTGCCCACAGTCAAGCATGGTGGTGGCTCGGTGATGCTCTGGGGCTGCTTTGCATCCTCTGGCACTGGAAACCTGCAGCGTGTGGAAGGCAAGATGGATTCGTTGAAGTATCAGGAAATCCTAGGAGAAAACGTCATGCCATCTGTGAGGAAGCTGAAGCTTTGGCATCATTGGACCTTCCGACAGGACAGTGATCCCAAGCATACCTCAAATTCCACCAAGGCTTGGTTGCAGAAGAAGTCCTGGAAGATTCCCTTGAACCCCATAGAAAATCTCGAGTGGGATTTGAAGGCAGTTGCAGCACGCAAACCCAAGAATATTACTGAACTGGAAGCCATTGCTCATGAGGAAGATTCATGAGATTCCTCAGGAACGCTGCCAAAAGCTGGTGTCTGGCTATGCATCTCGCTTGCAGCAGGTCATACCAGCAAAAGGGTGTTCTATTAAGTACAAAAGATGCTTGCCATGAAGGTGGTTGAATAATTTTGAGACTGGAGAAGTCATTATAAATTGCATTTTCAGTTGAATTTGGGGAAACCACTTGAAGCATTCGTTGTGTTGAGCTATTTCAAATAATTTTGTTTTATTTATTCATTGCAAACAGTTGAAAGTCTGTAAATTTTGACAATAAACCTGATTTGCAATGGGGTTGAATAATTTTGATTGCAACTGTGTGTATATGTGTATGTGTGTGTATACTACATTTGAAAGCAAAAGCAAAATATGGAAAGGATAATGGTAGAAAACAACATGAAAAAACTTATTAACCTAATTTCAAAAACCCACCAACATCCCAGAGTTAAAGCTGTTCTGATCTGAGGAATGGTCTAAAATTCCTCCAAGCCAATGTACAGGACTGATAAACAGTTACCAAACTGAAAACAGGAATTGAGGCACATATATATATATATATATATATATATATATATATATATATATATATATATATATATATATATATATATATATATATATATATATAAACTAATTATATATTTAATTGGACAACCAGTTGTGTTAATGCAAGTTTTTTTTTAATCTGAAGTTTATATTTGTAACACTCATGTTTGTGGACTATGTTAAATAATCGAAAGAATGGTACTGAAATTTTGTAAAATCTGATTAATCGATTATGAAAATAATCGTTAGTTGCAGCCATAATGCAGATATTTATTATCTTAATTACACTTCATTTTGAGTTTTAAAAATGAATGATAATTTATATAAATTTATATTTCAGTGATTATGGAACACTAATGAAACAGGGGTCCCATTACATCTGGCATAAAGCAAACACAGAAAGTACAAAAAGTACATCATACCTATGGTCAGGCAGTGTGGTGGAAGTGTGATGATGTGGGAATGCTTCAGGGCCTGGGCAACTTTTTTAAAACTTTTTTTCCCCCCTTCAATAAAAATAAATAAATAAAAAACTGTAATACATATTTTGTGTAGGAGTATTCTAGAATGATTTATCACTCAAAAATACACCAAAGAGCAGTCTTATTTTGCCCCAGTAAAAATGGTTTTATGGTAACTACCAAATGCTTAGAAAAGCTTACATGCACACTGTATTTACTACAGTATGTAACTTGTTTTCCCTAGAACTAAACTAAAACTTTTTTCTGTTTCAGTGCATGTAAACTTATAGTGTTTACATCTTAAATAAAACGGACGAGCAGCAACTTTTTACAGCAACAGGTACTGCCCAACTTGGTTATTGGTAAAATCCACTATCACTCAACCTCTAGTAGATACTAATTACTGCATACCGGGAACACCCCTCAAGACCTGCCGTTTTGTAGATATTCTGACCCAGTTGTCTAGCCGTCACAATTTGGCCCTTGTCAAAGTCACTCAGATCCTTACGCTTGCCCATTTTTTTTCTGTTTCCAACACATCAACTTCGAGAACTGACTCTTCACTTGCGGCCTAATCTATCCCACCCTTTGACAGGTGGCACCGTAACGCTTCACCTGTCAGTGGTTTTAATGATATGGCTGATCGGTGTATACATGCAGACTCCTCTGAAACTATTGGAACAGGTGGTAGAGAGGGTACTATGTAAGTGGAGACCATTTACATTTACCATTTGTTTGTGCTATACACCAAAGATATTTGGGTTTGAGATTAAAAAAAAAATGGATGAGCTTTGAGTTTAGGATTTCAGCTTTCATTTCCTCAGATTTACTATGTGTTAAGCAGCTTAGAACATGGGACCTTTGGTTGCAGGCCATCCAATTTTTAGGTGAGCAAAAGTATAGGAGCAGATAGTCTTGACGTAAATAACATTTAATATTTGGTTGCATATCCCTTGCCTGCAATAACTGCATCAAGCCAGTGACCCACTGACATCACTAAACTGTTGCATTTTTCTTTTGTGTTGTTTTCCCAGGCTTGTACTGCAGCTTCTTTCAATTGTTTGTTGTCAGTGGTTTCTCCCTTCATTCTCCTCTTCAGGATGTGAAATGCATGCTCAACTGGGTTAAGGTCTGGTGATTGATATGGCCAGTCTAAAACCTTTTCCCCCCTTAAGAAGTCCTTTATTGTGTTGTGTGCAGTGTGTTTTGGGTCATTGTCTTTCTGCATGATGAAGTTCCTCTCAATTAGATTGGATGCATTTTTCTGTAAATTGGCAGACAATGTTTTGGTGGACTTCTGAATTTAGTCTGCTACTACCTTCATGAGTTAAGTCATCAGTAAAGATTAGTGAGCGCATTCAAGAAGCAGGCACAAAAGTGAAAGGTTTTAGATTGGTCAAATCAATCGCCAGATCTTAATCGAGTGTGCATGCATTTCATTTCTTGAAGAGGAGACTGAAGGGAGAAACCCCCTGAAACAAACAACTGAAAGAAGCTGTGTTAAAAGCCTGGAAAAGCATCACTAAAGAAAAAAACAATAATTTGGTGATGTAAGCAAGGCATATGCAACCAAATAAGTGTTATTTATTTACTTTATTTTCTTCAAGACTAATCGGTTCCTGTACTTTTGCTCGCCTAAAAATTGGGTGTTCTGATACAAAAGGTTCTATGTTTTATGTTGTTTAACACATTTATATGTAAATACCAGGAAATAAAAGCTGGAATCCTAAATACTCGTCTCTTATCCATTTAAAAAAAAAAAAAAAAAATCTCAAACCCAAATATCTTTGGTGTATAGCACAAACTAATAATAATAATAATAATAATAATAAACTTTATTTTCTATAGTGCCTTTAAAAGTTGCATCTCAAAACGCTTTACAAGAGAAGAAATAAAAATACAATGAAATATGAAGAGAAAACGTAATAAGAACAATTAACAAATACAATAAAATCACATAATCACAAAAAAAGAATTATAAAAAAGTGCGTTTTCAGAGAAGATTTAAAAATAGATTCAGCATGCCTAATCTCAGAGGGAAGAGAGTTCCATAGTTTTGGAGCAAATGAAGAGAAGGCCCTGTCACCCATAGAGCGTAGAAGAGAAGTGGGAACCGTTAACAAACTAGAATCAGAAGAGCGAAGGGCATGTTTTGGCATGTAAGGAGTTAAAAGTTCAGACAAGTACATAGGAGCCAAACCATGTAAAGCCTTGTAGGTAAGCATGAGAATTTTAAAATTTGCACGAAACTTGACAGGGAGCCAGTGCAAGGACTCCAAAATAGGAGTGATGTGATCACCTGTCCTGGTCCTAGTCAAGATTCTAGCGGCAGAGTACTGCAACTTATTCAATGCGGATTTAGAGACCCCAACAATTAAAGCATTACAATAATCAGTTCTGGAGAATACAAAAGTATGGATCAGTTTGTCAGCCACAGAGAAAGAGAACATGGGGTGCAATCTTGCAATGTTTCTGAGATGAAAGAATGATGTGTTAACCAAATTCTTGACATGAGGATCAAACGTTAAATTTGCATCAAAGATCACTCCTAAATTCTTCACTTTTGTTTGAAATTCCAGAGCAGAGCTATCCATATTTATGGTTAATGGACCTGGTTTACGGAGCTGGTGGGGTGAACCAATGAGCATGACTGCAGTTTTGTCACTGTTAAGAATTGGTTTTTCTGCCATATATAGTGACATTATATTTCTTGTCTTGGCAATATTTCTGTAATAAAAGAAGGGTACACCATAACTTACAAAAACTGCAGGATGATTACTGGCAGTAAAACATCAGTGGCCTAATGGTGTAGTGTAGAGTTCAACAAGGTAATGGTTGTGTGCAAGAAGCTGGCCCTGAAACTGCTGGCTCTGGGATGAATGTTCTTGTATCTTCTCCTGGAAGGAAGGAGGTTGAACAGTTTGTGACTGGGATGGGAGGAGTCCTGATGATGTTGCGTGCTTTACGCAGACATCTACTGTGGTGAAGATGTTCAATGGCTGGGAGCACCAATGATGTATTGGATTACCACCCTTTGCTCTCAATGGTGCAGCGATAGGAGTTTGTTAAGATCTGGGGAGACAGATGAGCTTTCTTCACTCTCCTCAGAAAGTAAACACACTGTTGCACCTTCCCAAGGTCACCCAGGAACTTGAAGCTGGAGACACGCTCTACTTCAGTCTCAATGATGTAGCCTCATTGATGGGAGAGGGTTTGCTGGTTTTAGATTTCCGGAAGTCCACAATGTGCTCTTTGGTCTTCTTGGCATTGAGTGTAAGGTTGTTGAATGAAGAGCAGTGGAAATTGCATCTTCTGTCATACTGTTGGGCGGTACGCAAACTGGTGGGAGTCCAGTGTAGGTGATTGGCTCACTATGAGGTGACTCTGAACCAGTTTCTCAAAAGATTTCATTACAGTGCATTACAATGGGGGTGAGTGAAACAGTGCAGGACTCATTCAAGCATATTGCAGTAGCCAAGGCGCTGGTATGATGGCTGTTATCTTTAGGCATGTGGGGACAGTTGCCTGGGCCAGTGACAGGTTGAAGATGTCAGTAAAGACCTGTGCCAGCTGTCCAGCACATGCTCTGTGCACACACCCAGGTATTCCATCAGGGCCAGTGACCTTGCGTGCATCTACTATGCTCAGTTGTGAATGTACATATGTTTTGGAAAGTGAGAGGGGATGGTCAACTGTAGTGTGCTGCCCGCTGCGTTGGTCAAAGACTTGGGATAGTCTGTGTTGTTGGTTTGTGGTTAGTGATGGTCTGGATGCCCTTCCACATCCAGCAGTTGTCTGGATCAGGGTTATTATAGTTTTAAAATTATTGCTAGTTTTTAGTTTTTTATTTCGTTTTGTATTTTGGTTTTCAATTTGTTTTGTTTCAGTTAGTTTTAATGGTGCATAAATCATTTTGATTTTGTTTATTTTTTTGAAAATCATTACTTTTAGTTTGTATTGAGCTTTAGTATAATTTTAGTTTTTAATATCATGGTAATCATACTAAAAAAAAAAACCCAAATTGGGCTCTGTCTTTTCCTACCTTAATTTCGCCATTGGCGCTCCACTGCTACTAAATTGCTGCTGTGCCAAGGAGTTCTAATTCACGTTACTTTGCCATCTACTGGTCATTTATGATTCTGCAACATTAATGGATCCACTCCGTTCAGCCTCTGTTCTTAAGTCAGACGATCCAACATTTAAAATATGAAAACGGAAATGTTATTCTCTGAAATTCTCTTTAGTTTTCGTTCATATTGCAGATGGACGTTATAGTTGCAGTTTAGTTTTTGTTTATTTGGAAACACATTTTTATGGAATGGGAACAACAGTATAGTTTAAATGCCAACATAGGCGAGAAACGCCTGATATGTTGTATGTTGTTAATCATATTAGGATATATGGTGACCTGGTCATCAAGTAATTTAAATTTTATTGCATTTATGTATGCCTTGGTCTCACACTCCCTCAACCTAAGGGCAAATGAATGGCTGGGTCTTTCCGATTTAGAATAATATTTGTGTAGTCCTGTGCAAAATAAATTCTGCCTTTGACAGGGATAGCATATCATATTCTCCTTTCAGGGAGGAAAATATTGCAGCTTGTTCACCAGAGAAATGTTGCTTTTGTAAGTTTTGTAATGATTGGATTATATTCTCTAACTGTGTAATCTGATGGGTCTTGGCTTTGGCAAGATTAGAGGAGAAGGATAGACAGAACCCCCGTATGGTACATTTAGTAGTTATTATTTAGTAATATGTTAAAGTGCCATCAGGGGGCCTTGGTTTTAATATTAGACAGGGGAATACTACATAACACTGCTGAGTGATCAGAAAGTAAAATTGGTAATATATAGATAGAAGGGTCAAATGTTTAGGTGCGTCTCTTGCATTAGGGCAACGGAGATTGATTTGCGGTGTAAAGTGGGGTCTTTGTTAGGTTTTAGATGAAGTGATATAGTGGCGGTATTCATTTCTGTCTGTAGTGTCATATTCTGTTTAATTTCAGATACTAATCTGTTGAATAGTGGTGCCAGGATAGTCCAGAACTGTTTATAGAATTCAGCCGGAAAACTGTCAGGACCTGGTGCTTTATTATTAGGCATGTTGTTAAGGGTGTTCTAGATCTCGTCTGGTTCTATCGGTTTATCCATGGAAATTGCTTGTTCTTCAGTTAGTTTTGGTAGTTTGATATTATTTAGGAATTTATCAATGTCTTCCGTGTCTGATAGATAGATATTCGTATCAAGTATAAAACGTTGGTATTTGTATTCATGTCAAGTATGAGAAGTTGGTGTTTGTACAGTAAAAGGAGAGGGGAAAAGTGACTATAGATAGATATATAGGTAGCTAGACTATAGATAGATCAGTATATGGATTAATAGATATATAGGTTGTCTTTTTCTAGAGGATCCTGGAAATAAGCTTTCCCCCCCTTTGTATGTGATAGATAGATAGATAGATAGATAGATAGATAGATAGATAGATATTTGTATAATGGATGACTTAGTTAGGAGAGTATGTGATTTAGTTGGACACAATTCTTTAGTGTGAGTTAATAATGTGAGTGTGTGTGTGTGAGAGAGAGAGAGAGAGACTGGTAAAGAGTTTAGTATAACCACAGGGTTATGTTTTTATGTCGTTAAAGATGTCTGTCTATGAAAAGTTTATCTACTGATAGAACTGCTCTTCCTTCGTTTCTTTTCTTATATTTAGCAGTTTCTTCCTTTTGATTATATTTTTTTCGTGGAAATTGGTCGTTAATCCCGTAGTCTGTTCCTCATAGTTCTTTTCCTTTACTCACGATGAGTTCCTTGTCTTTGTACCGTTCAGCTTTCGCGACGATGGGTCTTGGTCCTTTACTTTGGGGATTTTTCCCTCCTAAGTGATGAACTCGGTGAATGCTATATTTGTTGCTGTTTCGGGTGAGATTTTTAGTTTACTGATCATGAAGTCCTTAATTATGTTTTCTGGGTCATGCTGCGCGCTTGTAGATCCAGTATGGTTTCTTTCATTTGTTTGTTTTCTTTGGTCACTGATGAGAGCTGTGTCGTGAGTTCAATAACAGATAGGAGTAGTGTTTTATTTTCTCTTGTTAGCGCTGCGACTTTCTCCTGGCTGAACTCCAGGCTTTCACATATTGCCTGGAATTCTTTGTGTAAAACTTCAACCAGTGACAGTCTTGCATCAAGTCCTGATAGTTTATTGTCGATGGAGTGTAAAATGTCACTAACCTCTGCACAACATGGTGAAATTTGGTGGTCTTCGGCTTCTTTCGGTGAACTTGATGGACGTGGGCGCTTGTGGGTAGGTGTTGTGGCGTGTTTGCCTTTGGGTTTGTCGTCGAATTTTTTCCTTGTTCATGTTGATGTATGTATAGTAGTAGTAATCGATAAATTCCTTGAGTTCTTCCAGGTCGTCGGAGAGAGATATTGTTGGGCGATATAAAGTTTTATGTTTCCCGTTGCTTGGTGCTGTTGCTATGGCTGAGAAACTAGCAGCAGAAAGCCGCCATGTTGTTTCTCGCACTTCATCTTGCGGGAGTATGCTCAGTGCGACATACGCGGGTGCCACCCAAAAAAAATTAAACGTAGGCTACTTAACGAATGAATGAAATTATGAATCACTTGGCCTAGCCTACCCCAATTTCAAGGAAGAGAATGTTACTGATCAACTGCGGTCCCAGGCTTATGCGATTCTCTTCCAAGATCCACCCACACACACTAGCAGAAAAAAGTTCGACAAAGTCCAAGATGGTTGACAGGAAGTACACTTGAATTTCAGATGTTGGTGTGTGTTCACTTCAGACTTTAGGATCTGTGATTTTAGCACAAATTCTTCAAATGATATAAGGAAATAAATGAAAGTTGTTACAGTTCTTGACCACAGAATGTTCCTTAGACTGTCCCCAATCAGTGTGCCAAATTACACAACTTTTTACCATACAGTTCTGTGTGCTGCCATAGACACACTAGCTAGAAGAAGAAAAGGTAGAATAACAATCGGGTGCCTAGGCACCTTTGTGTGCTTGGTCCCCTAATAATAAGTGACTGTAATTACCACTGCCACTAGTAAGGAGGGTGTTATGCACAATGAACAAATTAGCTGTGTGGTTCTTCATTTACAGAAAGAATGTCCCATATAAGATAGTACGTGCATCCAATGGAGATGCCTGGATAGAGGCTCATGGAAAGCTGTACTCCCCTAGCCAGGCTGGGGCCTTTATTCTAATGAAGATGAAAGAGACTGCAGGTAAGAGGCCCTTTAAAATATTGACACATTTTTCACAATACAGTTTTCTAAAAATAATTTCTATAATTGCAACTCCAATTCCAAAAAAGTTGGAACGCTGTGTAAAATGTAAATAAAAACAGAATGCAATGATTTGTGAATCTCATAAGCCCATATGTTATTCACAATAGAACATAGAAAACATATCAAATATTTAAAAGGGGGGGTGATTCTTTTCTATAGCCACTGTATATGCACATATATGCCATGTGCAAAATAAATACAATGGACTATCAATCAGCGGATTATCGTTAAGCAGAGATGTGAAACATTTGCAGGGAAGAGACAAAGAAACAAACAATGCTATTTAGTATAGAAAGCAACACTGAAAGAATTAAATGGATTACATAGAATATATGCTTGTATTTCAGTGTCGTCAAAAAATAGCCACAACATAATCTTATTAAATGAGTCATGAAGTTCTCATCAGTTTTGAACTAGAATATGGCTTTAGCTCCATTGTGCAGACACATTTTTTAGCAGTGAGCATTTTATTTCGGGTATGTCATTTATGCACTCTTGCACTAAAATGGTGGATGCTAGTAAAGAGGTTTCAATATTTTTGTAGTCGCTGTTGTGTTTATGATAAAGTTTTTGGTATTCAGACACCAGACATGTGCTTGGCATGACAGTTTTGTGCTCGAGTGCCACCAAGTCGTGTTTTTTATGTAACTTCAACGGCTCCAGGCACATGAACAAAAGCACGAATCTCATTTGACGGCGCATCAAAAAAAAGAACCCCGAGGCGTTAAAAAAACTTGACGCTTTGATGCTGTGTTTTGCGCATGGGTGTGAACACTCCCTTTGACGGCCATTGATTTAGACACGGGGCGTTAAATGAACCGTTTAATGCGCTGAAAAATCTTCCCGGTGTAAACGAGCCTTTAGAGAGGCAGAGTCTTTCAGAAGTAAAGATGGGCAGAGGTTCACCAATATGCGTAAAACTGCATCTACAATTTGTGGAACAATTTCAGAATAATGTTCCTCAATGTAAAATTGCGAAAATTTCATCGTCTAAAGTACATAATATCAAAGGATTCAGAGAATCTGGAGAAATCTGTGTGCAAGGGTCAAGGGTGAAAATCAATATTGCATGCCTGTGATCTTCGGGCCCTCAGGCGGTACTGCATTAAAAACAGGCATGATTTTGTAATGGAAATCACTGCATGGGCTCAGAAACACCTCCAGAACTCACTGTCTGTGAACACAGTTCGCCGTGTCATCCACAGATGCTGGTTAAAGCTCCATCATGCAAAGAAGAGGCCATATGTGAACATGATCCAGAAATGCCGCCGTCTTCTCTGGGCCAAAGCTCATTTAAAATAGACTGAGGCAAAGTGGGAAAACTGTGGTCAGAGTAATGGAAATTGGAAATCCTTTTTGGAAACCATGGACACAGCGTCCTCTAAACTAAAGAGGACTAAAGGAGAGGGACCATCTGGCTTTTTATCAGCACTCAGTTCAAAAGCCTGCATCTTTGATGGTATGGGGGTACATTAGTGCCTATGGAATGGGCAGCTTGCACATCTGGAAAGGCCCCATCAATGCTGAAAGGTATATACTGTACAGGTTTTTGAGCAACATATGCTTCCATCCAGATTCCATCCCATCTTTACTTCTGAGAGACTCTGCCTCTCTAAGATACACTGTTTATACCCAATCATGTTAATGACCTGTTGCCAATTAACCTAATTAGTTGCAAAATGTTCCTCCAGGTGTTTCTTTTTAGTAACACTTTTCAAGCCTTTTGTTGCCCCCATCCCAACTTTTTTGAGACCTGTTGCGGCCATCAAATTAAAAATTGCCAGATTTTTTTTTTCTTAAAATGGTACATTTCCTCAGTTTAAACATTTGATATGTTTTCTATGTTCTATTGTGAATAACATGGGTTTGAGATTTGAAAATCATTGCATTCTGTTTTTATTTACATTTTACACAACATCCCAACTTTTTTGGAATTGGGGTTGTACTAAAAATAAATGCTATAATAAAGACATGGATGTGTGTTCATTTGTGTTAATTAGTGCTCTTTTTCAGAGAATTATTTGGGCCATATGGTGAAGAATGCTGTTGTGACTGTACCCGCTTATTTTAATGATTCTCAGAGACAGGTAAAGACTGCACAAAAGCCTAATTAATCTGAAAGGTATTATTTTTTTTTATTTAAAGTTTTATAGTGAAGAGTGAAAGTTCCATTAAGCCAATCTGCTTGGTACTGTTGGTACTATGGTACTTGGTACTATGCTGTTAACTTGCCTAGGCATATTTAACTTGTTAAGGCATAGTGAATGTGCTTCAGTTAAGCACAAGGGAGTGTTAAATGGGCAAACACTAGCCTACAAATCTCAGGAGCCATCTCCAGGCATTTTTAAAAATTTTATTTAATATTTAGATTTCTAACATATTATTTAGGTTACCGTCCTACTGGTATTGCTTTCAAAGTTTTATAGGCTTGTGGTATACTACAGTTGTAAAAGAAATGAAGTATTCGTCAGAGAAACGTGCGACTGTGTTTCACTTCTTCTCTTTATTTATCCACTTCTTCTCCCCATGTGGGTCAATCACAATACCGTATCCCACAGCGCCCTCAGGCTGTTTCTCATTGCAACAACAAGGCTGTACTGAGTTGTTTCACTGACAGAAGTGCTAAAATAAAGCCTCATTTAATTTTTTTATATTTAGGTTTTTATTTAATTTAACCCTATAAAAGGATATGATATATATGATATGATATGATATGGTGATATAAATTTCACTCTCACTGCTGTGGTAAAAAGCTGCCACCGTCTCAGCCCTACATGCAGCTCTCACTTGTAGCCAAAAACAGTGGTGAATGGTACTATATTTATATCGTCACTGATAATGTTATCGCAGTAAATACCAGAAAATATTGTGATATAGATATAGATGAAGTCCATATCACCCATCCCTAATAGCCAGTGCATTTGAACAATCATGTCTTTAGCCATTGGTAGATATGCGAAGAAGAGAATCTCACTGTGCTGTAATGTATATGTGACAAAGTCTTTAAAAAAAAAAAAAAAAAGGCTCTTATAGCCAGCGCATTTGAACAATTATGTCTTTAGTCATTGGTAGATTTGGGAGAAAATCTGGTGGCTTGGCCTGTCTTGCAGTTGATTTACACAAGAAGCAGCCAGGTGGAGCAGAGAGCGAAAGGGCATGAAAATTAAAAGTCCTCCAAGAGAATGAGAGACTGGAAAAATCCAGTATCTCTAAAATATTAGAATAAAGAATTTATAATACAGAAATGTGGACCTGAGAAGACTCTAATCAGCTAATTAACTCAAAACACCTTTTAACTCAAAACACCGTTGCTCAGTGGCCCAAAGTCCTCTTTTCAGATGAAAGTAAATTTTGCATTTCATTTGGAAATCAAGGTCCCAGAGTCTGGAGGAAGAGTGGAGAGGCACAGAATCCAAGTTGCTTGAAGTCCAGTGTGAAGTTTCCACAGTCAGTGATGATTTGGGGTGCCATGTCATCTGCTGGTGTTGGTCCACTGTGTTTTCTCAAGTCGAGAGTCGATGCAGCGTCTACCAGGAGATTTTAGAGCACTTCATGCTCTTCTGCTGACAAGCTTTATGGAGATGCTGATTTCCTTTTCCAGCAGGACTTGGCACCTGCCCACAGTGCCAAAACTATTAGTAACTGGTTTGCTGACCATGGCAAGACTATTACTGTGCTTGATTGGCCATCCAACTCGCCTGACCTGAATTTTGTGAAGAGGAAGATGAGAGACACCAGACCCAACAATACAGACGAGCTGAAGGCCGCTATCAAAGCAACCTGGGCTTCCATAACACCTCAGCAGTGCCACAGGCTGATTGCCTCCATGCCACGCCGCATTGATGCAGTAATTTGTGCAAAAGGAGCCCTGACCAAGTATTGAGTGCATAAATTAACATACTTTTCAGAAGGTTGACATTTCTGTATTATAAATTGTTTATTCTAATATTTTGAGATACTGGATTTTTGATTTCCATGAGCTGTAAGCCGTAATCATCAAAATTAAAACAAAAAAGGCGTGAAATATTTCACTTTATGTGTAATGAATCTACAATATATGAAAGTTCCACTTTTTGAATTAAATTATGGGGAAAAAATGAACTTTTCCACGATATTCAAATTTTTTTTTTAGATGCACCTGTATTTATTCTTATTTTGGTTCATTTACAGTGGGGGAAAAGTATTTGATTCCCTGCTGATTTTGTAAATTTGTCCACTGACAAAGAAATGATCAGTCTATAATTTTAATGGTAGGTGTATTTTAACAGTGAGAGACAGAATAACAACAAAAAAAAATCCAGAAAAACGCACTTCAAAAAAGTTATAAATTGATTTGCATTTTAATGAGGGAAATAAGTATTTGACCCCTTCGACTTAGTACTTGGTGGCAAAACCCTTGTTGGCAATCACAGAGGTCAGACGTTTCTTGTAGTTGGCCACCAGGCTTGCACACATCTCAGGAGGGATTTTGTCCCACTCCTCTTTGCAGATCCTCTCCAAATCATTAAGGTCTCGAGGCTGACGTTTGGCAACTCGAACCTTCAGCTCCCTCCACAAATTTTCTGTGGGATTAAGACTGGTTAGGCCACTCCAGGACCTTAATGTGCTTCTTCTTGAGCCACTCCTTGTCATTGTCATGCTGGAATACCCATCCACGACCCATTTTCAATGCCCTGGCTGAGGGAAGGAGGTTCTCACCCAAGATTTGACGGTACATGGCCCCGTCCATTGTCCCTTTGATGCGGTGCAGTTGTCCTGTTCCCTTAGCAGAAAAACACCCCCAAAGCATAATGTTCCCGCCTCCATGTTTGACGGTGGGGATGGTGTTCTTGGGCTCATAGGCAGCATTCCTCCTCCTCCAAACACGGCGAGTTGAGTTGATGCCAAAGAGCTCAATTTTGGTCTCATCTGACCACAACATTTTCACCCAGTTCTCCTCTGAATCATTCAGGCAAACTTCAGACAGGCCTGTACATGTGCTTTCTTGAGCAGGGGGACCTTGTGGGTGCTGCAGGATTTCAGTCCTTCACGGCGTAGTGTGTTACCAATTGTTTTCTTGGTGACTATGGTCCCAGCTGCCTTGAGATCATTAACAAGTGTAGTCCTCCCATGTAGTTCTAGGCTGATTCCTCACCGTTCTCATGATCATTGAGCCCCAGACCGAGGAAGAAGTTATTTTGTGTTTCTTCCATTTGCGAATAATTGCACCAACTGTTGTCACCTTCTCACCAAGCTGCTTGGTGATGGTCTTGTAGCCCATTCCAGCCTTGTGTAGGTCTACAATCTTGTCCCTGACATCCTTGGACAGCTCTTTGGTCTTGGCCATGGTGGAGAGTTTGGAATCTGATTGATTGATTGCTTCTGTGGACAGGTGTCTTTTATACAGGTAACAAGCTGAGATTAGGAGCACTCCCTTTAAGAGAGTCTCATTACCTGTGTAAAAGACACCTGGGAGCCAGAAATTTTGCTGATTGATAGGGGGTCAAATACTTATTTCCGTCATTAAAATGCAAATCAATTTATAACTTTTTTGAAATGTGTTTTTCTGGATTTTTTTGTTGTTATTCTGTCTCTCACTGTTAAAATACACCTACCATTAAAATTATAGACTGATCATTTCTTTGTCAGTGGGCAAACGTACAAAATCAGCAGGGGATCAAATACTTTTTTCCCCCACTGTATAATGTTAAATTACTTTGCTGCTGTAATAGGTGAATTTCCCTCTGGGATGAATAAAGTGATTTATCTATCAAGCAATTGAGTCAGTGACTGACTAGCTAGTTAGATAGTTAGCAGTTAGATAGCTGTGACAGAGCTTATGCCTACACGTCACGATCAGCCAAGAACAGGGAGTGAGAGGTACAGGATAGGCAGAAAAAAAATTTCAGCTAATTGCCCCAAGGGGCAATCTTAATATTTCAATATTAAGATCGTGAATTTGCGCTAAAGTAAATCCATGATTTGATGTCATATTGTAGCTCAAGACATTTGTGTGTGTTGTGGCTTCTGTTTTGAGATACACTCACCAACCAAATTATTAGCAACTCCAAAACTGCATTCAAAAATGCTTTTCTGCTCACAATTGTTGTAAAGAGTGTTTATTTGGGTTATCATAGCCTTTCTGTCATTTTCTCAACCCTTATTTGGGTTATCATAGCCTTTCAGAAAATTTTCTGAAATATTCAAGCTACGCTGTCTGGCACCAATGAACATGCCATGGTCAAAGTCACAGGCACCACGTTTTTTTACTTATTCTGGTGTTTGAGCTAACATTAGCTGAAGCTCTGGAATCGTGTCTACATGGTGCTGCTGCCTCATGATAGGCTGGTTAGATTTTGCATGAATCTGTACAGGGTTTCCCACTAAATTGGTCAGTGAGTGTACATTACAGTTGGTGGTCAACTGTGGGTGTGGGGTGGCCTGGGTGGGTTTGAGACCCCTTTTTTTTTTTTTTTTTTTTTTTTGTACCAGTTTGGCCCTGCTTTAGCCCACCAAAATACAAATGAAGAAATAATTAATATAACAACACAAAATAATTTATTCAACTTCTGGTCCAGAAGGAAAAAAGAACTTTTGGTGATTTAAAAATTATTATTATTTTTTTTTTTTTAAAAAGTTTTTATTTAATTTTTTGTTCTTTTTAAAAAAAAAGTTTATTCCTCATCAGGGTTCTGAAATTATTTAATTCTGAAATTACTGTACCAATTTTCACCTTTCAGTGTGTCAATGCCAGTCCTCTTTATGATTTTTACTTCACACAAATCACTTCTCACTTTTATTGTGCCTTCCATGAATTTTATATGACCAGTATCAATAGTTCTTTGATTTTTGTAACTGTATTTGCTGACCAATCTTATGAAGCACTTGTGACCTGTTCACTTTTATTTGTATAAACCAATATGCTACAATGATTACAGGCAACCAAAGATGCTGGCCAGATTGCAGGTCTCAATGTGCTCAGAGTCATCAATGAGCCTACAGCAGCTGCTCTGGCATATGGACTTGATAAGACTCAGGACAAGGTGTAAGTGTGTGAAACACACTTGTCAAACAATGATTTACTGTTGTTGGCATTTTGCAACTTATTTAATAATGTCTTCTCATCACCTTGCAGTATTGCAGTGTATGATCTTGGAGGAGGCACATTCGATATCTCGATCTTGGAGATCCAGAAAGGAGTTTTTGAAGTGAAATCTACCAACGGTGACACATTCTTAGGTGGTGAAGATTTTGATCAGTATCTGCTAAGGCATATAGTGAAAGAGTTCAAGAGAGAGGTTTGTATGTATTTCTTTGTTTACACCAACACACAAGTATATACCTAGATAGGTAAAGTTCCTCTCGGCAAACTTTGATGTTGGTTTGTCAAAGCCAGTCTGAAAGTGTGAAACTGTTTCATAAGCTTGAGGATAATTTGAAGTTGAGAGACAGAGAGAAAGAAACTGTGATTGACGGTTACTGGTAGAACCATAGATAACAAATAGAGTGATACATGTAGAAAGTCATATGGCGTGAGAAAGTGACATACTGTAGGTAGATGGAGAAAGAGTGTTATTACTAGAAAGACAGAAGGAGTAAGAGTGTTATACATGTAGATTGATAGAAAGGAATATGGAGTGAGCGAGTGTGTGCTACTGGTACATTGATAGAGATGGGAGAGAGGTAGTGTGCGGCATTGATGGAGAGAAAGATTTAGTGAGAGTCTCTGTTACAGGTACATTGACAGAGGGAGAGAAGAGGGGCTTCAGGCCTTGTGCACACAGGTGTATGTGAATTTTGACGGCTGGAGTTTGAAATCTTGAACATTCCGAGCCAGGCTCTGAACATTACGTCAATGTAAGAGAATAGGACTTTTTTTGGACGATTGTTTATTTTATTTTTGTTTTTGTTCGCTGTTCAAACATTAAGTTGGATCGCTTATAAAAGTCATAGCACACCTCTCCTCAATAAGCTGGTTGATTTGAGGCCTCGTTCATGTCTGTAGCACAAATTGTGCGTCCTGAGTTACATGCCGAAGTTTTGTCTAGAAGAAGAATTATAACTAGATTTTACGTTTTCTGAAGAAAATGTGAGTGGTGCAAAATTTGACACCTACAAGCAGCTGCACATGTGATGTCACTAGAATACCCATAATGCAGATCTCCTCATTGAGTTGAGGGTTTGGATATGTCACATATCTAAGTTGTGGTACTTTTGTGATTCCAATTATTTTGGGATAATGTGATTTGGGTTAATGTGCACTTGATGTTACTAAAATACCCATAACTCTACTCATTAAGACGTACGAGAGGATATGTGATACGAGCATGTCAGCTGAATGACATCCGAGTTGTGACACCAGTGATTTATTCCCTGTTCATGCCCTATGGGCCCAAAACATTCTCTTTTGGCCACATGCGAGAAAAATACACGTGGAAACGCTAAGAAAAGTAATAGCACACCTCTCCCAATGGGGGTGCAAGTTTTGAGGTATGTTTTGTGACTGTGATGCACACAGCACGGGACTAGTTACGTGCCAAAAAAGTGTCTGGAAGAATTAAAAAAAGAATAATAACTAGATTTTACATTTTCTGAAGAAAATGTGAGTGGTGCTTGCCCGTGCAAAATTTGACACCTACATGCGGCTGCACATGCTGGTCAGTAGGGGGAGCTACATGTGTGAGTTTGGTCAAGCATAACCAATTGGTATCTGTAATGATGACGTACGAGAGGATATGTGCAACGAGCATTTCAGCCGAGCGAAGTAAAAGTTGTGACACCCGTGTTTTATTCCCCATTCATTCTCTATGGGCCAAAAATGTGAGATTTTACGAACGTCGTAAGTCTGATCGCTTCTAAAAGTCATAGCACACCTCAATAAGCCGGTCGACATGAACGGTGTGGCATGAGTTGTGCGCTGACATGGTCCAGAAGAAGAAGAATTATGTTGGGCAATTATAATAGTGATGCTTTGCATAGCAAGCACCACTAACTAGATAGGTAAAGTTCGTCACAACAAACTTGACAAAGCCGTTCTGAAAGTTTTAAATAGTTATCAGTTTGAAATCTGAAGGTATCGTGCAGTTTTCAGAAAGAAAGAGAGACAGATAGCTAGGGTGCCAATACTTGTTTAGATAGATAGATAGATGGATGGCTGGATAGATAGGTAGATTAAGTGAGAGTCTTTGCTAATGGTACATTGACAGTAGAGATGCACCGATTGCAATTTCCTTGGCCGATTCCCGATGTTTTTGTAAGTGACCTGCCGATACCGATTTTTGCCGATTCTGATTTTCTTTCTAAGAACTATAATTGACAGCGTATACAAACAAAAATCTACTTTTCTTCAATGCAAAATTTTATTTTCATAATAAAAGAATTAATAAACATTACAATTTCCCCCAAACTGCAGTAAGTTACAGGATCTTCTCTCACTTAAACAACTCTCAATATAAAGTGCTCTCTGACTGGAAAGAGGTGGAAATAACAATTAACTGAAAATGAGTTGCTTTATAGAACAAAACAGATATCATTTCCCACTGTTTATAAATGGACCTTTTTCTCTTTTTTACTCGTCTCACAAAAGTCCAAAGATTACAAGCCTATGAACAAAACTGAAGTGTACAATACTGTTCCAAATATGAATAGGTGCAGTGGCTAATAATTAAATAACAATTCACCTTTTCTTTGTTGCCAACATATGTATAGGCAAAATGCTATTACTTGCATTAATGGCAAGTTTTTCTTCACAAACAGAAGCATCTCTGCCTCGTTACCTGATAATCAGTTTCTTTCATCTATCACGTCCAGCCAAGCTAAACGAGCCATCACTTTCAACACTTGTACATGGAGCAGAGAGGTATAGGGGCTCAGGCAAGTGGAGCAAGCGCAGGGAAACCATCTTTGTTGATCCTCCAGTAGGTCAATGCGATTTAGCATTTTCGCCAACGACGTTTACATGCAGCTGTGAGCGTGGCTGTGACGTTATTGCCTGTGCTGCTGGCAACAACACGGACCGGCTCGGAATCGGAAAGATGTGAGACTGACCGGCCGGTCACCGGTCCGGGCCAAGCATGCGGAAAACCGGCCAATTCCGGTCCCTGGACGGTCGATCGGTGCATCTTTAATTGACCGTGAGAGGGAGAAAAGAGGCATGTGCATGCGACATTATGTGAAGTCACTAGAATACCCACATTGCAATTCTCCTCATTGAGCTGAGTGTTTTGATATGGGACATGTCTATGTTGAAGTAGTTTTGTGATCCCACTTATTTTGGGGTTTAACTTGCATGTCATGTCACGTGACGTCACTAGAATACCTGCAATGCAAGTCTCCTTACTGAGCTGAGTGTTTTGACTTGACGTTATGGTGCATGTGATGTCACTAAAATATCCATAATGCTTTTCTGCACACTGAGTTGAGGGTATTGTCATCCCTCATAATGCAGTTTTCCTCACTGAGCTGATCATTTTGATGTATGACATGGCTGCAATAGTTTAGTGATTAGTTTGTGGCCTCTTGATTCCTGCTACTGAGTGTGTATTTTGGATATTTCATTGGGAATTTTATGACACATATGTGGGAATGGCGAGGAAAGTAATTGCACACCCTAAAATTTCGAGTGTCTGAGTAAAACAGTGTGGGACAAGTTAGGTGCCGAATATTTCCTGTGAACTGTACACACAATGAACTACAAACAGCATTTAGTAACATTTTTCATGTAACATCTAGGATCCATTTTTAACCAATTATCTAAATACTTAATTTTTCTAGTAAAATTTTATGTGCGAAACAACAGTAAAGCAATTAATGAATTAAACCAAACCTCAAAGTGATGGGTTCCCCTCCACAGCAGGTTAACCCCCAAAACTAGGCAGAAAACAAATACTGTGGTAACAGATGGTGTTTGGGTACTTTTAAGCTTTGTTGTTTTGCTGTATTCTGCATATTGAACTGGATGTTGTGCTTTCAGAGGTTCCTATCGTAGAAAAGTGCTTTGGTAATGTACCCCCTCTTGAAACCTCAACTGGCCCCCTAATAATAAGTGTGAGATAACAATAGTGATACTTGCTTCACAAGAACCACTAATTAAAATAATAATAAATATGTGAAATAACAGTGATGCTTTGCTTCGCAAGCACCACTAATAATAATAATAAATATAGCTGCAAGCAGCAATTATGGGGCCAAGCACCCAAATGGCAAAGAAGCTGATTGAACATACCATTGTGGGGGTGTTTTTAGGCCAGTGGTTTACAGTCCGTCTACAGAATAATTTATAATGTTATAAAATTGCTTTTTATATCATGAGGACTAGGTGACGCTGTTCCGAAACTGTGCAGGTACTCTCATATCATGATGCTGATGTCATGTACGATGTTTGGTCTGAATATGCTAACGCATTACAGAGCTATAGCCTCACATCCATTTTGGTGTGCTCGCCGTCAAATTTTTCACACGTTATTTGAGAATGGTTTGATTTATCAAAAGGTTAGGTTATCAAAAGGCTTTTGATAACTCTTTTCCAGCATGGTGTGAAGATGATCTGATTCGCTTTTTGTGAAAATTGGATGAAAACTGTAGGAGGTGCATTTTTAAAAATGTGGTTATAATTTTTGACCATGAGGTGGCGCTGTCTTGAAACTTTTTGAGTGCCTTCAGGGCATAGTGCCGATGACATACCGATTTTCGTAACACACCAAGGCATTCGTAAAATAAAGCATTTTATGTCTAATTCAAAATGGTCGACACCCAAAATGGTCGGCCACCCCAAGAAGTTATTGTTCAACCAGTTTCATGATTTTCCAACAAACTGTTCAGAAGATCTAAGCAAAAAAAGGTCCTTTTTTCATATTTAGTGAACACTAGGTGGCACTGTTCTGACACTGCAGCTACCCTCAAGTCATGATGGCTATTACATATCCTAATTTTGGTCTGAATTTGCTAAAGCGTTACAGAGATATATCCTCACGACCATTTTGGCATACTTGCCGTTGATTTTGTTTGTGTTATTCGAGAATAGATGATCTCTCTCAATTTTGGTGAAAATTGGAAAAATGATCTAGGAGGAGTTTGAAAAAGTTTGTTTTTGAGAAAGTTCAAAATGGCAGACAGAAAGTTCATCCATCCTTGGCATAATTGCCATCATTGTTCTCGGTCTAGACCAGGATCATGACAATAGGCAAAAGTAATCAAAAACTATTAGCATTTTTTAAAAATTGCATTATAATTTTTTCTGACCTGAATTTTTTTTTGTGTTCATTTTGTATGTTGGCATTCAAAATGGCCAACATAGGAAAATTTCATATTATTCGACTAGATGCCCCAGAGAATCTAACAAAACCGGGTGCATGATTTTATGGTTTTTCAGAAATCCACAAAATCCACAAACTGAGTGTTACAAATATAAACTTCAGACTAAAATTTTACATTAACACAACTGTTTCTCTCTCTCTCTCTCTCTCTCTCATATACAGGTGCATCTCAATAAATTAGAATGTCGTGAAAAAGTTCATTTATTTCAGTAATTCAACTCAAATTGTGAAACTCGTGTATTAAATAAATTCAATGCACACAGACTGAAGTAGTTTAAGTCTTTGGTTCTTTTAATTGTGATGATTTTGGTTTACATTTAACAAAAACCCACCAATTCACTATCTCAACAAATTAGAATATGGTGACATGCCAATCAGCTAATCAACTCAAAACACTTGCAAAGGTTTCCTGAGCGTTCAAAATGGTCTCTCAGTTTGGTTCACTAGGTAAGCCACAAACATTCATTGCCAAAGAAGCTGGCTGTTCACAGAGTGCAAGCATGTTAACAGAAAGTTGAGTGGAAGGAAAAATTGTGGAAGAAAAAGATGCACAACCAACCGAGAGAACCGCAGCCTTATGAGGATTGTCAAGCAAAATCGATTCAAGAATTTGAGTGAACTTCACAAGGAATGGACTGAGGCTGGGGTCAAGGCATCAAGAGCCACCACACACAGACGTGTCAAGGAATTTGGCTACAGTTGTCGTATTCCTCTTTTTAAGCCACTCCTGAACCACAGACAACGTCAGAGGCGTCTTACCTGGGCTAAGGAGAAGAAGAACTGGACTGTTGCCCAGTGGTCCAAAGTCCTCTTTTCAGATGAGAGCAAGTTTTGTATTTCATTTAGAAACCAAGGTCCTAGAGTCTGGAGGAAGGGTGGAGAAGCTCATAGCCCAAGTTGCTTGAAGTCCAGTGTTAAGCGATGACAGTCTGTGATGATTTGGGGTGCAATGTCATCTGCTGGTGTTGTGTCCAGCAATGTGGTCCATTGTGTTTTTTGAAAACCAAAGTCACTGCATCCATTTACCAAGAAATTTTGGAGCACTTCATGCTTCCTTCTGCTGACCAGCTTTTTGAAGATGCTGATTTCATTTTCCAGCAGGATTTGGCACCTGCCCACACTGCCAAAAGCACCAAAAGTTGGTTAAATGACCATGGTGTTGGTGTGCTTGACTGGCCAGCAAACTCACCAGACCTGAACCCCATAGAGAATCTATGGGGTATTGTCAAGAGGAAAATGAGAAACAGGAGACCAAAAAATGCAGATGAGCTGAAGGCCACTGTCAAAGAATCCTGGGCTTCCATACCACCTCAGCAGTGCCACAAACTGATCACCTCCATGCCGCGCTGAATTGAGGCAGTAATTAAAGCAAAAGGAGCCCCTACCAAGTATTGAGTACATGTACAGTAAATGAACATACTTTCCAGAAGGCCAACAATTCACTAAAAATGTTTTTTTAATTGGTCTTATGAAATATTCTAATTTGTTGAGATAGTGAATTGGTGGGTTTTTGTTAAATGTGAGCCAAAATCATCACAATTAAAGAACCAAAGACTTAAACTACTTCAGTCTGTGTGCATTGAATTTATTTAAATAGACAAGTTTCACAATTTGAGTTGAATTACTGAAATAAATGAACTTTTCCACGACATTCTAATTTATTGAGATGCACCTGTGTATATATATATATATATATATATGTGTATGTGTGTATATAATGTGTATGTGTGTATATAATGTGTATATGTGTGTATATAATGTGTATATGTGTGTATATATATGTGTATATGTGTGTGTATATATGTGTATATGTGTGTGTATATATGTGTATATGTGTGTGTGTGTATATATATATATATATATATATAGATATAGATATAGATATATATATATGGAGCAATCAAAATTATTCAACCCCCATTGCAAATCAGGTTTATTGTCAAAATTTACAGACTTTCAGCTGTTTGAAATGAAGAAATCAAACAAAAGGAATTGAAATAGCTCAACACAACGAATGCTTCAAGTGGTTTCCTCAAATTCAACTGAAAATGCAACTTATAATGACTTCTCCAGTTTCAAAATTATTCAACCCCTTCATGGCAAGCATCTTTAGTACTTAGTAGAGCACCTTTTTGCTGTTATGACCTGCTGCAAATGAGATGCATAGCCAGACACCAGCTTCTGGCAGCGTTCCTGAGGAATCTTAGCCCGTTCCTCATGAGCAATGGCCTCCAGTTCAGTAATATTCTTGGGTTTGTGTGCTGCAACCGCCTTCTTCAAATCCCACCAGAGATTTTCTATGGGGTTCAAGTCAGGTGACTGTGATGGCCCTGTAGAATCTTCCAGGACTTCTTCTGCAACCAAGCCTTGGTGGAATTTGAGGTATGCTTGGGATCATTGTCCTTTTGGAAGGTCCAATGATGCCCTTCTGCTTCCTCACAGACGGCATAACGTTTCCTCCTAGGATTTCCTGATACTTCAATGAATCCATCTCGCCTTCCACATGCTGCAGAGGATGTAAAGCAGCCCCAGAGCATCACCGAGCCACCACGGGAGTGTTCTTTCTACATTCTTCTTTCTCCAGACATACCACTGATCCATCGAGCCGAAAAGTTCCAGTTGTGTTTCATCGCTCCACAGAACAGAATCCCAAAACTTCTGTGGCTTATTTATATGATTTTTGAGCCGACTTTTCTTGTTCTTTTAGGTCAGTAGTGGTGAACGTCTTGGAGTCCTGGCATGGAAACCTTCTGCATTTAGTGTGCACCATACTGTGCTCACTGAAACCTCAGTGCCTGTTGTCACCAAGTCTTGCTGCAGGTCTTTTGCAGTCACTCGAGGGTTTTTCACAACCTGTCTTCTCAGAAATCTGGTTGCAGCCGATGATAGCTTCTTTTTTGTGCCCCATCCAGGTATTTCATGTATTTTCTGCCCCTAGCCAGTTCAGGTATTTCATGTGTTCCAGCTCAAGCACACCTGGTGCAACTAATAAAGCCCTTGATTAGTTGCATCAAATGTGCTTGAGACAACTCCTGTTTTGCATATTTGTGCTGTTGTGACAGATTCTATTCAGGGGGTTGAATAATTTTGAGACTGCAGAAGTCATTATAAGTTGCCTTTTCAGTTGAATTTGGGGAAACCACTTGAAGCATTAGTTGTGTTGAACGTGTGTGTGTGTGTGTGTGTATATATATATATATATATTTGTAGTGCAACTGACGCAAACAATCAGCTTTGGGTGGCAAGGCGCTGTCAAAAGGTCTCTGGGATAAAGTTGTGGACAGGCACAAGTCAGGAGATGGATATAAAAAAAAATTCAAAGGCATTATCAATGCTTAGAAGCACAGTGAAGTCTATTATTAAGAATTGGAAGGTATTTGGTACAACACAGACCCTCCCTGGATCAGGATGTCGCTCCAAACTGGATGAAAGAGCCAGGAGGAAACTGGTCAGAGAGGCTACCAAGAGGCCTACAGCAACTCTGAAGCAGTTGCAGGAATTTATGACAAAGAGTGTTCATTGTGTGCATGTGACAGCAATATCACAAATTCTCCACAAATGTGTCTTGTATGGGAGGGTTGCAAGAAAAAAGCCACCCACGACTGAGCTTTGCCAAAACGCACCTTGAAGATTCTGAGGCCACATCGAAAAAGGTGTTATGATCAGATGAATTATTTGGCCTCAACACCGAATTATATGTCTGGTGGAAATCCAATACAGCTCACCATCCAAATAACACCATTCCTACAGTAAAGCATGGAGGTGGTGATATCCTGTTATGGGGGTGTTTCTCTGCAGCAGGGACTGGAGCACTTGTCAGAATAGAAGGAAAATGGATGGGGCAAAATACCGTCAAATTCTTGAGGAAAATCTGCTGTCCTCTGCCAGAAAGTTATCAATGGGAAGAAGGTTTACCTTCCAACATGACAATGACCCAAAGCACACAGCAAAACTGACCACACAGTGGTTGAAGGAGAAAAAGGTGAATGTCCTTGCATGGCCTAGTCAGAGCCCAGACTTAAACCCCATTGAAAATCTGTGGAATGACTTGAAGACTGCACTCCACAAACGGTCTCCATCAAATTTAACTGAACTTGAGCAGTTCTGCAAAGAAGAGTGGGCAAATATTGCTAAGTCTAAATGTGCAAAGTTAGTAGAGACATATCCCAACAGACTAAAGGCTGTAAAGCAAGGGGGTGATCCTTTTTCTAACTCAGTGATTCTGTTTTTTGTTTTTCTGACATGTTGGTGTTATGTCTTTCACTTGGATGTTATAAGTTGCACGGAGTAGGAAAAAAAAAATCCCCCCAAAAATATGCATAAATACGTTTGTTTATATATATATAATGTGTGTGTGTGTATGTATGTGTGTATTGCATATTTTTTATGGATGCACAAAAAAGCACTGATGATTAAACTACAGTCCTAAATTAATAATAAATCTCCCTTTATCACCACATCTACGTTGTGAGTGAGGAGCAATGTGGCCTCGTTACAAATAGATCACTTACAGATCATATAATGACAAGCTTGAATTAAACTAAAACTTTTAAGCAACTTGCCCCAGTTTCCCCAACCCCCTGCACACAGTGGAGCATTTAAAGCATGTAAAGTTTGCAGGTTACAGTCTACTTCCCGGCATTTAATATAAAATGCTCCCGTGCCTTAGAGGACTTTTTTTTTTCTGCTGACGATTACACCTCCATCTGATGGCGTTTGACGTCATGTGCCATCGTCTGTATTTCTGGTTAGTAAAAAAACGCTAGTGTTCTGTTAAGTATCCGATATCCGTCACAGAACCAGAATTTGAACCCTGCTCTGGCTTATTTCCTCTCATCTGACTTCAGGAAGAAGTTTACACAGACACAGACACACATGCACAGTTCAGTGCAAAAGCTTCTTAGTTTAATGATACAGAAAGCATAGTGTATATATAGACACAGAAATACTGATAAAGAATAATAAATGTCAGTTAGAACAGGACACAGCTAGAGTCAGAACATCTGTTATGTAGGTTCGAGTGATGTCTTTAGTTCTTATATCTATTCTACCAGATAATAATAAGAAGCATCGAGTGAGTGAGAGCAGGCGGGGGATTAGGAATGCTCAAAAGACATTCCAGGAACACAAAACAATTCTGTTCCGGTACATCGTGACAAACTAGAGACCTTCAGAATTGAAACACAGAGATCATGCCATTAAACTCAACATGTTCCATATGAGACAATACTACCCTTCTAAAATTCACACTCTAGACGGTAGAGTACATAGTGCATAGTGCAAGTGTATAGTACGTCATTTGGGACACAGCTTTGATCTGTACTCTCTGATGCGTGTTTTCAGAACAGAAGTAAAGCAATGAGTAAATGGTACCCCGTGCCACACGCAGACCACCTATTCGATAATGAGATTCGTTGACAACGATTTTCATAATCGATTATTATCGATTTTATCGACTAGTTGTTGCAGCTCTACTCATGATTGCTTAATTGGATTCGCATTAAACCTGAAAGGCTTATGCATGGCTAAATTGTAAGGTCATCTGCAAAGCTTGGGGTGTGGTCATACCAAGGGGGAATGGCAAAGGTCAGATAACTGTGTCTCATGACTTTAATTCCTTGGTTAGTGCCAAGTTGATTGCCATGGTTTCAATTTCTGCCTGACTAGATTTTCCACCATTTTGAAAAACCTAATTTTTTGAACTCGTGATTGATGGTTCATCGGATCTTCACCAAATTTGACACAGATAAGTCTGATTGAGCTGAAATATAAAGCTGAAATAAATAGTTCATAGGGTGCCTCTATGCGTTAATCTTCGAGTGGATTTTTCATGATGACCTAATTACTTTTAAAAGCATGGCTGCCATCAGCCAGTCAGTTTTCAGTAGGCATTTCAGACGGTTACAATTGAGCTGTCATCACAAAACTTTAATGGCAGAATTACTTGAGGCAATCATACTCCAATTGGCCACTGGTGGGTGCTATTCATGTTTCAATTAATGTTGTATCATTTGCAGAATATGCAAAACATATTTTTGCGATCTAGCATTTCTGTCGGTCACAAATTTGGTGTCACAATACTCAGGAGAGTGTGAACCTCAATAATGATCAAAAATGCTTGTGAACAGTATTTGAGAACAGCTTGACTGCCATATGCCAATCAATTCTAATGGGGCAGAGCTGGTTTACTCAAACAGCTGTACTCCATGAATGCCTGCATGGATTTACACAAGACCTAAAATGCATGTATGGCAAAAAATCTGAGGTGATATGCAAAGTTTGGGGGTATAACCATTGAAAAGAGGTAGAGTTAAGTTGAAATAGCTATTTTAACAAAACATAAGTGTGTTAATTTATTGTTCTATGCACATTGACAAGAACTTGCCACCGGGGATGATGTCTGCCAAGGCTGCATGGGCCCTGCAGATCACTGCTTGCAACTATAGTTCTTATTTTTTTTACTTTTCTGATTTAAAACGAATTGTGCAAACTAAGCCATAAGTCGTAGAGACTTGAAACTAGGTTAACATGTGGTACTCCCCAGCGCTGCTCAGGCAAACGAGATGGGCCCAATTGGCACAAGTAGACTAGTGGCACTTGTGCGCAAGTGTTTATGGTTTGGTCTATATCTCATGAATCAAGTCCTACAAACAAATTTATATTTTACACTGATTTCTCAGGTTCTTTCAAACAAAAAAGCCTCATTTAGAACCACAAAACTTGAAAGGCATATACAGCAGGAGATTCCGTGATCATCTGCAAATTTTGGCCATGGTCATACGTAGGGATGGAGATAACTTTTTCTCAGGAACCGTAAGTCTGATCGAGCTGAAATTTGGTATAGTACATCTATGTCCTAATCTGTAAGTGGATTTACGATGATCTCATAAATTTAAAAAACATGGCTGTCATTGGTCAATCAGTTTCACCAGAGGTTCGACTGTTAACGTTGAGATATTGTCATGAAACTTAGAGATCGGTTTGGGTAGAGACCCAATACTGGACCACACCTGCTACAATCTGACACAAAATGGCCACTGGGGACACTATTCATGTTTGTGCACACAAAACTAAGCATATCTCTTGGAAAGTAATGTGTACTTTTTTAGCTTGATTCATTTGTTTAAACCATACAGAATTAAGTTTTGGTGCATTTAGCTTCACCCAGTCAAAATTTTGATAATTTGCATAATACTTAAAACCTACTTTTGCAATTTAGTTCCAAGTTTTTTTGCCAATGTTCAGAAGTTACTCAAGGTAACACAGGTGAATTTAGCCATTTTGAATTTTAAGAAAAACTGTTTTTTCCACTTTGTCTCTTCCAGATGTCATGCTTATGGACAATATTTGTAAGACCGCATTTGGAGATGAACCCGAACAAAACATTTTTGATATACTGGAAGGTTCATCCATAATGCGCAAAAGAAATTTGACAGTGAAGTTGCAATGAGGAAGTGAGGGCATATGTCAGCAGTGGCGTGACTGATTTTGACCAAACTTTGTAGATGAGTAAATGATCTTCTCCTAAGTTACTTCAAGAATTGTTTGTTTAAATCCCCTCTATTGCTATAATTCACAAATTAGTACAGCTGCTCATAACTTTTGAACCACTTAAACTGCAATCATAATTCTTCTTTCTCTTGAGTCCCTGGAAGGTGCAGAGAGTTCATCCAAACATCCCAGTTCACCACAACACACTATGCCCATGAACTATCTAGGTCTGCTCCTTTACTTAAGAAAAAAATCTATTCACAAAAGGCTTGACTAAAAAAATGTTTTTAACCTAGACTTAAACACTGAGACAGTGTCTGTGTTAAGAACACTTATTGGAAGGCTGTTCCATAACTATGGGGCTTTGTAAGAGAAACTCTGACCCCTGCTGTAGATTTCACTATTCAAGGTACCAATAAATAGCTTTTGATCAAAGTAGGTGTGGCGGATTATAAAAGACTACAAGTAGATGACATTGAGGAGGAAATTAGTGAAATTAGTTCGTTCTCTTGAAGGGGAGTAAAGAATTCTGATTGCTGATCTGACTTGGTTATATTGTTTTCTACAGGGTTAGTTATGAAATTGTCTGGCTTTGAATTTTATGCCTGATCTTTTCAGTTTTGCCATTGAAAAAATTCATGAAGTCATCACTACCACATACTTTGCATATATGTTCTAATTTTTGAGTCGTTTGTTTTAAGGTGCATGTCTGATCATTATACCAGAGTACTAGTTTTTTCTCTCTGTAATTATTTTACTTTTAAGTGGAGCTACATTGTCTAGAGTGTAGCAGAATGTTGACTCTGAGCATTTAATTGTATGATCTGAAGTTCTGTGGGGTCAGACGGTGATCCAATTATAGTTGATATCTATGGGAGATTATTGATAGGATTCTGTGCAGTAGCTGTAATAAATGTATGTTTGAAGCAGTGGCATGTCAACATGCCTGTTATTTACTAAGACACATTTTACAATGGGATGAGATAATGATCTGATATAGCTTCAAGCTGTGGAAATGTGACTATATTTTCTATATTAAGACCACCATTATGAGTGGGTCCTATTATGTTCTGATTAACCCCTACTGAATATAGAATGGACACAACCGCTGTTCTTCTGGATTATCAAAATAAATAATAAAGTCTCCAACAATTCATGCTTTGTCTAAAGAAACAACTAAGTTTGAGATGAAATCTGCAAATTCACAAAGAAATTCAGAATGTGGCCCTGGTGGTCTGTAGATAATAATTAGCAGGATTGACTGGGTAGACTTATTTTTTGTGTCTATGTATGTTAGTATAACAAACATAAAACACATTGACTTTATGTCTGGGTTTTTATGTGATGTTTAGATTATCATTATAAACAACTGCAACATCTCCTCCTCTGCTAGTTAGACAGGGCTTATGTATATAACTGTATCTGGGAGGACTAGCATCATTTAATGCTACATACTCATTTGGTTTATCCAAGTTTCTGTTAAACACAGTACATTAAACTCTTAATCAGTAACGGTTTCATTAACAGTTAGTGTAATGATAGTGTAATCTTACGATCTAATATTTAACAGTCCTAGGTTCAGATTAAAAGTGTTGGCTGTGCATTCAGTATGATGTAATTGTATGTTAATTAGGTTACTCAAACAAACGTTCTGAGTATTTCTACATTTTTGTGTAGTTTGGGGAATAGACACAGTCTCAATATGCTGGAACCTGAGTGAAGACTCGGTACAGCTAGCAGACGATCGGTTTAGCCTGCTTCTCTGCTCCCTGGCCTTGGCTCTGGATTGTCACCAATTAACTAGGCCTGTTCTGAGACTATGAGCTGTGCTGCAAGAAATGAGAGCAGCACCTTCCTGAGTGGGATGAATACCATCCCACCCCTATAGGCCAGTCTTGCCTTCAAAACTACTCCAATTATGTATAAAGCTTACATGGTTTTAAGAGCACCATCTGGACATCCAGCAGTTCAGCGACCATAACCTGCTGTAAGCTACATCACCACACTGCATTGGGATAGGGTCAGAGCATATTATTGCATCAAACATCACCTTTAATTTACGCTAATTTACACACCTCTACAATGTTACTCTTAGTCACCTCTGACTGATGAAAGTGTATATCATTAGCTCCTACACGAAAAACTACCTTTAAAAAGCCTATCCTTGCCTAAGACCCTAAGATTACCTGCGATGTCTGGCACCCTGGCTCTCAGAATACACCTAACTAGTGCTGCTGGTGTCCCTAAAGGTCCAGCTAATTTCACGTGCCATAAGATAATCTCATATAACTTTCAGCAAACCTGTTAGACATGTGAAGAGGAGTGGTGTTCCCATGGGCAAGCCTTAGCGGGATTGGGGGCTTGCTAACTCTGCCTAAGGCATCCAGACTTTCACCTACAGAAACTATGCTGCTTTCACTCACTAACCCTCTCTAGAGTCTGGATGCACACCTCTAATGCTGTAATCTTCTCCATCAGAGAACTAATATACACTTATCACAAATAAAGCTATTACTAATGACTAAGGAAGAATGACTGCACACTGAATTGAATGTTGTGTTTAACGTGCTTTAGTCAAGATTTGTTGATTATTTTACAGCTCCGACGTAGATGGCCCCCACTTGCTGTCTTTAGACATATAGCAAAAGTATATACAACTAAATAAAATGATAGCGCAAAAAAACAGGAAAAAATTGCATAGTTTAAATGCTGGCACAGGATGGAAACTCCTTGCAAACAATCCAAAAACAGGAACGACGTCAACAAGAGCTACCAGATTTAGCAACTTGATCTAAAGTTTAGACACAAGACTTCATTTGCAAACTTGAACAGCTGCTGAAAGAAGGAAGTGAGGCAATATCTCAGCGGCTTTCTGCTTTGACTTCAGATTTAGTATATCTCCTGATATGCGCTGAAGGGTCCCAATGGCATCTGCCCTTCCTCCGTCACTAATGGGTCACTCGGGGGTCCAAGCACCAAAGGCGCCTAGGCACCCGATTGGAATTGTATATTTTCTTCTTCGTATTATTATTATTAATAGGGGACCAAGCACAGAATGTGTGTAGGCAACCTTTTTGAATTTCTTCTTCTTTTTCTTCTTTTACTTTATTATTATTATTATTATTATTACTATTATCATCATCATCATCATCATCATTAGGGGGCCAAGCAAAGCAAATCTGTTTTCAGTGTATGGATGAAACATTACCGATATCAAAATCTGAGAAACTTTTATTTATTCCGAATGATCTCACTGTTCCTAATTTCATGAAGAAGCAAAACAGTTTTTATTGAATTTCAACATGGCCAACCTCCTCTTTGTCAGATCACAAATTCATTACATGTCAAACTCGAGGAGATTTAGATAAAACTAGTCCATTAGGACAAGGTCTTTTATTAATCCACAAAGTTTGGTCAAAATCTGTCACACCATTGCTGAGATATGCCCTCGTTTTCTGTTTGAAGACTTGACTGTCAGATTCGTTTGTGTGTTATTGATGAACCATCTATCGTATCAATCTGAGAAATCTGTTCTGCCTGGTGTCCTGATGCTTTCTTCCAAATGTCATGGTTATTTGCCAAAACTTGTAGTGGATAAACTGAAACCCTTTTTTTTTTTTTTTTTTTTTTTTTTAAATGGTTTAAATCTGAGAAACAAGTTTTTCTTTCATTCAAATTTTTTTTTTTTTTTTTTTCAAAAATTTATATGAGATGAAGCCAAAAAAACAGTTTTTGTTAAAGTTTCTGTTTGAGAAATCACAAATCCACAACATTGGCACCTTCCAGGGGAATAAAGATGAACAAGAATGTTTATTTAATCTTTGAGGATTTTTCAAATTTGTCAATTATAGCATTACATAGTGGTGAATTTAGATCAAACTTCTTGAACTCCCTTATAATGATGTCTTTCAGTTATCTACAAAGTTTGGTCAGAACACCTTACACTGCTGCTGAGAGATGTCTTCTCTTCCTGTTTGGTAGCATCCCTTTCAAATTTGTCTGCTTGATAAAGATGAACTTTAACATACACTCACCAAGCACTTTATTAGGAACACCTGTACACCTACTCATTCATGCATTTATCTAATCATCCAATCGTTTGGCAGCAGCTTTGGATAATGTTTGCATCAACAATCACAATGGGGGAAAAATGTGATCTCAATGATTTTGACCATGGCATGGTTGTTGGTGCCGGATGGACTGGTTTGAGTATTTCTATAACTGCTGATGATCTGGGATTTTCACGAACAACAGTCTTTAGAATTTACTCAGAATGGTGCAATTAAAGAAAAAACCTCCTGTGGGTGGCAGTTCTGTGGATGGAAATGCCTTATTGTTGAGAGAGGAGAAAGACCACACTGGTTTGAGCTCACAAAGGCTACAGTAACTCAGATATCCACTCTGTACAATTGGGGTGAGCAGAAAAGCATCTCAGAATGCACAACACGTCAAACCTTGAGGCAGAAGACCATATCTGGTTCCTCTTCTGTCAGCCAAGAACAGAAAGTTGAGGCTGCAGTGGGCACAGGCTCACCAAACTGGGCAGTTGGTGACTGGAAAAACTGCAGTCACACAGATGGTAGGGTCAGAATTTGGTGCCAACAGCATGAATCCATGAACCCAACCTGCCTTGTGTCAACAGTCCAGGCTGGTGGAGGTGGTGTAATGGTGTGGGGAATGTTTTTTCTTGGCACACTTTGGGTCTGTTAATACCAATCAATCACCACTTTTATGCCACAGCCTATTTGAGTATTGTCACTGACCGTGTGCATCCCTTCATGGTAAAAATCTACTCCTCTTATTTTATCATATATGACATGAAGTAGGGGGGGGGAAATTATTACAAAAAAATCAAATTGGTGGAAATTGACACAGTGGTGTTTGTTGAACTTGGCTTTAGTAATAATAATAATAAGAAGAAGAAGAATATGAAGATTGGCCAAAAATCCTAGGACTATTTCACAAAAGTAGGTTTCACATATGCATATTATCACATCTTTTAAGTGGGCGGAGCCATCCTTGTTTTTTTTCTGTTTCAAGTTTAAGCAAAGGGGGTCAAGATAAAGAATTTTCACTGTACACCTTATTTTCCAAGAGATATGCTTTTGTTTGCACAAATATGAATAGTACCCCTCAGTGGCCAATTTGAGTAAGATTGTATCTAGTAATGATGCAACTAGATAGTATTGAGTCCTTACCTGAACTTACCATTCAAGTTTTGTAAGGATAGCTCAATGGTAACCCTTTCACATGCCTGCTGAAAACTGATTGGACAATGGTGGCTATGTCATCATCAAAAATCCACATAAATGCAGCATACCAAATTTCAGCTTGATCGTATTTACAGTTCTTGAAAAACAGTTGTTGACGATGACCATGCCACAAACTGTATATGATCCCAGAATCTTGTCCTGTATAAGCCTTTCAAGATTCATGCAAATCTACACAAGCATTCATGAGTTACAGCTGTTTGAGTAAATTAGGCTCCACCTATTTATTAACTGATTGACTTGTGGCTGTCATATTGTTTACAAATGTCATCTTTTGGAATTATTGAATTTCATACTCTCCTGAGTAGTTTGTCATCAGATTTGTGGACTCTGTGGAAAAACAAATTTTGTTTGTAGGACTCACGATTCATGAGATATGGACAAAAACATAAAACTCTGCACACTTATGCCACAATTGGGCCCATCTCACTTGCCTGAGTAGCCCGCTAATGCCACCAATAGGACAAATTTGGACATGCGTATACAATAATAACTCCACAATGAGATGTCTTAGAAATATGATTACACTTTCATCCGATTATTTGCATCAAACAGAGTTCAACAGATACCATGATGTTAATTTCCACCATTTAGATTTTTTTAAAACAGATTTTATCATGTCTCCTACAGATTTTGTCCAATAATCACCAAATTTGGAATGCAGAATCGAGAGACAAACTTGAACAAAACTCATGTCTCCAATTTTTGATAATATGGTCCAAATCTTCCATAACATAACGTTGCTGACGTCCTCAGAACCTTGTACTAGACATGTCTGTCATGAATGTCTGTCATGAATTACAGCTATTTAAGTAAACCATCTCGGCCTCCTTAGAATTGATGTATGGCGGCCATGTTAATAAATCTCAACATATTTTTGACAGTTGTTAAAGTTCCCACTTTCCCGAGTAGTTTGACATCAGTGAAATTGGCAAAAAATCTAAGTGGGTGGAGTTAAATGGTTCTTTTGTTTTATAGAGCCCAAGGAATCAGGGGGAAAAAACTTTTGTTTATAGGCCTCATGGTTTACCAGATATGCACGAAAACATAAAACCCTGTGTTATAGTACCACCATTGGGCCAATTGGACCTCTAAATAAGCAGGGTTCCAAGCAGTAGGTCACAGCATTGGCAAAGGTCCAAAATAGTTTTTCTTCAATAGCTTCCTTCCTGTTTGTCATATAGAGATGTTACTTAGACATTCATATTTAGGAAATTAGGGCCCATTTTCTCACTATCTATGACAGTCATTGGTCTGTCTGTCTGTCTGCTGTGATCATACTAAAAAAGTATTTTAAGTGGATAGACAGCAAAGTCTGTCAAAGACAAGTTAGCAAAGTCAAATGTCTGAAATAGTTTTTCTGGAATAGCTTCACCCTTGTATGAGGTATATTTTAAGGGTTTGTGAGGCATACAAATTAGTAACAAGAAGTAGACTTGTTGGCAGTGGAGGCATCCCCACCAACACCATTGGCATCAAGTTCTACTTGGTCCTAACTGTACACATTTCAACTTGTAAGTTCAGATTTTTTTTTTAATACAGTGCTATGCAATGTATTACTTTTGTCCATCATTGCCCATGCTTTGTTTTTCTTTAGTCTGGTGTGGATCTAACCAAAGACAACATGGCGTTGCAGAGATTGAGAGAGGCAGCTGAGAAAGCCAAATGTGAACTTTCTTCTTCTCTGCAGGTTGGTTTCTCTTTGTATTTTTTTTAGTTCATTTAGATTCAAATTGTTGAACACTAAGTAATACAGTCCCTTTTCATTTCTATTTTGGATGTTGGAAATAGTTCCAAAAAGTGTGAAGGTCACAGCAAGGTCAATTGATGGACCATAATCTAAATGCAGACCCAGCAAAGTATTTCAGCAGACCCGACTTAGGACTTTAAAAGTACTGTAGCAAAGTCAACATGCAAAATAAAACTTTTTTTAAAAAATCTGAATCTTTGAATCTTGCCTTCTGTAGCAGATCTCCTGTTGTGGTTTATTAAGTCGCATGCATTAAAAACATGCATTTATGTAAATTATTAAAAGATGTAACTACTAAAAATTATTTTCTCTATCGAAGATTTTAGTGTTGCTTTATCTTTATCTTTTACCTTGATCTGAAACCACTGTCTCTGAGTTTCTCCAAATAAAGAATTAAACTTTCTCTTGCCACGCAGACTGACATCAACCTGCCTTACCTAACGATGGACAGCTCTGGTCCCAAACACTTGAACATGAAGCTTACCCGTGCCCAGTTTGAGGGTATTGTGGGAGATCTAATTAGAAGGACTGTGGCACCATGTCAGAAGGCCATGCAAGATGCTGATGTTTCTAAGAGTGACATTGGAGAAGTCCTGCTCGTTGGAGGAATGACTCGTATGCCGAAGGTAACTACTTCCAGAACTGTTCAGAAAGTACATGGTGTAATATGAACCATAGGATTGAGAAAGGTGGTGACAGCATTCAGTTCCTTGCAAGTGCAATTTGGTCATATTGGTATTGTTAATAGAGTAATTTTTGAACATGTAAGGAAAAAAAATGGTGGTAAATGGATGATGGTAAATGGTATCAGTTGCATTCTGGCAAGCTAATTTATTTGAGCCAGCTCTTATTTTAGTTACTGGAAACAAATGTTTTTATTATTATTTTTTAAAAAATATATCTTATACGACCCTATTTAAAATGTAAATAAAAACAGAATGCAATGATTTGCAAATCTCTTAAACCCATATGTTATTCACAACAGAACATAGAAAACATAAAATGTTTAAACTGAGGAAATGTACCATCTTAAGGAAAAAATAAGGTAATTTTGAATTTGATGGTCGCAACACATCTCAAAAAAGTTGGGACGGGGCAACAAAAGGCTGGAAAATCAGTGTTACTAAAAAAAAAAGCTGGAGGTTAATTGGCAACAGGTCAGTAACATGATTGAGTATAAAAAGAGTATCTTAGAGAGGCAGAGTCTTTCAGAAGTAAAGATGGGCAGAGGTTCACCAATCTGTGAAAAACTATGTCTACAATTTGTGGAACAATTCCTCAATGTAAAATTGCAAAGATAATGAATATCTCATCATCTATAGTACATAATGTCATCAAAAGAATCTGGAGAAATCTCTGTGCGCAAGGGAGAAGGGTGAAAATCAATATTGCATGCTGTGATCTTCGGGTCCTCAGGCGGCACTGCATTAAAAACAGGCATGATTCTGTAATGGAAATCACTGCATGGGCTCAAACACCTCCAGAACTCATTGTCTGTGAACACAGTTCGCCGTGCCATCCATAAATGCTGGTTAAAGCTCTATCATGCAAAGAAGAAGCCATATGTGATCATGATCCAGAAACGCTGCCGTCTTCTCTGGGCCAAAGCTCATAGGTTTTAGAGCAACATATGCTTCCATCTCATCTTTACTTCTGAGAGACTCTGCCTCTCTGAGATACTCTTTTTATACCCAGTCATGTTACTGACTTGTTCAATTGATCATTTTCTATGTTCTATTGTGAACAACTCATGAAAATCATTGCATTCTGTATATATTTACATTTTACACAGCGTCCCAACTTTTTTGTAATTGGGGTTGTACTATCTATTGTGAATGTTTAAACATGGTGTATAAATCACGTGACTACATCAGTGATGGCGCACAAGTAGTTGTTTCATTATGTTTACATTTATGGCATTTGAGAGATGCCCTTATCCATAGCGACTTACATTTATCTCACTTGTATACCTGACCAGTTGTGCGTTAAGGGCCTCCAGCAGTGGCAGCTTGGTGGTGCAGGGATTTGAACTCATGACCACCTGGTCAGAAGTCCTGTGTCTTAATGATGGCTAGTGTTACAGTAGCTCAGTGGTTAAGTGTACATTGTGTAACTGCATAATCGATTATTAAAATGTGACAACAAATTTTTAATCTAAATAAGAATCTGAAACATTTGTTTCTGATAAAATTTGTCATTCTGAGGTCCACTTCTTACTATCAAAAGGGAACTGGAGCTATTTACATTGTTGTATTACCTCTATTTTGCAATGTAGTGTTATTTAAAGAAGTGAAAACTGAAAAACATTTTCAGGTTTATGACTGGTTTTTGGTTTAATTTTATCCCTTTTTTTTAATTATTTTTTTTATAACCCTTTAAGTCAAACTTCTTCCTTCCTGGTCTAAGTTTGATGAGGCTGTGAGCCTAAGAGTTTGCAGAATGAAAGCAGAACTGAATTTTTTGTACCACATCAACAGTCATCAGTAATATTTAAAGCCAGACCCACAGCGTAAATGGGGGTGTGCATGGAACCTGTGTGCGCATGTTTTTTGGTACTGCTCAATAACTCGTACTAGCGTACTCCAATGTATACTGTGAATAAATTTACATAAATGTTGACTAGTCTGGTAATATAATTATATTTGACATAAACATCACATCATTGCAGCATAGGATTGTGTAGGGAGAATTAAATCATTATCATACAAGCCTAATTTCAAGCCTAATCAGTATTGTTGCATCCCTAATTAAAAGTGTTTAAATACTATGCAAGTTGTTTCTTTCCACTTTTAGGTTCAGCAAACAGTACAGGATCTGTTTGGTAGGGCCCCCAGTAAATCTGTTAACCCAGATGAAGCTGTGGCTATTGGCGCAGCCATCCAAGGTGGTGTGTTGGCTGGAGATGTGACAGATGTGCTCCTGCTGGATGTCACTCCACTCTCTTTGGGAATTGAGACTCTGGGAGGTGTGTTCACCAAACTTATAAACCGGAATACAACCATTCCCACCAAAAAAGGCCAGGTAATTTTCCTGATAAAATGAATAATATTGATTAATAAGTAATTAATTTATATAATATATATTATATTTAATTGCAATAATAACTGTGGTAAAAATTTAACCATCTTGAAACAAAATTACTTTAAGGTCCATGATTCAGTCTGTGGCACATGTGGCCTAGCCCTATAGATGATGATGATTTATTTTTTTTTTTCCTTTACTTTTTTCTTTCTTTTTTTCTTTTTTTAAATATTCCTCAGAATAGGTGATTGGAATAATGGAAGAAGCATCATTGTTCTGCAAAAATTGCATACACCTCACATTTGACAGCACAAAATCCAAAAGCCCTATGGTGGACAACTTGACCTGAGTGTTAAAATTATCATCTTCAAATTATTATTGTTGTTGTTTAAAACTTTATAGGTAGATGTCAGCTGCTGCTCAGGAAAATTAAATGACCAAATTGTGCCACTTGGTTGCACTAAAATGCAAAGTTTTAGCCTGTATCTCATAAAGCATGAGTCCTGGAGTGAAAATTCTTTTTATTTCTTTTGCTCAACTGAGGCCATGTCCAATAATTTGCACAATTATGTTTTAGCTGATTTGTTGAATATGGTGAAACCTACATTTGCAAATTAGTCTTTTGGAATATCCTAACAAAATTGATGTCAAAATACTTAGAAGGAAGCTTTAATAATTATCAAGTTGCATCACCTCTCTCTTGAATTCACTCAGGTGTTTTCTACTGCTGCTGATGGGCAAACACAAGTAGAAATTAAAGTTTGCCAAGGTGAGCGTGAAATGGCAGTGGATAATAAGCTCCTTGGACAGTTCACACTGGTAAGTCATAATATATGTATATAAAAACTGAGATTGTGTATATTATATATAAAAAGACTGAAAAATTATTATTAAAATTGTATGAAATACTATTATTTTATTCTCTGATGTATTTATGGTTACATCTGCAAATCCCTGCTTAAACCTCATAATAAAAGATTACTTCAGTGTGGCTTTAATTACATGAGCTCTTACAGGAGCATGTTACATGGTTCTAATTATTTCTTGCCTTTGTCTATTTATGAGGCATTTAAAAGAAATAAATAGTTCGTTAACTCTCAGTTCACTTAAGGAAAATGACATTACAAATTAGAGAGCTATTACTAATTTAGGACATGATCTGTGACTGTTAACAGGTTGGCATCCCTCCTGCTCCACGTGGAGTTCCACAGATTGAAGTTACCTTTGATATTGACGCCAATGGAATTGTGCACGTTTCTGCTAAAGACAAAGGCACTGGACGTGAACAGCAAAGTAAGATTTGAGGTTTGCCAGTAGAGGTGTTTTTTTGTTGTTGTTGTTTTTCCTCAGGAGAACTTATGGATCAGTTTCATTTGTTTCTTAATTTTTATTCAGTTGTCATCCAATCCTCTGGTGGTCTCAGTAAAGATGACATTGAGAACATGGTTAAGAATGCTGAAAAGTATGCAGAGGAGGACAGAAAGAGGAAGGTACATCAGTCTCTTTATAATATGGATTTAGATATACAGTCCCTTGCGAAAGTATTGGAATGGCAGCAAAATTCTTTTCTTTGCTATGCACTGAAGACTTCTGGGTTTGAGATCAAAAGATGAATGAGACTAGATCAGAATTTCATTTTTAATTTCCTGATATTTACATCTAGATGTGTTAAAGACTTAAAACATGCACTTTTGTTTGAACTCACCCATTTTCAAGTAATCAAAATATTAAAAATATCAAGATTAAAATATGTAAAAGATTGATTGTTTAAACAGTTAATAGCTCTGAATATGTACTCTTGGTTTGAACCCTGGGATTTACCTGTGAAGACTGCATTTGTTGTTAAAAAAGGTTAAACCATCATGAAGACCTGAACAGATCTGCTCATGATCCAAAACATATGAGCTCATTGGTCAAGCACGGTGGAAGTAGTGTCATGGCTTGGGCTTGGCTTGGGGGGGTGTTTTGTCCACTCTGTATTATGATAGAACCCTGAGCTTTGTCTGCTGAAAACCATGGGCCACAGTCTTTGGCAACTCCCTACTAAATCTTATCTTGTCCATAAACAGATGTACCTTCTACACCTTCTTCATTATAAGAATTCCCTTGCTACTGCTAAAACCTCCTATTATGCATTGACCATCAGTTCTCAAGAAGGTAACATGAGATCTCTCATCTGTAATCAAGCCAAATGATACCCACACCCTCCGCATCCTCATCTGCTGAGCAATGCTCAGCCTGCTTTCAAAATTTTCAGTTCTAAAATTGACACGATTTTATCAACAGCTTACCTAATCGGCCTCTGTTCTTAGAGATCTACACTGGATGGACATCTTGAGTTTGCCACCTATTACCCCCCTCTCTGTCTTCAAACTTACATAACCACATTTTTCAAAGCTTGTCTGCCATGGATTTCCCCCTAACTTCTTCTAACTTCAATAAGTTAAATTACTCGTCCCTCACTTGTGGTATTCTACCTTCCACTTAAAAAATTGCTGCAGTTATATTTATTCTCAAAAAAACCTACAGTATTGCTTGAAAGTTTGTGAGAATTTTCTATATATCTGCATAAATATGACCTAAAACTTCATCAGATTTTCAAGTAAACGTAAACAAAGAGAACCCAATTAAACAAATGAGACAATTATACTGTCATTTATTTATTAAGGAAAATGATCCAAAATTACATATCAGTGGCAAAAGTATGTGAACCTCTAGGATTAGCTGTTTGAAGGTTGAATTTGAAGACAAAATTAGAGTCAAGTGTTTTCAATCAGTGGGATGACAATCAGATGTTTTATTTAAAGAACAGGGATCTATCAAAGTCTGATCTTCACAACACATGTTTGAGGAAGTGTATCATGGCATGAACAACTGAGATTTCTGGGGACCTCAGATAAAGAGTTGTTGCTCATCAGGCTGGAAAAGGTTACAAAATAATCTCTAATGAGTTTGGACTCAGTTTAGAAACATTTAGTTGCAGTTATTGCTGCACAAAGGGGTCACACCAGATACTGAAAGCAAAGGTTTGCATGCTTTTGGTACTCATGGATATGTAATATTTGCTCAATAAGTAAATGACCAAGTATAATATTTTTCTCATTTGTTTAATTGGGTTCTCCTAATCTTCTTTTAGGACTGGTGTGAAAATCCGATGATGATGATTTAGATCATATTTATGCAGAAATATAGAAAATTCTAAAGGATCCACTGTAGTGTAGTTCAACCCCAAAGACCTCAGTAATTACTTGCAAATTTCCAATATGCCAGTCATCTCCAAAATTCTGTAACAGGTTGTAGCTGCACTGCTCTAGTGGCATCTCAAACACAGTAACCTCTCTAAGACTTTAAATTTCTATCTATTTATTTATTTTATTTATTTTATTTATTATTATTATTATTTTTTTTTTTTACCCAAACACAGCATTGAATCTGTTCTTGTGAAAATCACCAATAGCATCTTTCATGCTGCTGGCTCTGGCCTACTGTCTATCCTCATCCTCCTCAGCCTCACTGCCATATTTAATACCATCTCTCACACAATACTTTTGGAATGCCTGGCTGGCATTGGAGTTACTGGTGTTACTCATCTGTGCTCGACTTACTTCAGATAGCCATTGTGCATATGGAGAAAACACATTGGAAAATATTTGCAAATTTATTTAAAATCCAAAGTGAAATCTCTTGTTTAGATACAGTTGCAATTGAAATTATTCAACCCCCAGTGCAAATCAGGTTTGTCAAAATTTACAGAATTTCAGCTGTTTGCAATGAACAAATCAAACAAAAGCAATTGAAATAGTTCAACACAATGAATGCTTCAAGTGGTTTCCTCAAATTCAACTGAAAATGCAACTTATAATGACTTCTCCAGTTTCAAAATTATTCAACCCCTTCATGGCAAGCATCTTTAGTACTTAGTAGAGCACTCTTTTGGTGTTATGACCTGCTGCAAACGAGATGCATAGCCACCAGCTTCTGGCAGCGTTCCTAAGGAATCTTAGCCCATTCTTCATGAGCAATGGCCTCCAGTTCAGTAATATTCCTGGGTTTGCATGCTGCAACCGCCTTCTTCAAATCCCACCAGAGATTTTCTATGGGGTTCAGGGGAATCTTCCAGGACTACTTCTGCAACCAAGCCTTGGTGGAATTTGAGGTATGCTTGGGATCATTGGCCTGTTGGAAGGTCCAATGACGCCCAAGCTTCAGCTTGCTCACAGACAGCATGATGTTTTCTCCTAGGATTTCCTGATAATCCTGATTTCCTAATGAATCCATCTTGCCTTCCACAAGCAATCCAGAGGATCACCGAGCTGCCACCATGCTTGACTGTGGGCAGAGTGTTCTTTTCAGTTTATGCTTCATTCTTAATCCTCCAGACATACCAATGATCCATCGTGCCAAAAAGTTCCAGTTTTGTTTCACCGCTCCAAAGAACAGAATCCCAAAACTTCTGTGGCTTTTTATTTATATGATTTTGAGCATGTTGGAGCCGACTTTTCTTGTTCTTTTGGGTCAGTAGTGGTGTACGTCTTGGAGTTCTGGCATGGAAACCTTCTGCATTTAGTATGTGCCTTACTGTGCTAACTGAAACCTCAGTGCCTGTTGCTACCAAGTCCTGCTCCATGTCTTTTGCAGTCACTCGAGGGTTTTTCACAACCTGCCTTCTCAGAAATCTGGTTGCAGCCATTGATGGCTTCCTTTTTCTGCCCCATCCAGGTAGTGTAACCACTGTTCCCTTAACTTTGACCTTGCGAACTATGCTTCCAACTGTGTCTCTAGGAACATTCAGTGCCTTCGATATCTTTTTGTATCCTGTTCCTTGTTTGTGAAGGGCGATGCTCTCTTAAATTTTTGGACCATTCTTTTAACCTAGCCATATTTCTAACATGCAGTCAAACGTGACACTCAACAAACCCCTACCCAGTTCAGGTATTTCATGTGTTCCAGCTCAAGCACTCCTGGTGCAGCTAATGAAGCCCTTGATTAGTTCCATCAGGAGTGCTTGAGACAACTCCCATTTTGCATATTTGTTTATGAGGGATTCCATTCAGGGGGTTGAATAATTTGGAGACTGGAGAAGTCATTATAAGTTGCATTTTCAGTTGAATTCAGTTGATTTGTTCATTGCAAACAGCTGAAAGTCTGTAAATTTTGACAATAAACCTGATTTGCAATGGGGGTTGAATAATTTTGATTGCAACTGTAAGTATTCAGACCTTGTAATCAGTACTTTGTAGAAGCACCTTTAGCTTTCTTCTTGGGTTGGTCTCTACAAGATTTGCACACCTAGGTTTGGGCATTTTCTTTCATTCTTCTTTTCAGATTCTCTGAAGCTCAATCAGTTTTGATGGGGAGCATCTCTGAACTGCAATCTTCAGTTCTCTGTAAAGATGTTTTATGTGATTCAAGTCTGGACATTGACTGGGCCAATCAAGGACTTTCAGAGACTTGTCCTGAAGCCATTCCAGCATTGTCTTGGCTGTGTGGTTTTGGGTCATTGTCCTCCTGAACCTTTACCCCAGTCTGATGGTGTGTGCACCATATATCAGTTTTTCTTCAAGGACTTCTGTATTTGGCTGCATTTATCCTCCCCTGAAATTTGATCAGTCTTCCTGTCCCTGCTGCTGAGAAGTACCCTATAGCATGATGCTGCTACCAACATGCCTCACTGTATTAATGGTATTAGCCAGTTGATCAGATGCTCCTGGTTTTGCCAGATCTTGGAGCTTGGAGTAGAGCCCAAAGAGTTCAGTTTTAGTTTTAGGAAATCTTTTTCCTCATCCTCTGAGTCCTTTAAGTGCCTGCCTTATGCCTTTTACTCAGCTAGATAGAAGCTTTATGGTAGAGCTTCCATCTAGCTGCTCTACCATAAAGGTCTGATTGATGTCCTTCCAGCAGGTTGTTACATCTCTACGGATGTCTTCCGAAGCTGTGTTAGAGTGGCGGTTGCATTCTTGGTAATTTCCCTGACCAAGGCCCTTCTAGCCCAGTTACTGAGTATGGCTAGGCAGCTAGCGCAAAGAAGAGTCCTGGTGGTTCCAAACCTCTTCCATTTCACATTGATGGAACCCAGTGTGCTCGTTGGAACATTCAGTGTTTTAGAATTCTGAATCCAATTGAACATTTTTGGGATGTGGTAGAACGAGAGATTCGCAGCATGAAAGAGCACTTGAAAAATCTGCAGGTGATGCAGTCATGTCAATATGGACCAGAATCTCAAAGGAATGTTTCCAACATTTTGTGGAATCCTTGCCACAAAGAATTGAGGCTGTTTTGAGAGCAAACGGAGGCCCTACCCAATATTAGTATAGTGTTAATATCTGGTTGCATAGAGTGCTGCAGGGATGACATATTTTTGTAGGCCAACCCAGAAGTTAGCATCACCCTGGTTACCTCAACAAAAATCCAGTAGGATTTTTCCATTGGCTTTTGAATTATTGCAGAAAATAAGTTTTAGTGACCAACAAATTTTTGATTCTTACACGTTTGATAACACAAATTTTGAAGCCTAAATACAATCAGCAGAAGTAAAAAGCTAAAGTTTGGCTATAAACAAACTACACCATGGTCGCATGACATCGTCACCACCATTAAGCTTCCGAAAGAATTTATAGCACTACAATTTGAAGAAACTCTACAATTGAAAAATCTGCAAGTTGGAAAGTTTGAGTTGGAATAGTTTGCAAGTGCATTCGTATAAACACAATGAGGCTGTAGTAGATGAGTTTTCCTGTTTGGCGTGATGACGTTTAATGTCCCCGACAACCTCTGTAGTCCCATTTAGCCACTTGTTAGCAACTGCCTTTTTCAAGACACGTAAAAACATAAATTCATGAGTGGGGTATTACTGATGTATTTTATGTCGTAGAATAAAACATGCAAATATCTTGAGCTTGTGTTAACCACAGACCTTATTTCAGGCATGTAACCAAAAACTCATTCAAAAAGCCCATTGGCTTTGGGATGATGGCACCGGAAGTGCAAAAAATGCTAACTCATTTCCGGGTTTTAGGACTTATTTCTGCACCAGTCCTATCCCTTGCTTTCAATAACTGCACCAAGCTGGCGGCCCACTGACATCACCAAACTGTTGCATTCTTCTTTTGTGATACTTTACCAAGCTTGTATTGCAGCTTCTTTCATTTTTTTGTTTTGGGAGGAAACCAAAACCAACTGAAGGAAACCCTTCTTCAGGAGATGAAATGCATGCTCAGTTGGGTTAAGGTCTGGTGATTGACTTGACCAATCCAAACCTTCAACTTTTTTCCCCCTCGTGAATCCTTTGTTGTGTTGGCAGTGTGTTGTCTTGTGTGTTGGCTTGCTCCCAGTTAGATTGGATGCATGTTTCTGTACACTTCTGCCCATTCCAGAAGCAGCCATGCAAGCCCAAGCCATGACACGATTCCACCGTGCTTAACTAATGAGATCATATGTTCTGGATCATGAGCAGAGCCTTTCTTTCTCCACACTTTAGCTTTCCATCAATTTGGTAGAGGTTAATCTTGGTCTCATCAGTCCATAGAACTCTGTTCCAGCACTTTTGTGCCTTATCTCGGCAGTTCTTTGCAAATTCCAATCTGGCATTTCGATTGTTACTGCTGATTAGTGGTGTGCAGCTAGGCTATATTTCTGCTCTTGAAGTCTTCTTCGAATGGTGGATTGTGATACTTTCAGCCCTGCCCTGTGGAGGTTGTAGTCACTGGCTGTTGTTTTTGGGTTTTTCTTCACAGCTATCACAGTTTGTTGTCAACTGCTGTTGTTTTCCTTGGCTGACCTGTTTGATGTCTGGTTGTTAGTACACCAGTAGTTTCTTTCCAAATTGTTGTATTGGCTATGCCCAGTGCTCATGCAATGGCTCTAATCCATTTCCCCTCTTTTCTCAGCTTCAAAATGGCTAGCTCTGTGGTCTTCATGTTGATTTATCCTTTTTAACAAAAAATGCAGTCTTCATAGATGAAACCCAGGGCTCAAACCAAGAGTAGACATTCAGAGCAATTAATTAAATTAATTAATTAATAAATTAAATTAATACATTGTTTAAACAATCAATCTAACAGTGCACACCTGGGCAACAAGAAACACCTTGTCAGTCACGTTACAATTTTTTGATCATTCATCTTTTGATCTGAAACCCAAGTGTCTTCAGTGTATAGCAAAAACTTTTAAAAAATTTCCTTACCATTCCAATACTTTTGGAGGGAACTGTAAATATTGGCTGTTAACACAAATGAAGGCTATAAGTTTGAACTTTTTTTAAAAAGGATTTTAATTTATCTGTGTGATTTAATGATTGAAACATTTTTCATCTCTTGTAAATATACAATTACTGTCCACTTTAATAGGAACACCATCTGGACACCTGCTCATTTATGCAGTTATCCATTCAGCCAATCATGTGGCAGCAGCACAATGCATAAAATTATTCAGATACAGGTCAAGAGCTTCAGTTAATGCTTATGTCAAACAGCATGGGGGAAAAGTGTGATCTCTGTGACTTTAACTGTGGCATGGTTGTTGGTGCCAGGTGGGCTGGTTTGAGTATTTCAGAAACTGCTGACCGCTGGAAATTTCACACACAACAGTCTCTAGAGTTTACACAGAATTGTGCGTAAAACAAAAGACAGTGGCTGGAAATGCTTTGTTGAAAAGAGGTCAGAGGAGAATGGCCAGACTGGTCTGAGCTGACAGGAAGTCTATAGTAACTCAAATAAACACTCTTTACAACTGGGGTGAGCAGAAAAGTATCTCAGAACACACAACACATTAAACCTTGAGGTGGATGGACTACAACAGCAGAAGACCACATCAGGTTTCACTCTTGTCAGCCAAGAACAAGAATCTGAGGCTATCATGGGCACAGGCTCGCTGGAAAAAGACGAGGTGAATATACTTTTTTTTTTTTTTCCCCCTCTCCCCAGCTGTCCAGTTTCGTTGAGCCTTTGCCCATGATAGCCTCAGATTCCTGTTCTTGGCTGACAGGATTGGAACCCTGTGTGCTCTTCTGCTGCTGTAGCACATCCACGTCAAGGTTCGATATTTTGTGCATGCTGAGATGCTTTTCTGCTTACCACGGTTGTAAAGCGTGATTATACGAGTTCCTATATGTCTCTCCTGGCAGTGTGAACCAATCTGGTCATTTTCCTCTGACCTGTTTCAACAAGGCATTTAGATCCACAGAACTGTCGCTTACTCAATGCTTTTTGTTTCTCCCACCATTCTGTATAAACTCTAGAGACTGTTATGTGTGAAATTCCCAGGAGCTCAGCAGTTTCTGAAATACTCAAACAAGCAAATCTGGCACCAACAACCATGCCACAGTTAAATTCAAGGTCATCACACTTTTTTTGCCATTCTGATGTTTGATGTGAGCACTAACTGAAGCTTTTGACCTGTATCTGCATGATTTTATGCATTTGCTGCTGCCGCATGATTGGCATAAATGAGCAGGTGTACAGGTGTTGTTGTTGAAGTGGCCGGTGAGTATAGAACTCCCTATTGGTTTAAACACTATTTCAGTTAATTATTGCATCATATAAAATTGTTTATTTTTCTAGGATCGTGTTGAGGCTGTTAATATGGCTGAAGGCATTGTCCATGATACTGAGTCGAAGATGGAGGAGTTTAAGGACCAGCTACCTACTGAGGAGGTAAAGCACGTAGTTATTTACTATGTACACATTTTTACACAACGGACAATAAATAGTCATAACTAATGTAATTGACTGTGGTTTCCTCAGTGCAAGAAGCTTCAGGATGAGATCACTAAAGTGAGAGATCTACTTTCACGGAAGGACCTTGAGACTGGAGAAAACATCAAACAGGCTGCCACAGGTCTACAGCAAGCATCTCTGAAGCTCTTTGAGATGGCTTATAAGAAGGTACTGTATAATCTAATTTGTCAATCTTTCTACTTTATAATATAACAAGGCTAAAATGTAATGAATGTACAGTGAAAGGTGATGTACTGTATGCCAAATAGGGTAACCATGAAGAACTAAAAGATGGTATTCATCATTTAGGCCCTTCTACCACAGAGGGATGAGATGATGTGAAAATAATTGTGAACAGGATCATTCTTAGCTATTCTACTTTAAGACTCTTTGTTAGTATATGAGCAGTGATGAGCTCTGAGGTTTGGTTTTTTTAATTTATTTAAAAAGAAAAGCCACAAAGAGCAGGTCTGAGAATCACCTTGTCTTGAGACTCCGTGACTGAGTCTGTGTGTAGTATTTGTCTTTCTGTCTAAACAGCGCTGAAGGGAATTAATCTTTCCCCATCCATTGTTCTTGGCTTTCAAGTCTGTCAACTGGAGTCATAAATCTTGACAAACACTGCTCTCTGGATCTATTCTGCACAATCAAGCTCACATGCCAAAAATAAACAGTTTGGCTTTGAGTCTCGCACAGATGAGAAATGAAATGTTTGAAAGTTTGTGAAAAAAGAATTTCATGTTTACCTGTTGTTTGTCTTCATTTTTGAGAACAAAAAAAAAAAAAAAAAAAAAATTTCTTTGTAATGTTGTAGATATTCCAATCTCAGATTATCATCTATAATTTATTGATTATTGACATGACCACCTCTCAAACACCATATCTAAACTGTTACTATGTGCTTGACAAATTATTTATTTAATTTCATTTAATGTCATACTATTTTTATGTAATATTTTGTGTCTTACCAATGGTCACTATTGCAGCCTAACACTCACTGTAATTGCTTTTGGTTTTACATGACTCATCTTTCTGTCTGAGCAGTGCTGTTTTAGCTGTGAACATCGTTCATTTGCTCGGGAGGGTTATTTCTGCATTGTGATCGGTTTATGCAGCTATACAGTCTCCTCTGAAAGCATTGGAACAGCAAGCCCCCCCATTAACAGTGTGCACGAAACATTTAATGTGTGGTGATGGATGTTCCACCCTGCTATGGCCATGTTACTAGCATTATTGGTCAAGGGTGCAGGTTTTTTTGGTCATTTAAGTTCCACTCCTCACACTCATCTCTCAAAACTGTCCCAAGATTTACTCCTGTGTGCGCGTCATTCAGAATGCATGTCTGAAGAACATAATTCTTCATTTGCCAGTCACTGTCAATATAATGTCAGGAAATGGTTACAGTGCTGTGAAAATGTATTTGCCTCATCCTGATTTCTTCTGTTTTTGTGTATATCTCATACTGAATAGTTTTATCGATTGAACTGATGTACAACATAAAACAAAGGCAACCGGGGTAAACACACAATGCAGTTCACTTACTTCTAGGACTAGGATTTACTCCTATGCTTTGGATCGTTGTCTTGCTGCATAATCCAATTGCGCTTGAGTTTCAATTTACGGACTGAAGCCCAGATATTCTCCTTTAGGATTTTCTGGTAGAGAGCAGAATTCATGTTTCTCTCAATTATTGCAAGTTGCCGAGGCCCTGAAGCAGCAAAGCATCCCCACACACTGCCACCACTATGCTTGACCGTAGGTATGATGTTCTTTTTGTGGAATTCTGTGTTTGGTTCCAAACAGTTCCACTTTCAATTCATTAATCCATAGAACATCCTCCCAAAGGGTTTGAGGATCATCAAGGTGTGTTTTGGCAAAATTCAGACGAGCCTTAATGTTTTTCTGGGTTAGCAGTGGTTTTTGCCTCACCACTCTTCCATGGTTGCCATTTTGCCCAGTATATTTCTAATAGTGGAGTTGTGAACATTGATCTTTACTGATTGCAAGAGAGATCGGTAGGTCCTTTGATGTTGTCCTTGGCTCTTTTGTGACTTTCAGGATGAGTAGTTGCTGTGCTCTTGTAAGAATTTTGGAAGGTTGGCCACTTCTGGGAAGGTTCACTGCTGTACCGAGTTTTTCCATTTGAAGATAATGGCTCTCACTGTGGTTCTTTGGAGTCCCAGAACCTTTGAAATAGCTTTGTAACCCTTCCCAGACTGGTGTATTTCAATCACCTTCTTCCTCATCATTTCGGGAATTTCTTTCAATTTTGGCATAGTGTGTTACTGGGTAAGAGCTTTTAACCAACTTCATGGTGTTGAAAAAGTTCTATTTAAATGTTGATTTGATTGAACAGGGTTTGCAGTAATCAGGTCTGGTTGTGTCTAGTCCAACTGAACCCCATTATGAATGCAGTTTCATAGATTTGGGGAATTATTAACTATGGGGGCAAATACATTTTCACACAGGCCCAGTTGGTATTGGATAACATTTTTTTGCTTCTTTAAATATTATCATTTAAAAACTGTATTTTGTGTTTACTCAGGTTGCCTTTGTTTATCTTAGATTTAGTTTTAATTTCTGAAACAATTTAGTATGAGAGATGTTTTTGAGACAAAAACAGAAGAAATCAGGATGGCACTCGCAGCACTTGTATGTTGTGGCATTGGCTGACACTTGTGAAACTTGAAAATTACACGAGACCAAAATGCGTACGGATGGGATGTGGCTGGAATTAGTGTCCTAAATAAAGGTCCATTTAAAAAAATTATGCATACACTGATGTTTGCATAGATAGATTGCATCGATGGATTGTTACACCCCTGCTGACATGATTGAATCACATGGTTTCTGCAGATTTGTCAGCTGCACATTCATCCAGTGAATTTGATGTTCTACTGCATCCCAAAGTGTCTGATTGTATGTAGCATTTTGATTTAGATTCTTGTTCTTGGATGACAGGATTGAAACCTGATGTGGTCCTCTGCTGTTGTAGTCTGCCACAAGGTTTGATGTATTGTGCATTGTGCAGTCTTTCTAGGTTAGTAAATATTTTTGCATGAGCGGTGAGGGTTTTTGATTTGGTACAGGTATCATGACAACAATCATGAGAAAGACAGAAAGCATTAAAGTGTCAGTCTTTTTAATGTTACTGCGCATGAAACATAACAGTTAAACATTGAACAGTTACACTTGGAAACCAGACAGACAAGCATGTTTTGGCTCTGATGTGCCATTTAGTGGCTGCTCCTTTTAATCCTCCAGATGTACATTTGCAATCAAAATTATTCAACCCCCACTGCAAATCAGGTTTGTCAAAATTTTCAGACTTTCAGCTGTTTGCAATGAACAAATCAAACAAAAGCAATTGAAATAGCTCAACACAACGAATGCTTCAAGTGGTTTCACCAAATTCAACTGAAAATGCAACTTAAAATTACCTCTCCAGTCTCAAAATTATTCAACCCCTTCATGGCAAGCATCTTTAGTACTTGGTAGACCACCTTTTTGTTGTTATGATCTGCTGCAAACGAGATGCATAGCCAGACACCAGCTTCTGGCAGCGTTCCTGAGGAATCTTAGCCCATTCCTCATGAGCAATGGCCTCCAGTTCAGTAATATTCTTGGGTTTGTGTGCTGCAACCACCTTCTTCAAATCCCACCAGAAATTTTGTATGGGGTTCAAGTCAGGTGACTGTGATGGCCCTGTAGAATCTTTCAGGACTTCTTCTGCAACCAAGCCTTGGTGGAATTTGAGATATGCTTGGGATCATTGTCCTGTTGGAAGGTCCAATGACGCCCAAGCTTCATGACGTTTTCTCCTAGTATTTCCTGATACTTCAATGAATCCATCTTGCCTTCCACACGCTGCAGGTTTCCAGTGCCAGTGGATCACCGAGCCACCACCATTCTTGACTGTGGGCAGAGTGTTCTTTTCAGCGTATGCTTCATTCTTCTTCCTCCAGACCACTGATCCATCGTGCCGAAAAGTTCCAGTTTTGTTTCATTGCTCCACAGAACAAAATCACAAAACCTCTGTGGCTTATTTATATGATTTTGAGCATATTGGAGCCAACTTTTCTTGTGCTTTTGGGTCAGTAGTGGTGTACGTCTTGAGTTCTGGCATGGAAACCGTCTGTGTTTAGTATGAGCCTTACTGTGCTCACTGAAACCTCCGTGCCTGTTGCAACCAAGTCTTGCTGCAGGTCTTTTGCAGTCACTCAACGGTTTTTCACAACCTGCCTTCTCAGAAATCTGGTTGCAGCCATTGATAGCTTCCTTTTTCTGCCCCGTCCAGGTAGTGTAACCACTGTTCCCTTAACTTTGAACTTGTGAACTATGCTTCCAACAATGTCTCTAGCAACATTCAGTGCCTTCGCTATCTTTTTGTATTCTGTTCCTTGGCAGTTTAGGCATTTCATGTGTTCTAAATGTACTTTGACTTGCTTTTAAACAAAAAATGTATAAAGACATGGTATTTGATGTTTTACCTAATCAACTGCATAGTTTTTTGAAGTAAACGTTTATTTTGAAATTGATGCATGCAGCTCATTCCAAAAAAAATTGGGACAGGGGCAATTTAGGACTAATAGTGATGTGACAAGTTGAAATAAGAAGGTGATGTGAAAAAGGTGAGGCAATCTTCTAATCATATATAAGGAGCCTCCAAAAAAAAGCTTAGTCCTTCAAGAGCAAGGATGGGTCGAGGCTCGCCAATCTGCCAGCAGATTTGTCAGAGAATAATCTTTGAGAACAACATTCCC
>CM042561.1:19661945-19713001 GCA_023630585.1 Cranoglanis bouderius
CAGAGGGGTTGCGGGTCACGAGATATAGTTTAAGGCGAGCCCCAAATCAATATATCTTAGTGGTAAAACAAATAACAAGCAACTTGGGAGCTAGGGAAGAATAAACAAGAACACACAAGATGGAGCGTCCAGTAGAAATAATTATAAGACGGCAAAAAAAAAGATCAAAAGCATATTAGGAAATGTTGCAAAAAATGGCATGACAGGACAGCTGGAGAGTTGCAATGGCCAAATGAAGGAACCTTTAATGAACAAATATGTCAGAAAATGAAGCAGAGACTAGCATGTTGGTATGAAACAAAAAAGGGTGAAAAAGCAAAAGTGAAACTTAAGCAAAAGGAAGAGATAGTGGGATGGTTTGAACGAGAAGGAAAAGAACGCAAGATGAAAGAACAAGAAAGGAAGCAAGACAAAGTAAAGCGGGAGGAAAGCAGTAAGAAACAGGTAAGCAGTGAAGAAATAAATCAAAGTTCACGGAAAGAAAATGGAACAGCGCCACCATGTGAGAGGCAGTGGGAATTTGCTAATCCACCTCCTTATAACACACAGTTCTCCCAATCAGAAACACATCGTAGAGTCGGGATGTATCCAGATATGCCAGTAACTGAAAAAGCGGAATATCGAGGATGGACCCCGATCCGAGTAAAAGTGCATGGGATGTTTGATGGAGTTATAAACAGCCAGAAGATGAAGTAAGAAGAAGGAGCTGCCTTAACCCATTCCATGAATATGAACAGAGGGATAGCTGCCTCGCCGAAAACAAGACTGAACTAGATACTGGAATACTGATACGTGCTGTGGACTCAAGTAAAGACAACGATATGCTGAAGAATTACTTTGCTGACTACCCTCAAGTCAGCACCCTAACGGATGAGTCAACTACATGAAAACTCATGAGAAGGGAAGGAGTCTGAGTGGAAGAAGTAAATATGGAAGGAACCCAGGAGCCCAGGGAAGACTCAATAAAAGGGGACAGGCATAAGCGAGATGAGATAAAACCCCCACCACTGACCCCAAAGCAGTCCTCCTGTGGCGTAGTCGGCAGTACCTCCTGTTATCACCAGACTGTCAGTAGACAGTCAGATGATACATATGGAGGAAGATTTGAGAATAATGCATAAGGAGAGTGTTGATGGGGAAAAAGTAATAAAAGACTTGGAGAAAGAAATATGTCAGATTGAAGAAAGAGCACAACAGAGAGCAAGAGACCAACAAACAGCTGACCAGATACAGAGGACAACAGAAACAGCTCTGAATGCTGCAAAACGGGTGTATCAAATAGGCACTACACAGATAGAGTGTGCAAAAGACATAAAACAAGTGGAACAAGGCCTACACTCACACACAAAATGTGAACAGGCTGACTGGACAATACAGGACCTGAGAGTACAACTGGAGCGAACAGTACCACCAGAAACTAAAGAACATCAATCAGGGGAGGCAATGGATTTAAGACATACTGAAGACAGTGTGTTCATCAACATAGAAAATGAACCACCACTAAGAAGGGTTCTACGTGACAGGGGGACACTCAAACCACCCATTCGCTGTGAAGATAGCAACCCCAGGCAAGACACACCAATGCCAGCCTCGAGGAAGGGCACGTAAATGACCGTTCATCAGCTCCCACTAACAGTAAGAGGAAAGGAAGCGCATTATGTACCTTGGACATTTATGGATATGATAGGACTGACACAAAGATTGCCAAACATTTGTGATGGGGGACAAAGATGTATAATTCAATTTGAGGAAAAGACTGCAAGACAACATCTGGCTGTTGGAGACATAAAAGCCATTCTCTGTCAGACCATTTGGAGATTACAGAAACGCAACATGGGATGCAATACAGGAAAAATACCCAACAACAATGGATCCAGTGAAATTGGAGACAATCAAATTAAAAGATGAAGTAAATATAACCAAATTTGTGCAAGAGTTCCAGGACAAATGACATGAAGAGACCGGAGGGGCATGGGATGAATCCACTGCAAGCACAGGTCTCTTTAAAATGATTTTGAGAAAAGCACTTTCTGAAGAAGTACAAAAACAGCTGGAAGTGGTAGTGGGCCTGAGCACCCTGGAATGGAGCTCCTTCCTGGCCCATGTGGTGCATCATGTGGAAAAAGACCGAAAGAAAAAGAAAGGAGCCAGAGAAGCAACGGAAGCGCTAATGGCACAACTTTACAAAGCACAACTGGGAGAAATAGCAAGAATCAAACAAGAAGAACGTGAGAAGAAGAAAGAAAAAGAGACTGTGAAACAAGCAGCACTCATGGTCACACCTCAAGCTCCTCAGCCACAGGTGGTGGCAGCTGGGGCTCCACCCCAGGAGCAAATGTCATACGCTCCAGTACAAATACCAGCTATCCAATTAGCTCCTGTTGAATACACATATGTAGGGGGACAGCGAGGCCCTCAAAACTACCATTATCAGGGTCCACCGCCCCCACTCAGAGGAAGGGGTAAAGGTTTCTTCCGAGGAGGACAAATGATGAGAGCTGGACCTGGACAACAAAGAATGGCCGAGGGTTGCTGGGGATGCGGAGATCCCAATCACTTCAAGAGAAACTGTCCTCAGGCCATGACAAGATACACATGGGGAGATCGAGTGGACAGAGCCGAAAGAAGAGGTCAAAGGCTGGGACCAATGGCTCCCAATCCAAACCAATGGACAGAACAACAATGGCAGCCTCCAGTACCACCTGGAGGACAGATGTAAGGTTCCAGTGGAGGACCAAACCCAAATTACAGTTGAAGACACCCAGAGAAACCCGAGGGGGAGCTGATGCAGTATGTCACCACACTGCACCTGGAACAAGAACCAACAGTCATGGTATCGGTCGGTGAGGGCCTGAAGGTACCTCATGTCTCCCTAATGGTTGCAGATGGTTTTGAACCTAAAGATTTAGGTCCCATGGTTAGGCAGGCAAGGTAAGTGAGAGAATGGAAATCTACCAAAAACCAGTATTTACACAAATCACTAGATGGTCATTTCGTACGGGTCTCCGTAGCAGCAGTAGACCACCATACCACCATATGGTAGCAACTCATGTCATTTCACAAAGAAACATAAGAGACAAGCAGATGGCAGTAGTTGAGGCAGAGAAAGGGGATGAGGAACTGCTGAAAACATTGCCAGACACGCTATGGACCAAACATCCCACAGACGTAGGGTTAGTTAAGTCAGCAGACCTGGTCAAGATTCTGGTGAAGGACAATGTACGGTTGCCCTGGCAAAGGCAGTACCCATTATCACTGCAGGCTAGGACAAATGAACCATTAAATCAACAATTCAGGGACTACTTGAGGCAGGAGTGTTGATTCCTACCAAAAGCCAGTGCAACACTCTTATCTTTCCTGTAAAAAAGGCAGATTCAGACAAATGGAGACTAGTGCATGATTTGCGGGCAATAAATCAAGTAGCAGAAACCCCTATTGTTCCAGACCCGCACAATGTACCGGAAGGAACAAAATGGTACACGGTAATTGACATATGCTCTGCCTTTTTTAGCATACCACTTCATCCAGATTCGCAATACCTGTTTGCCTTTACATACAAAGGACAACAGTACATGTACAAGTGTCTCCCACAAGGGTACTGTGAAAGTCCCTCCATATTCAATCAGGTACTGGCTCGTGACCTCACAACTCTAAACTGCCGTAGAACCCTGTTGCAGTACATCGATGACCTACTTTAGTGTAGTCCAACCAAGGAACAGTATCAACAAGATTCACTAAAAACGTTGAACATGCTCGCTAAAAATAGGCATAAAGTAAACAAAGAGAAACTGCAATTTTGTCAACAAAAAGTAGAATATTTAGGACAAATCTAGAGGGAACAAGTCATAAGATTTCCCCAAAGCACCTGGAAGCAATCCGAAAGGTGCCCCAACCGCAGACAGCGCAACAGATGTTAGCATTTCTAGGCATGGCGGGATTTAGCAGACCGTGGGTGTGTGATTTTGCATGATTAGTACAGCCATTGCATGATTTAGTACGAACGGCTGATCAAACACAACCGAGTGCCCCACTTACTTGGACTCCAGAAGCCACAGCTGCATTCGAAACAATTAAGTCCACACTGTCAACCGCCCCACACTAGCTAGTCCAGATTATGGCAAACCGTTTCACTTGTATATCTCTGAAAGGCATGGGTTTGCCTCAGCCATGTTGATGCAACATCAGCAAGGAAAGGGCAAACAGCTGGTAGTGTATTACAGTACAGCATTGGATAACGTAGAGAAAGGAATGCCTCCGTGTTACCGTGCACTCGCATCAGCAGCGTTTGCCTATCAAAAAGCGCCAACAATTACCATGGGGCATCCTGTAACACTGTACACAACTCATGCGTTACATGCGCTTCTGACTAGTCAATCGTTCATCATTACCAATTCTGGACGAACAGGATATGATGTCATTTTATCAGCACCCGAACTCACAATTCAATGATGCAATACGGTAAACCCAGCCGATAAAATGGTAACACCATTAGAGGGTAACCCACATGATTGTGTGGAAGAATCAGAAAAATTTTTAAAAGCCCGTGCAGATTTAGAGAACCAGCCTTTGCCGATCGCACAACATGTGTTTTTCGTCGATGGCTCATGTTTTCGTGCTCTAACAGGGAACAAAGCTGGTTATGCTGTGATAGAAGCCGATAAAGAAGCCGGTACTGATGCAACTGTATTTAACACCATTATGGAGGTCTCTCTTCCCCAGCCCTTTTCAGCACTGTTAGCGGAAATTAAGGCTTTGACTGCTGCGTGTAAATTAGGAAGTGGTAAGAGTTGCACCATCTATACTGATTTGGCCTATGAATACGGTGTATGCCATGCATTCAGTCCTATATGGGCACAGAGAGGGTTCCAGAAGGCAGATGGGTCAATTATTACACATGGCCTGGCTATTTCAGATTTACTACATGCAATGACTCTACCCTCCAGGTTAGCTATTGTTAAGTGTCAAGCACACAAAACTGATGGCTCCTTTCTCACTAGGGGAAACACTGCAGCAGACGAAGCAGCTAAAAAGGCAGCAATGGGACCTACACAAATGTTGGCTGTATTGGAACCGGGAGAGGAATCTCCTCCTGAGGAAAATCTTGACTATATTGTGAGTTTGTAGAGTGCTGCCACTGAGACGGAGGTAGCCTTATGGATAGCCAGAGGATCTAAGAAGGAACAAGGGACAGGACTATGGAGAAACATAGAGGGCTTATGGGTGGCACCTCTGAGCCTTTTACCATTACTAATAAAGGATGCACACGGACTAGATCACGCAGCTAGAGGGGAAATTAAATAAATAAGACAAGATTGGTGGTCACCTTACTTAGCCAGCTCTGTCGACCAAGCATTGAAACAATGTGAAGTGTGTGCCAGGTTTAATGTTCACAAAACTTTTACAGCTCCTATATTTAGGGCACATTCCAGCATCTAGAGGTCCTTTTAGGCACATAATGATGGACTTTGCAGACATGTGTGAATGTAAGGAGGGCAAAAGGTACATATTGGTGATCGAGGACCGGTTTAGGCGGTGGGTAGAAGCAGTGGCAACATACAAGGAGGATGCAAAGACAGTGGCTAAATTTCTGTGTCAGGAAGTCATTCCAAGATTTGGGATACCGGATTACCTCAGTTCCAACAATGGTCCTCACTTTGTTAATTCTGTTATCAAAGCAATTACTGAGGCACTATGTATTGGGCTCAAGTTGGGATGTGTGTATCATCCTCAGTCACAGAGGATGGTAGAACGTGTCAGTGGGGTCCTGAAGGCTAAATTGGCCAAGATTTGTGCCAGTTCAAAGCTTAATTGGGTTCAAGCGCTACCTTTAACCTTAATGAAAATGCGCACGCAAACTAACTGCAAAACACATCTAACCCCGCATGAAATGGCAGGGACGGCAGAAGTCCCCATCGAAGAACAAACAGGACCAAAACCAAGCACCAATTCAGGCAGTAGTGAAGAGGATGAACCAGTGGCAGGTCCGTCACAGGGGACATGAGCCAAAGTCAGAAAGAGAGAACACAGGCACACCCGTGCCCAGTTCAGTGACACCACACCAGATCAACTCGCACACTCTCACCCTGTCGGACAGTTTTCAGCACCCCGAACCAGTACTGCCACTACACCTAACAGAGACATTGTTGAACCACCCGTCACAGAACAGAGCCCATCCAACCAATTTCTGGATGATAGCGTGCCTAGTATCTGAGGCAGTAGCTACAGAACTATATCAACACCCTATGTCGACTGAACCCCTAGTTTTTCAGGAGCTAGAGCTCAGTCCACCCCACACCCCCCCAAGCAGTCCAGTAACAAATAACCAGAATGGCATTTAACTGTCCCACCACCCTGAAATGGTTATGTGTGGTTATTGTACTTATCCCTGCACTAAACAGGTTTATAACCCTAGAACAATCTCACACCCACACTTTCAAGATAAAAGCAGTAAATGTTACATCTACTGATCTTATACCACAGCCAAATTTTACCAGTCCATTTTTGGTTCGAGCCCCTTGTAGACCCCCTTAGATCTCCAAGACGGAGTATGGAGTATTGGTTACAAATGTGGATTAGCCTTGTTAAAATTAGTACATAGGCACCAAATTCTAGGACGACCTATATCCCCCTATTGTTACAGTTCCCAGGGTTCAGTCTCTAGACCCACTTCAATTCCTACTGGACTTGTCTATCTACGCAGACCATATTTCCGATGCAATATCAGCACCTGCAGCAATAACAATGGCCTAACTGTAAATAACACAGAAGTAAAACAATTAGTGAAACTCTACTCAGCGCATGGCGGCCCACACCAGTAATAATCTATACTTGGACTGGATGTATCACACAGCCCGTTCTGTAACCAATATGTCCTGTCTTGTGTGTCATAACAGAAGCAATCGTCCCCCTGTCATGTTGCCCTTGGGTGACATGCCTGAATGTGAACGTGACCCTTATAATGAAAAATATCTGTGCCCCACTGCCTGTCTATTGGGTGCAGTTTCTGTTAGACTAGGCCCCGAATGGATGCGAAATATTAGTGACAGTTGTACATATCACGCGATAGACACTTATGACAACAAAGCTTTCCCAGTGAATAGTACCACAGTTAAATTATTTCCACTATGTATCTGCTCTAATACAGGTTTTAATTTTGTTGGCAACATATCGACACAATGTAATCATTCGCTACACGCTGAAGGGCTCTATGTGCTCATCCCTCTTGCAATTCTACTACTGACTACTCATGTACTGATACCGGACAGGTTTTCCTGGCTCTGCCTGACATGGTGGGGGGCACCCGACCTGTCGCTGACATCTTTTGGCATTGTACACAAGACATGGTATGCCAAACACTTCCCGAAGACTGGTTAGGGTGTTGTATGTGAAATATGAAATATATCTATATATCTAATCAACGCGTATTGTGACCAGTTATAAATATACATCAGCCATGAAAGGGAATTAATGTATGTGCACATATACATATAGATAATTAACTACAATGGATTATAATTTATTATGACTATATATGTGGTCTAGATCAGCTTTTAGGATTAGCTGTAGTCTAGTTTAGAATTATGAACTCTAAAGAGGGAGTTTATCCTTCTGGCCAGGAAGGATTCTCCGTTTCAAAAGCGGGTAGCGAGGTCTTGTAGTGTAGAAGTGACTCATCACGTGACCAAAACAGAGACAATCAAGCGTGGTGATAGATTTTAATAACTACGTGCAACTACGGATACACACAACTAACTCTAAGCAAACAATATATATGTACATCTATATACAAGAAGAGAGAGAGATTAGAGAGAACGTAATGAAAGGAAGAGGGTAACAGACAAAAATGACAATTAATTAGCCTTTTTCAAAACCAGCAACGAACTTAAATCTCCTGTAAACAGGGGTACAATCTTAACACATGTATAGATCCATTAACTATACTTGCATGGCTTGGGTGTTGTCGGTTTGAAAGTTTTGCGTGAGGTCGAGTCGAGTTCGCTGGTTCGTTGTGCCGTTTAAAAAGGAATGGGCCGTGAGGCGGTTGCATCCTTTGTCTGGGAGAGAGAGAGAGAGAGAGAGAGAGATTCCCTCTTCCTGGGGCATGTGCCCCGGGGGAGGGAAACCTGAAGTGAACTAAGACTGAAGAGGGAAGAGAGTGTGAAGAAGAAGTGAAGAGAGTCTGAGTTGTGATTTCAAAGCATGGTGTTGTTTTAAAGACAACACCAACGCACACGCCTCTTTGGGCTATGGGCCAATCAGGAAGTTGGATTTGTTGGCGGGATGAAGTCTCTTTGTCTGGTCTCAGACCTGAATTTGCATGTCCTGGGAGGAGCCGGTTTAAACTGTATTACATATGAAATTAAGAAAAAGCATGAAATAATGTATCCCATTGCAATATGATATGCATAATCACTCTGAGGATCAAGAGACGATTAATTACATACCAAATTCGATGGAATTATAGAAAATATTACAGGTAAAACATGGTTACAGACATTTAAAATAATATCCTAAATTAAACTATCTAAAATCACTATAGTTAGGTTACATAAACACACAATATATGCAAATAAGAAAACCACACTATTTGGACATCGAATAATTACATATAATTACATGTTACATTCAAAAGAGATTCTTCCATTGTGTGTGTGCTTGTGTGTGTGCGCGCATGTGCGCGTGTAGGTAAGCTTTGTGTGTTTGTGTGTGTGTGTGTGTGTGTGTGTGTGTGTGTGTGTCTGAAGATAGGGGTTGTGCCCCCTGTAGCATTCCGATGGCATCTGGTTGAAGAGGTTACTGATATGGATTCATAGCTCAAAGAAACAGAGAAACTTCTTTGCTAAGTCCAGGCTGATTCAGAAATCAGTTTGATACATTCAGATGTTACACGGGACAGCAGAAGGGAAAATATTAATGATGTGATGTGTGAGCATATGTACAGACTGAGCAATGCAGATAGGGCTGCGGAAGAGAGCAGAACAAGACAGACAATGAATGCACCCCGGGAGGTGAGGACTTCTTCGTGCTAGGGGAGCTTTGAGTGAAGGAGGGCAGCAGTCCCTGCAAACAAACTGAGAATGGACTGGGACATGTTGAACAAAATGGACTAAGAGAAAAGTTGGAGAGTGAACTGGATATACCCACACCATATGTGCATATGGACAGTGAATATCTCTCCCACCACCTTTTGCATGGACTCATGATGGAAATAATGGACTGTTTTTTCTTCCTCTCTTTTTTCTATTTTCTGTTGTAAAAATGGACTATGCGGATTGCACCATGTGAATTGCAAGCAAGAAGCATTTTGTGGAAATGTGTTACCAGGTGTATCACTGTCGAGCACAAAGTGCTGGCAGGGTGGGAATTTTTCCTCGCCATTGGGCCTAGAGGTTTTTTTGCCCACCCCTGGGATACTAAACAATTTGAGAGAACTAAAAACGAAAAAGAGCCCTTGAGTCCTGAAAATACAAGGCAGAGGTAAATAAAGCCTATCCGAGAAAATAGGGACAAAACAGGAATATAATCATGTATATAACTAGATTAGGAAACTATAACCCAACACTGTGTAGACATAGTTAATAATAGTTAATATGACAATATATAGGTATTTAACCCATTCCTAGTCCGCTCCAGTCAGTACTGTATCTACCCATTTCCTGGAATTTGAATAGAGCGTTTACCAAACTTAGTCAAAAAATATAGTATACGTATTATCCCCATAGAACTATTGTTGAAATAACTTCGGTAATTGATGAATTTTGATAACATAGAGGAAGACGCTGCACCACGAAGGCTTAATGAGGGAAGGATACAGATAATAATGCAGAAATTGACGGGATATGGACAAAAGGTACAAAGAGCAGTGTTTATACATAGGTACGCATTAAATTAATTACTAATGTGGCTTGGGGAGCCTCACAGGAGGGAATGTGGTAATTAATTTGCATAAAATATAAATAACAAACACAGAAGACCAGGTAAAAACATAGTGTAGTTTATTAAGGAGTGTAATAATATAAAAAAGGTGTGCATGGCTGAGGAGTTCTACATGTCATGTCAAGTACATGTCGAGGTCAGTTCGTGATAAAGCCATAACAACTGCAGCTGACGCATGTTCATGAGAGGCTAGGAAAACGGGGGAAAACAACACGTGTTATATTATATTATATTGTATTATATTATATTATATTATATTATATTATATGTATTGTAAATAAATATATACACAGGCAAAAAGCACTATGAAAGCATAATCCTATAGCAGTGAGCATAATCTTAGAATCCTAGCAAATATGTGTAATCTCAAAACTTAGATTATAATAGAGATTTAAGTAGTGTGTAAAACACAAAAAACATGTTAAAATCATGCACAGAATCTCTAATACATAAAAACAACACTTACCCATGTGAAGTGATAAAATTGAAGCGAAGAATAAAAGTTTAATATGAGAACCAAAGAGAGAACACAGGGAAAGGTTTGCTTATCTGGATTGCTGGGAGATGTTTTGGTGGATTGGGCCACAGAGGTCTTTTATAGGGGACGGAGCAAGAAGTAAAGAAGGCAGAGAACAGGGGGGTGAGTGTGTTTTTTTTTCGTCTAACCTTGAAAAACCTGGCTATAATGGTGGCTGAAAAATCTGATTTTCTGAAAACAATGGTGGCTGAAAAACCTGGTTTTCTGAAGCTAATGGTAGCTGGATTTTCTGAAAACCAAACCTAATGGGAAATTGTTTGATATGAAAGAGTATAAATAGAGACCAAACCCAGGATAGATCGGATCACTTCTGGGACGTCTCATTTGAACTGATCTCATGTTGGCTGATATTTTTCAAGTCAAACGTTTTATTGTCATATGCACAATGAGGAAAAACAGGTTTCCCTGTACAATGAAATTCTTTCTTTGCTGTCCACAATCAATGCCAGGACAAGTACAAACTATGTAGAATAAAAAAAAAAAAAAACAGACATACATACACACACAACCATAATAAATAAAATAAAATAAAATAAAATTAAATAAAATTAAATAAATAAATAAATAAATAAATAAAAGAATAAACTATGTAATATAAGATACAGACTATGGATGCATATATACATATTCATATATACATACATATATACACATATACACACACACACACACATATATATATGTTTATTTTTTTTCTGTTTTACTTGAATTATTATTATTTGTTTTGTTTTGTTTTTTTTCGCATATATATATATATATATATATATATATATATATATATATATATATATATATATAGGTATATATATAGGTATATATATATACACACACACACACACACACATGCATACATACACACATATACATATGCAAATGTGCAACATTGACTATGTGCAAGAAATTTATACAGTACGTGCGGAATTGAATGCAACTACAAATAGCAGCAGTGACATTGATAGATGTGCAAACTGAGATGAGGCCCCTTAATAGTAGCATCAATAATATTATTAGAAATATGCAATGATAATAGCAGCAGTAGTATCTTAAATGTGCAAATTGACGCAACAGTTAATCCAACTGTTCTCTGAGATGGTTCAGACTGGTCTGTGTCCACTGGTCATCCATTTAAGTGTCTGATAGCTGAGGGGTAGAAGGAGTTCCTTAATCTAGAAGTCCTGCATTTCACACTACTATACCTCCGTCCTGAGGGTAGAAGTATGAACAGTCCATGCTGGGGGTGAGTGGGGTCCTTAAGGATGGAGGCAGCTCTCCTGTGGACTCTGCGATGGTAAATGGCCTGCAGAGAGGGCAGTGGAGTCCTGATGATCTTCTCAGCAGTCTTCACAATTTTCTGCAGACGTTTGCGTTCCCTCACAGTAGTGTTGCCATACCACACTGTGATGCAGCTGGTCAAGACACTCTCAACAACACAGCTGTAGAAGTTGTTGAGGATCTTAGTAGACATGCCAAACTTCCTCGGTCTTCTCAGGAAGTACAGCCGCTGTTGTGCCTTCTTAACCAGTTGGGTGGTGTTGAGTGTCCAGGTGAGGTCCTCGCTGATGTGGACCCCCAGGTATTTAAAACTACTCACCCTCTCCACTTCAAGCTCTTGGATAAGCAGTGGCTGATGAGTTCTCCTCTTTTTCCTCATGTCCACTATCATCTCCTTTGTCTTGTCCGTGTTGAGGGTAAGGTTGTTGTCCATACACCACGTTACAAGACTGGCTACCTCCCTCCTGTAGGCTGCTTCATCTCCATCAGTGATGCGTCCTATCACTACAGTGTCATCGGCAAACTTCAGGATGATGTTGTCCTTGTGGGAGGCGACACAGTCGTGTGTAAAGAGTGTGTAGAGGATGGGACTGAGAACACACCCCTGTGGGGTGCCAGTGTTTGTTATAATAGTGCAGCCACTATTATAGGTCCTATTTCCAATCAGGACAGACTGCGGTCTGCCAGTCAGGAAGTCTAGGAGCCAGTCACAAAGTGTGGGATTTAATCCAAGTACAAACAGTTTGTGGGTGAGTTTATGAGGGATGACCATATTGAAGGCGGAGCTATAATCGATAAATAGCATCCTAATGTATGTATCCTTATTTTCCAGATGAGAGAGAGAAATGTGAATGGCAGCAGCAATGGCATCCGAGGTGGACCTATTGGAGCGGTATGCGTACTGCAGAGGGTTCAATATGTCCGGTATACTGCTCTGAATGTGAGTCAGCATCACCCTCTCAAAACACTTCATAACAATTGGAGTGAGTGCTACCGGTCTGTAGTCATTCAGGCAGGTCGGCGGGCTCTTCTTGGGAAGGGGGACAATAGTTGTGGTTTTGAAACAGGTGGGGACGATACCCTGGCTGAGGGAGAGGTTAAAGATAGATGTGAGTACTTCAGTCAGCTCAGTAGCACAGGCTCTGAGGGCCCGTCCAGGAATGTTGTCTGGCCCTGCTGCCTTGCGGAGGTTAATCCTCCTCAGTGCTTTGTGTACCACAGCTGATGAGACAGTAGGGGGGAGGGGGGAGGGGGAGGGGGGGGGCGGTTGGATGGTCTCAGTGTTTGTATGATTCCTCTCTGTATTGACACCGGGGGTCTCAAAGCGGGCATAGAAGGTGTTGAGGTCATCCGGCAGTCTGTCTGAGGAGCTGATAGTGCTCACGATGGTCCTGAAATCTGTGATGTGCTGCAGGCCTCTCCACATCTGCCTGGCATCAGCAGTAGAGTAGAAACTTTCCAGCTTCTCTCTGTACTGTTTCTTGGCCGCTGTAATGGCTCTTCTCAGTCCGTACTTTGCAGCTTTGTACTCTGTCTCATTTCCAGATGTAAATGCAAAAGATCGAGCACGCAGCATGTGGCGTACCTGGCTGTTTATCCTGGGCTTCTGATTTGGGAACTTCCTGACTTGTATGGTGGGTATGATGTTATCAACACAGGTACTAATGTACCCAGTCACATACTCAGCATAGTCCTGAATGTTGACAGAAAAGTCCTCCTGAGTGGCTGCAGCTTTAAACACATCCCAGTCTGTCAGAGCAAAACAGTCCTGCAGAATGCCCTCAGTCTGTGGGGTCCAAAGTTTAATCTGTTTGGTGACAGGGTTTGTTTGTTTGAGTCTTTGTCTGTAGGCCAGGTACAGGAACAAAGAGATGTGGTCTGAGAGTCCAAAGTGGGGGCGGGGTGTCACCCTGTATGCACCAGGTATGTTGTTGTAAACATTATCTAGTGTGTTTTTATCGCGGGTGGGAATATTCACATGTTGGTGGTAGTTGGTAAGCACAGTCCGTAAATTGCACTGATTTAAATCTCCAGCAGCAATAAAAACAGCATCATGATGAGCCGTCTCTAGTGCGCTAAAAACGTCATGAAGCTTGGCGAGCTCTGCCTCAGAGTTAGCTCGCGGAGGGATGTAAACAGCGGCTATAAACACAGCAGTGAATTCCCTTGGTAAATAGTAGGGACGACACTTCAGCATTAAAAACTCCACATCTGGTGAGCAGTGCTTATAAACAGTCTGTATGTCTCCACACCACGAGTTGTTAATAAATACACACATACCTCCCCCTTTAGTTTTACTGGAGGTTGCAGTCCGGTCTCCCCGATGCACGGAGTGGGTCTGTAGCTGAACGGAGGATTCCGGGACTTTCTCTGAGAGCCAGGTCTTGGTAAAAATCACAGCACAACACTCCCTTACTTCCCGTTGTGATGTAATCCTTGCTCTCAGCTCATCTAGTTTGTTTTCCAAGGACCGCACATTAGCTTACAAGTGGCTGGGTTGCGGTGGCCGGCTAGTGCGGGCTTTTAGCCTAGCATGGAGCCCTCCCCTCTTGCCTCGCTTGTGTCGCCGTCTCCGGAGCACTCTCCTCGGGTCAGCCTCCTCACTCAAACGCTGTGCTCCAGGGCCTACCTGGAGGTGGTGACGGTGGTTGCGGGAGCGAGGAATGATTTGTATCTCCGGAGGTATAAAACCGGTAAATTCAAAATAGTTTGCTGAATTGACGATGTCCAGTAATGCCTGTCTGTTGTATGTTAGCAGTGCATGGCATTTGTGCACTGCAGAGAAAGCAAAAAACAAACAAAAAAGAAAGAAAAACTGGCATTCAAAAGTGGAGCGAGCAAACAAGTCTGCCATGAAGGGCGCCATGTTCAGCGCCATGTTTGGGCAATAAATCTGATTTTTGCTTCTCTCATCCATTGTGTTATGAGTATTTTGTTTTTATTTGAATTCAGAATATTTTGTGTAGAGGCTACCATATATCCAGTGGCGGAAAATGCCACACACCCACCACAGAAATCTGAGCGTCATCTGTTTCATTCGAAATTTGTTTTTCAAGGCAAGACTAGTAGAACAATTAACCTGAACACCAACTACATGGTTCTTTTTAAAAACCCTAGAGACAAATTACAGATCAGCATACTAGCTCGTCAAATGTATCCGGGTAACAGTAAGTACTTTTAAGAATGTTTTCAAGATGTCACCACTAGACCATATGGATATTTATTTGTTGGCCTGAAAGCACAAACACCAGAAGAACTCGGTCTCTGGTCAGGGCTGTGAGAAAAGCCAGTTGTGTATGTTCCGAAGAAGAAAAAAAACTTTAAAGTATTGAAAACAATGTCTACTTGATTGAAAGAACCCTCCCATTGCTAAATTCATTATACTGGTCTCCACCCAAATGGAGAAAGGACCAGTGGTGTAATGTAACGAAGTAATAATACTTCGTTACAGTACTTAAGTAATTTTTGGGAGAATCTGTACTTTACTTGAGTTTTTATATTTCTGTCAACTTGCACTTTTACTCCACTACATTTCCTAAATAAAATGTATACTACTTTTATTCAGATACATTTCCCCAAGCATCTTCGTTACTACAAAAATAAAATCGAAAGAACACAGTAAGCAGACAAACAAGTAAGCAGATTTGATGAATCAGTGGTCCTGTGCATGCAAGTTAGATCACTGGTTAAATTCCATTATGCGAGTACAAACAAGTGCTTTCAAAACCGCAGTTACGTTTCAATTTCCACTCAAGCCTAGGAGTTCCACTCGACAATAATGACAATATTTGTTATTAGTAGACAACCCAACTCTCCCGGGAGTCTCCTGCATTTTAATAGTGGAATATAAGTGGGTTTGATTGTCTAGCAATTTGAAATGTCCTGTTTATAATGAATTAAAATAGCCTCCGGGATTAATTGCATTGACAGACCCAGTGATTTTGAACAGTAATTACTTCAAAATTCTACAGTAAAACTAATTTATCTTTGTGAGCATAGAGTTGATTGGTTTTGATCATCTACCAATTTGATTTCAATTTTATAATGAATTACAAAGTGTCTAATTTCTCAAATATATTGGCAGATCTTGTGACTTTGAAGAGCAAAGTAAATTATTTTATCTTTACTGTGAGCATAGCATAGGTCCCTATGAACTGATCTGAGTTGGTTTTAATGTCTACCAATTTGAAACGTCCATTTTATAATGGATTAAAAAATGCCTCCTGGCACAGTTCTATTGGCAGATCATGTGACTTTGAAGAGAAATTACTTTAAAATTCTCCAGTAGAATTAATTGATCTTTATGGTGAACATACAGTATCTCACAAAAGTGAGTACACCCCTCACATTTCTGTAAATATTTTATTATATCTTTTCATGGGACAACACTGAAGAAATGACACTTTGCTACAATGTAAAGTAGTGAGTGTACAGCTTGTGTAACGGTGTAAATTTGCTGTCCCCTCAAAAAGACTCAACACACAGCCATTAATGTCTAAACCGCTGGCAACAAAAGTGAGTACACCATTAAGTGAAAATGTCCAAATTGGGCCCAAAGTGTCAATATTTTTTGTGGCCACCATTATTTTCCAGCACTGCCTTAACCCTGTTGGGCATGAAGTTCACCAGAGCTTCACAGGTTGCCACTGGAGTCCTCTTCCACTCCTCCATGACGACATCACAGAGCTGGTGGATGTTAGAGACCTTGCACTCCTCCACCTTCTGTTTGAGGATGCCCCACAGATGCTCAATAGGGTTTAGGTCTGGAGACATGCTTGGCCAGTCCATCACCTTTACCCTCAGCTTCACTGCAAGGCAGTGGTCATGTTGGAGGTGTGTTTGGGGTCGTTATCATGTTGTAATACTGCCCTGCGGCCCAGTTTCTGAAGGGAGGGGATCATGCTCTGCTTCAGTATGTCACAGTACATGTTGGCATTTATGGTTCCCTCAATGAACTGTTGCTCCCCAGTGCCGGCAACACTCATGCAGCCCCAGACCATGACAGTCCCACCACCATGCTTGACTGTAGGCAAGACACACTTGTCTTTGTAATCCTCACCTGGTTGCCGCCACACACGCTTGACATCATCTGAACCAAATAAGTTTATCTTGGTCTCATCAGACCACAGGACATGGTTCCAGTAATCCATGTCCTTAGTCTGCTTGTCTTCAGCAAACTGCTTGCGGGCTTTCTTGTGCATCATCTTTAGAAGAGGCTTCCTTCTGGGACAACAGCCATGCAGACCAATTTGATGCAGTGTGCGGCGTATGGTCTGAGCACTGACAGGCTGTCCCCCCACCCCTTCAACCTCTGCAGCAATGCTGGCAGCACTCATATGTCTATTCTGCAAAGCCAACCTCTGGATATGATGCTGAGCATGTGCACTCAACTTCTTTGGTTGACCATGGTGAGGCCTGTTCTGAGTGGAACCTGTCCTGTTAAACCACTGTATGGTCTTGGCCACCATGCTACAGCTCAGTTTCAGGGTGTTGGCAATCTTCTTGTAGCCTAGGCAACAATTGTAGAGCAACAATTCTTTTTTTCAGATCCTCAGAGAGTTCTTTGCCATGAGGTGCCATGTTGAACTTCCAGTGACCAGTATGAGAGAGTGTGAGAGCGATAACCCCAAACTTAACACACCCGCTCCCCATTCACACCTGAGATCTTGTAACACTAATGAGCCACATGACACCGGGGAAGGAAAATGGCTAATTGGGCCCAATTTGGACATTTTCTCTTAGGGGTGTACTCATTTTTGTTGCCAGCGGTTTAGACATTAATGGCTGTGTGTTGAGTTATTTTGAGGAGACAGCAAATTTACACTGTACACTCACTACTTTACATTGTAGCAAAGTGTCATTTTGTCAGTGTTGTCCCATGAAAAGATATAATAAAATATTTACAAAAATGTGAGGGGTGTACTCACTTTTGTGAGATACTGTAGAGTAGGTCCCTATGAACTGATTTGAGTGGGTTTGATTGTCTACCAATTTGAAATGTCCATATTATAATGGATTAAATAGCCCCTCCTGGTTCAAACATATTGACAGATCCAATGACTTTGAAGACCAATTACTTTAAATTCTACAGTAGAATTAATTGATCTTTATTGTGAGTATAGATGTAGCGTATGACGATGCCCAAACTGATTTCTAGATTGACCCAGACAGAACATAGAAAATTTCGTCACTCAGGTGACGGAGAATAACCCCGAGAGGCCTCCTTTGACCAGATGCCCCTTTGGGATGCAAAAGACTCTTTGGAACCCACACAGGACTTACCCCTGCAATAAAGAAACCTTTGATGACTGAACGTCTGGGAAACTTCATGATTAGTTCGTCAGCAGGGATCCACCAAAACTCTGACCAAGGGCCTGTAAACCTTTGATTTACGAGCTCGGTTTACGAGCAAATGATTGTCTCAAAGTCGCAAAGGCCAGAGGAGAAATGTCCTCCCTAAGGTCACCCTGAGGTGGGACATTAGAAGAATGCCAGCCCCCGCTTCTGGACATACACACGCACACACACACACACACACACACACACACACACACAAGCTTACCTTACACACACAATGGAGAAATCTCTTTCTCTTCGATGTCTAAATAGTGTGGTTATCTTGTTTACATATATTGTGTGTTTATGTAACTAACCGTAACGACTTTAGATAGTTTTAATCTAGCATATCAGTTTAAATGTCTGTAACCAGGTTTTATTTGTAATATTCTTTACAAATCCATCGAATTTGGTATGTAGTTAATCGTCTTGAGATACCCGGATTGATGCATATCATATTGCAATGGGATACATCATTTCATGTTTTCTCTTAATTTCATTTATAACACGGTATAGACCAGCCCCTCCCTGGACATTTAAATTAGGGTCCGAGACCAGACAAAGAGAGTTCATCCGGACATGCAAATCCAACTTCCTGATTGGCCCATAGCCCAAAGAGGCATGTGCGTTGGTGTCGTCTTTAAAAACAACACCACGCTCACTTCGAGTCGGACTTCAGAGTTAGACTTCACTTCTCACTCCTCTCTTCTACACTCCTTCCAGTTTCTCTCCCTCGGGGCCACGTGCCCCGGGAAGAGGAAGCCAGGATCTCTCTTCCGGACACAAGATGCAACTATCTCTGGGATCACGCCTTTTCAAACAACAACGAACCAGCGAACTCTACACAACCTCGCGCAAACTCTCAACCTTGAGGCTATGCAAGTATAGTTAATGATCTATATCTGCGTTTAAGATTGTACCCCTGTGTTACAGGAGAATTAAGTTCGTGCTGGTTCTGAAAAAGGCTAAATAGTTGTGTTTTTGTCTGCTTCCCTTTCTTTCATTACTTTCTCTCTATCCCTTTTCTCTCCCTGTATATAGATATGTATGTTTTGCTTAGAGTTAGTCATGTGTATCCATAGTCACATATAGCTATTAAAATCTATTATCCCACGCTTGATTTTCTCTGTTTTGTTGACGGGATGAGTCAATTAAATGCTGCATAAGATCTCGATTACCCGCTCTAATCTTTAATAACAAACTTCATGGGTTAATTCTTCCTGGCCAGAAGGATAAACTCACTCTTAGAGTTCATAAAGCTGATCTAGACCACATACATAGTCATAATTAATTATAATCCATTGTAGTTAATTATCTATATGTATATGTGCACCTATATAAATTCCCTTTTATGGCTGATGTATATTTATGACTGGTCACAACACGCGTTGATTATATATATAGATATATTTCACGCCATTCGAGCTAATTCCTTACATAAATTGGAGAATACTTTTAAACGTGTTAAACATCTTTTTTTTATTTGTTACATAAATTGTAACTGGTGGAGAATATTATTAAACGTTGCAGATTCATCCGAGTTACTACACATTCTGGTAGATAACGCGGGCACGCTTTAAAACTCGTCTCCTTTAAAAAGGTGCGTTGAATCCAAGCATGCGCTTCTGTCTTGTTTCATGTTTAAAGTTGATCCATTACATTATTCTGGTGGAAAAGAATAATGCTAGTAATGCCCTTTTGAATTCATTACATAGAGTAGGTCCCTACGAACCTACCAATTTTAAACATCCATTGTACTTCAGCATTAAGACAAAATAAAATATTAGTATTTTGGGGTCAGAAATGAACTATATTTATGGTTAGATTTATAATAATATATTGTAATTATATAATTTATGATTTATAATAGATTAAATTTTTTATAAAATAAAAGTTTTGTAACGAAAACTTTAAGTACACAGAAGCTGTGTTTAACACACTACGCCATGAAGGACTGAAATCCTGCAGTGCCCGCAAGGTCCCCCTGCTCAAGAAAGCACATGTACAGGCCCGTCTGAAGTTTGCCTGAATGATTCAGAGGAGAACTGGGTGAAAGTGTTGTGGTCAGATCTCTTTGGCATCAGCTCAACTTGCCGTGTTTGGAGGAGGAGGAATGCTGCCTATGACCCCAAGTCAGAACACCATCCCGACTGTCAAACGTGGAGGTGGGAACATTATGCTTTGGAGGTGTTTTTCTGCTAAGGGGACAGGACAACTGCACTGCATCAAAGGGATGATGGACAGGGACATGTACCATCAAATCTTGGGTGAGAACCTCCTTCCCTCAGCCAGGGCATTGAAAATGACCTTAATGACTTGGAGAGGATCTGCAAAGAGGAGTGGGACAAAATCCCTCCTGAGATGTGTGGAAACCTGGTGGCCAACTACAAGAAACATTTGACCTCTGTGATTGTCAACAAGGGTTTTGCCACCAAGTACTAAGTCGAAGGGGTCAAATACTTATTTCACTCATTAAAATGCAAATCAATTTATAACTTTTTTGAAATGCGTTTTTCTGGATTTTTTTGTTGTTATTCTGTCTCTCACTGTTAAAATACACCTGCCATTAAAATTATAGACTGATCATTTCTTTGTCAGTGGGCAAACGTACAAAGTCAGCAGGGGATTAAATACTTTTTCCCCCACTGTATAAATATATATTTTGTCGATTGCTGGTTATGGAATATGATAGCTTTTAGCATCACCTTTCATTAGTGCCCAAAATTATGAGAAAATCAAGAGTAATAGCCTTTTTATCCTAGGTATGTGTACAGTACATGGTTACCAAGGGCCCTCTGGAGTCTCCAAAAGGTGATTTTGGTAAAAACGCATGGACATACCCTTAAATAAACACGTGTAATTTGGTAGTCCAAATTTGATAACAATACCAAAGAAAATTAATGTTTTACAGATTTTTTATGAGGTAAGGCCTCTTGCTGTGGTCTAATTGTGTTTTCCAGCTAAGATCTCCCATCTGTAGGCCTCTGTATGCAAAAAAAAAATAAAAATCATGCGGAAAAAAAATCTTTCTATTTCAGTGTGTTCAAACCTCTATTACTCAATACCACTAGCAATTAGAGTGATTCTTAATTAAAAACTTCAGAGTGTCACTTTTCAAAAGAGACCAAAACCATGCATGTACTCCAAATGGTTCAAGAACAGCTTTAATTTTACATTTGGTATGCCTAGGATACGCGTTTTTGAGACACAACCATATTATCATTTCTATTTAAATCGGTGTTATACATAGGCATAATATGGTTAAACAAATAACCTTTTTTTCTGTGACACAGAAAAAACACAAAATGTTGCCCACAGCAAATTGAAGTAAAATCTTGAACTTGTACGGAGTGTGGAAGTGAGGAAAGAATTCGTAGTCTGGCGGGTTTCCGTACGAGTCAAAAAACTCTACAGTGGTTTCGCCATTAAGGCATAAAGTTAGCCAGTGCTCACCCGGCATGTGTCTTGGATGTGTATTCACAAAAAGCAGGAAACAATGCAGGAAACTGACTCAGTTTCCAGCCTCTGTGAGCTGGGGACATTTTCTACCACAATCGTCGTCGGGATTCCGGTTGAATGCAAATAAAGTATATCCTTTCAGGTACTCCTCTGTTTATTGCCAATGCCTGATCTTTTAGCTGCTTTTCTGATGCTAAAATTAAAGAATGGAATTCACAGACCACATTACTGGACTGAAAAACAGGCTGAAACGGTTTTGCAGGATATTGAGTACCGTCTACGTAGTGTGCATCGCCGAGTTTTACTGATGGAGAGATGGTTACTTTCTTCATAAAAAGAGAAGCATTGAGTATTTTCAGAATGAAATTTGCATTTCCTTCCTTCATCAAGCAAAATTCATCTTTACTGTGAACCATTTAAATCCTCAAATCGATACCATTCAGTAAAAGTTTATCCTGAAAAAATATATCCGAGTGAACATGACCAATCAGGTCAAAGGTGTTGCTTTCAGCACTGAATCTGGCCCTTTTTTTAAGACCTTCTTTTCGACCATCTGGATCTGTGACATCCAGATGTCACATGTTAAATCTTAAACATAACAATCAGCATGAGGACTTCATTGATAACAGCACACAACAGCAACCAACAAACATAGCTGAATAAAATCTTCTGTGACTATTGAAAAGTACAAAAAAAACATGTACCCATACTTAGTCTGAAAATAGAAAAAGGTATTGATGCCTCTCTACTTATTAGGCCTACTGTGTTTTTGTAGAATACCCAGGTGCAAAATTGTATTTCCAGGGTATCTTTTCCATAATTGAGAAGACTTTCAAAGGTAGTGCGGTATGGGTATGTACTGTTAGATTGAGAAATAACCACGAGCATGACATCCATGCTATAGGATAGTTAACAACCCCCACCTTTGCATCATTAGCTATGTTAGAACCACCAGGGTGGTTTTACACGATTTTACACGTTAGATGTAAAAAAGTGTTGTTCAAGTTGAGGTAATCCTCCCCGTTTCCAACCACATAGAACTCCAGGGAGTCATTGACCGTCAGAGCAGAAAGTGGAGGTATTTTGACGTAAGTGTACTTTTCGATACTCGTTTGAGTGTAAGGTAATGTGAAAATATCCAATTCGGTCTTAGTACACTCTGAGGATAGTGTAGGAAAGCCATGATGTTAGAAAATGTTCAGCTGCTTTCTTTTGTGGTGCCTCTCTGCTTGGTCTTTTTCACACTGGTCTTGATTTTAGTAACCTTACGTTTTTTATTCAGAATCATGTGTCGACGCCCTGGGGGTCCTTTAGATTTTTTACGAGCAATCAATGCAAGACCTGATCCGTCTTGATTCTGAGTTGTTTCTTGTTCATAATGTTGCTCACTACGTCACTTACAATACCTTTAGCCGCTGTTTTTAAATAAGGTTTTGCAATAGCAAAACCCCTTTTGAGGAATGGAACTGCCATTCTAAAAAGACCCATGAACAGACCTCCTAGACTCGAACCATACATGGAGGGGGAACCTTGAAAACCTGGAAGGCCATTTCCAGCCTGGTGGACATAAAAATCCACACAGGACTAACAGATTAACATAGTTCCTATATATCATTTTCACAGATGGAACGAATGTTTAGCAGGTCTGAAGTGTATTTTAGCATATGTTTCCCGTAACTAAAAGGTGTAGCGAATCAGCTTTAAAAATGATAGAAAAGCGCACGCTTGGATTCAAAGCACCGTTTTAAAGGAGACAAGAGTTTTAAAGCGTGCCCGCCTTATCTAACAGAATATGTAGTGAAAATTAGCTGTTTGGGTTAATTTGATATATTCTCCACCATTTTACGTAAGTAAAAATTAGTTGTTAAATCGAGCTATCTTTATTCTCCTCCAGAGATGTCAGAGAGATTAACAGATCAGCTCGTAAAGGGAAATTTGACTAATTTAGTATTACTGATCAACTATTCCTCCAGCGATAAGTTGAAACTAGTGTATTCATCAATTATGCATTAGATATTACCTCCGTGGCCACCGGCAATAATATCCTAAACATAGTGACACATTATTCTAAGAGCATGTAGCAGAATCGCAATTCAAGGCAATAGACACTTGTAAGCAAAAAGAACACGCATTTAAGAACAGACGAGACTTTATTGAACTATTCTATGACACAGAAACTAATCTAATATATAAAACACACGCATACATAAACGGGTGATGATGAAGAGTGAATGAAGTTCCGAGTCTCTAGCGTTGCATGCTATTTCACAGACCATGATCTGAACGAACCATCAACTTATTAATTTATCTTCACTTCCTTTAGAAGGGCTCAACTTATTATAGACACCAGATTAGCTAGATTCTGGGGTATTGCGCTTGCCTTAGCTGTGTTGAAGGGATTTCCTCGTTACGTCGTGGTGTCGTCGGCGGTCTGGTCGGTGAGAGGCGTCTCGGAAGACCAATCGGAATGCTGAGTGGAATGAAGGCGGGAGGTTTGAAAAGCAGGCGGCGGCTCTCGCTGGGTCCCCAGGCCGAGGTAAACGTGATCTGATCTCCCCGACGTTGATTGGCTCTGGAGACCCTCCACCGACCCCGTCCTTCGAAACGTGCCAAGAAGCAAGAGACACGAGAGAGAGCGAAGCAAGTGACGACCCCAAACTTGTGTTCTTAGGATTTTAACACTTCCTGGGCTAGTCCAGCCCAGAGTGCTTCCTCCAATCAATATTGTCTTTGGGCGGGGTGTTAGTCAGATTCTCCACCTATTATGCTAATCAGCCCCTTGTCCATGTGGATGAGTGGTTCCGCACTCTTCAATGATGAGTGGATTATTAAACTTTGTCCTGAAACTTGCATGTACATATCAGAACAATCTACACAAATTTCCTTACGCTTATGATTTAGGAAATCACTCAATGAACACATACATACCAAACAAGACATGTTTGACTATACTTAAAGTACATTACTAATATTTAAAACACAATGATCCTCCTAGGGCTACTACACTAATACATGATTAAATGAAATAATTAGTGGCAACTTAAAGGTGATACACATGACAAAAATAGAACAACACATGGTAGGACATAGGTGATTGCAGTTGTTCAAAGATGTATTAATTCCCACAGTCGTTGCTCCTGGTAGGCACCGATTGTGGAATGTGCGAGTCCTTGTGTGGACTTGTGGAATGTGTAATCTTTGTGACTGAGCGAAAAGGTCTCTCCTTTCTTCCACAATTTATTGGCCTTACTGGTCTGGCCCAAAAAGGCCTAAATCACTGCATTTGAGAGCAGTTTCTGTGGTCGAGAGGGTTCAGCCCTGGGTCAAGGAGGCCTTTAACGCTTGCCGTGTTGGTTGAGATAAGGCAGATGCACATGCTGGATTTAAGTGGCTCCTGGGTGTCTGGGGTGGATTCCTTGTTTTATGGCTCCCTGAGTGGAGACATTTTGGTCCAGAGTTTCTTGTGGGTTCTCTGGCTGAGCAGGCCCATTGTTTTATTTCTTCTGGTTATAATTGTGTGAATTATATGATGCTGCTTGTGCTGAGGCATTACAAAGGTATAGGCTTATTCTGATCTGATTTGACTTCAATTACTATATCAGTAATGTGGTTCTTTGTGAGAGGTACGTAATGTGGCTTATCATAAGTAATAGTGACAACTTTGTTGTTTTCACCTGTTATATGTATGCATCTCAATAACGGGGCAAAGCTGTCACCAACTCACCACCAACGGAGGTGGCTGCGACGGATCCTGCGAGTCTCATACCGAGACCGCATTACCAACGAAGAGATTCACCGCCGAGCTGCCACCCGCCCTCTAAATGACATCGTGACAGAGAGGCGTATGCGATTCGGAGGCCACATTCTTCGCCAACAACCAACGCGCCTACCAAAAGCTGCCATCACACGGATGCCACCAAGAGGAAGACGGAAGCAAGGTCGTCCCCAAATAACGATTTGAAAGCCCTCGAAATTTCATGGGAGGAAGCCAAAGCTGCCGCAGCTGATTGATCTCGATGGACACACCTTTCCGCCCAATGCGCCGAACGGCGCAGGAGGATCTAAGTCTAAGTCTAAGTAAGTTTGGAATTATGAACTCTAAAGAGGGAGTTTATCCTTCTGGCCAGGAAGGAAAACTCCGTTGCTGTGATATCGATGAGATGTTGCTTTGATGCTGATGTTATGTTGATGTGATGTTGATGTGATGTTGTTGCGATGTTTCTCTGATGTTGATTCGATGTTGTTGTGATGTCGATGTGATGTTGCTGTGATATTGATGTGATATTGTTGCGATGTTGCTGTGATGTTGATTCGATGTTGTTGTGATGTCGATGTTGCTGTGATTTTTATGTGATGTTGCTGAGATGTTGCTGTGATGTTGATGTGATGTTGACGTGATGTTGATGTGATGTTGATGTGATGTTGCTGAGATGTTGCTGTGATGTTGATTCCATGTTGATGTGATATTGGAGTGACGTTGATTCGATGTTGATGTGATGTTGGCGTGATGTTGATGTGATGTTGATGTGATGTTGATGTGATGTCAATGAGATGTTGCTGTGATATTTATGTGATGTTGCTGAGATGTTGCTGTGATTTTGATGTGATGTTGCTGAGATGTTGCTGTGATTTTGATGTGATGCTGATGTGATGTTGATGTGATGTTGATGAGATGTTGATGTGGTGTTGCTGAGATGTTGCTGTGATGTTGATTCGAGGGTGATGTGATGTTGATGTGATGTTGATGTGAGGGTGATGTGATGTCGATGTGATGTTAGTGTGATGTTGATGTGATGCTGAGATGTTGCTGTGATTTTGACTCGATGTTGCTGTGATGTTGAAATGATGTTGATGTTATGTTGATGTGATGTCGATTAGATGTTGCTGTGATGTGATGTTGCTGAGATGTTGCTGTGATGTTGATGTGATGTTGATGTGATGTTGATGTGATGTCGATGAGATGTTGCTGAGGTGTTGATGTGATGTTACTGAGATGTTGCTGTGATGTTGCTGAGATGTTGCTCTGATGTAGGTGAGATGTTGCTGTGATGTTGTGGTGATGTTGCTGTGACGATGTGATGTTGAGATGTCAATGTTATGTATACGTGATGTTGATTTGATGTTGATTTTGATGTGATGATGTGATGTCGATGAGATGTTGCTGTGATGTTGATGTGATGATGCTGAGATGTTGCTGTGATGTTGTGATTTTGCTGTGACGATGTGATGTTGCTGAGATGTCGATATTATGTATACGTGATGTAGATGTGATGTTGATGTGATGTCGATGAGATGTTGCTGTGATGTCGATGTGATGTTGTTTGTTGATTCGATGTTGATGTGATGTCGATGTTGCTGTGGTGTTGATGTGATGTTGCTGAGATTTTTCTGTGATGTTGATGTGGTGTTGATGTGATGTTGATGTGATTTTGATGTGATGTTGCTTAGATGTTGCTGTGGTGTTGATTCGATGTTGATGTGATGTTGCTGAGATGTTGCTGTGATGTGGATGTGATGTTGCTATTATGTTGATTCGATGTTGATGTTGACGTGATGTGGTGTTGATGTGATGTCGATGTGATGTTGCTGTGATGTTGATGTGATGTTGTTGCGATATTGCTGTGATGTTCATTCGATGTTGTTGTGATGTTGCGGTGATGTTGCTGTGATGTTGATGTGATGTTGATTCGATGTTGATGTTGACGTGATGTGGTGTTGATGTGATGTCGATGTGATGTTGCTGTGATGTTGATGTGATGTTGTTGCGATGTTGCTGTGATGTTGATTCGATGTTTTTGTGATGTCGATGTTGATGTTACTTGATGTGATGTCGATGTGATGTTGCTGTGATGTGATGTTGGTGTGATGTTGATGTGATGTGATGTCGATGAGATGTTGCTGAGATGTTGATGTGATGTTACTGAGATGTTGCTGTGATGTTGCTGAGATGTTGCTGTGATGTTGATTTGATGTAAGTGAGATGTTGTTGTGATGTTGCTGTGACGATGTGATGATGTTGAGATTTCAATGTTATGTATACGTGATGTTGATGAGATGTTGATGAATTGTTGCTGTGATGTCGATGAGATGTTGATGTGATGTAATTGCGATGTTGAAGTGATGTTGCTAAGATGTCGCTGTGATGTTGATGTGATTATGCTGAGATGTTGCTGTTATGTTGTTGTGATTTTGCTGTGACGATGTGATGTTGCTGAGATGTCGATGTTATGTATTCGTGATGTTGATGTGATCTTGATGTGATGTTGATGTGATGTCGATGAGATGTTGCTGTGATGTCGATGTGATGTTGCGTTGATGTTGATTCGATGTTGATGTGATGTCGGAGATGTTGCTGTGGTGTTGATGTGATGTTGCTGAGATTTTGCTGTGATGTTTATGTGGTGTTGATGCGGTGTTGATGTGATGTTGACGTGATGTCGATGTGATGTTGATGTGATGTTGCTGAGATGCTGCTGTGATGTTGATTCCATGTTGATGTGATATTGGAGTGACGTTGATTCGATGTTGATGTGATGGTGCTGAGATTTTGCTGTGATGTTTATGTGGTGTTGATGCGGTGTTGATGTGATGTTGACGTGATGTTGATGTGATTTTGATGTGATGTTGATGTGATTTTGATGTGATGGTGATATGTTGCTGTGGTGTTGATTGGATGTTGATGTGACGTTGGCGTGATGTCGATGTGATGTTGATGTGATGTCGATGTGATGTTTATGTGATGATGTCATGTTGCTGAGATGTTGCTGTGAAGTTGATCTGATGTTGGTGAGGTGTTGCTATGATGCTGATGTGATTTTGATGTGATGTTGCTGTGATGTTGATTCGATGTTGATGTTGACATGATGTGGTGTTGATGTGATGTCGATGTGATGTTGCTGTGATGTTGATGTGATGTTGCTGCGATGTTGCTGTGATGTTGATTCGAAGTTGATGTGATGTCGATGTTGCTGTGATTTTTATGTGATGTTGCTGAGATGTTGCTGTGATGCTGATGTGATGTTGACGCGATGTTGATGTGATGTTGCTGAGATGCTGCTGTGATGTTGATTCCATGTTGATGTGATATTGGAGTGACGTTGATTCGATGTTGATGTGATGTTGACCTGATATTGATGTGATGTTGATGAGATGTTGCTGTGATCTTAATGTGATGTTGCTGAGATGTTGCTGTGATGTTGATGATATATTGATGCGGTCTTGAAGTGATGGTGATGTGATGTTGCTGAGATGTTGCTGTGATGTGGATGTGATGTTGCTGTGATGTCGATGAGATGTTGATGTGATGTTGCCTAGATTTTGCCGTGATGTTGATTTGATGTTGATGTGAGGTTGATGTGATGTCGATGTGATGTTGCTGTGATATCGATGAGATGTTGCTTTGATGTTGATCTGATGTTGCTGAGATGTTGCTATGATGCTGATGTTATGTTGATGTGATGGTGTGATGTTGATTCGATGTTGATGTTGACGTGTTGTGGTATTGATGTGATGTCGATGTGATGTTGCTGTGATGTTGATGTGATGTTGTTGCGATGTTTCTGTGATGTTGATTCGATGTTGTTGTGATGTCGATGTTGCTGTGATTTTTATGTGATGTTGCTGAGATGTTGCTGTGATGTTGATGTGATGTTGACGTGATGTTGATGTGATGTTGATGTGATGTTGCTGAGATGTTGCTGTGATTTTGATTCCATGTTGATGTGATATTGGAGTGACGTTGATTCGATGTTGATGTGATGTTGGCGTGATGTTGATGTGATGTTGATGTGATGTTGATGTGATGTCAATGAGATTTTGCTGTGATATTTATGTGATGTTGCTGAGATGTTGCTGTGATTTTGATGTGATGTTGCTGAGATGTTGCTGTGATTTTGATGTGATGCTGATGTGATGTTGATGTGATGCTGATGAGATGTTGATGTGGTGTTGCTGAGATGTTGCTGTGATGTTGATTCGAGGTTGATGTGATGTTGATGTGATGTTGATGTGAGGGTGATGTGATGTCGATGTGATATTAGTGTGATGTTGATGTGATGTTGCTGAGATGTTGCTGTGATTTTGACTCGATGTTGCTGTGATGTTGAAATGATGTTGATGTTATGTTGATGTGATGTCGATTAGATGTTGCTGTGATGTGATGTTGCTGAGATGTTGCTGTGATGTCGATGTGATGTTGATGTGATGTTGATGTGATGTCGATGAGATGTTGCTGAGATGTTGATGTGATGTTACTGAGATGTTGCTGTGATGTTGCTGAGATGTTGCTCTGATGTTGATGTGATGTAGGTGAGATGTTGCTGTGATGTTGTGGTGATGTTGCTGTGACGATGTGATGATGTTGAGATGTCAATGTTATGTATACGTGATGTTGATTTGATGTTGATTTTGATGTGACGATGTGATGTCGATGAGATGTTGCTTTGATGTTGATGTGATGATGCTGAGATGTTGCTGTGATGATGTGATTTTGCTGTGACGATGTGATGTTGCTGAGATGTCGATGTTATGTATACGTGATGTAGATGTGATGTTGATGTGATGTCGATGAGATGTTGCTGTGATGTCGATGTGATGTTGTTTGATGTTGATTCGATGTTGATGTGATGTCAGAGATGTTGCTGTGGTGTTCATGTGATGTTGCTGAGATTTTTCTGTGATGTTGATGTGATGTTGATGTGATGTTGACGTGATGTTGATGTGATGTTGATGTGATGTTGCTGAGATGTTGCTGTGATGTGGAAATGATGTTGATGTGATGTCGATGAGATGTTGATGTGATGTTGATGTGATGTTGCTGTTATTTTGATTCGATGTTGATGTTGACATGATGTGGTGTTGATGTGATGTCGATGTGATGTTGCTGTGATGTTGATGTGATGTTGTTGCGATATTGCTGTGATGTTCATTCGATGTTGTTGTGATGTTGCGGTGATGTTGCTGAGATGTTGATTCGATGTTGATGTTGACATGATGTGGTGTTGATGTGATGTCGATGTGATGTTGCTGTGATGTTGATGTGATGTTGTTGCGATGTTGCTGTGATGTTGATTCGATGTTGTTGTGATGTCGATGTGATGTTGCTGTGATGTTGATGTGATGTTGTTGCGATTTTGCTGTGATGTTGATTCGATGTTGTTGTGATGTCGATGTAGCTGTGATTTTTATGTGATGTTGCTGAGATGTTGCTGTGATGTTGATGTGATGTTGACCTGATGTTGATGTGATGTTGATGTGATGTTGCTGAGATGCTGCTGTGATGTTGATTCCATGTTGATGTGATATTGGAGTGACGTTGATTCGATGTTGATGTGATGTTGGCGTGATGTTGATGTGATGTTGATGTGATGTTGATATGTCGATGTGATGTCAATGTGATATTGCTGAGATGTTGCTGTGATGTTGATTCGACGTTGATGTGATGTTTACATGATGTTGAAGTGCTGTTGATGCGATGTTGATGTGATGTTGCTGTGATGTTTATGTGATGTTGCTGAGATGTTGCTGTGATTTTGATGTGATGCTGATGTGATGTTGATGTGATGTTGATGAGATGTTGATGTGGTGTTGCTGAGATGTTGCTGTGATGTTGATTCGAGGTTAATATGATGTTGATGTGATGTTGATATGAGGGTGATGTGGTGTCGATGTGATGTTAGTGTGATGTTGATGTGATGTTGCTGAGATGTTGCTGTGATTTTGACTCGATGTTGCTGTGATGTTGAAATGATGTTGCTGTTATGTTGATGTGATGTCGATGAGATGTTGCTGTGAAGTGATGTTGGTGAGATGTTGCTGTGATGTTGATGTGATGTTGATGTGATGTTGATGTGATGTCGATGAGATGTTGCTGAGATGTTGATGTGATGTTACTGAGATGTTGCTGTGATGTTGCTGAGATGTTGCTGTGATGTTGATGTGATGTAGGTGAGATGTTGCTGTGATGTTGTTGTGATGTTGCTGTGACGATGTGATGATGTTGAGATGTCAATGTTATGTATACGTGATGTTGATGAGATATTGATGTATTGTTGATGTGATGTCGATGAGATGTTGATGTGTTGTAATTGTGATGTTGCTGAGATGTTGCTGTGGTGTTGATTCGATGTTGATGTGATGTTGCTGAGATGTTGCTGTGAAGTGGATGTGATGTTGATGTGATGTCGATGAGATGTTGATGTGATGTTGATGTGATGTTGACGTGATGTTGATGTGATGTTGTTGCGATGTTGCTGTGATGTTCATTCGATGTTGTGATGTCGATGTGATGTTCCTGTGATGTTGATGTGATGTTGATTCGATGTTGATGTTGACGTGATGTGGTGTTGATGTGATGTCGATGTGATGTTGCTGTGATGTTGATGTGATGTTGTTGCGATATTGCTGTGATGTTCATTCGATGTTGTTGTGACGATGTGATGTTGCTGTGATGTTGATGTGATGTTGTTGCGATTTTGCTGTGATGTTGATTCGATGTAGTTGTGATGTCGATGTTGCTGTGATTTTTATGTGATGTTGCTGAGATGTTGCTGTGATGTTGATGTGATGATGACGTGATGTTGATGTGATGTTGATGTGATGTTGCTGAGATGCTGCTGTGATGTTGATTCCATGTTGATGTGATATTGGAGTGACGTTGATTCGATGTTGATGTGATGTTGGCGTGATGTTGATGTGATGTTGATGTGATGTTGATATGTCGATGTGATGTCAATGTGATATTGCTGAGATGTTGCTGTGATTTTGACTCGATGTTGCTGTGATGTTGAAATTATGTTGATGTTATGTTGATGTGATGCCGATGAGATGTTGCTGTGATGTGATGTTGGTGAGATGTTGCTGTGATGTTGATGTGATGTTGATGTGATGTCGTTGAGATGTTGCTGAGATGTTGATGTGATGTTACTGAGATGTTGCTGTGATGTTGCTGAGATGTTGCTGTGATGTTGATTTGATGTAGGTGAGATGTTGTTGTGATGTTGCTGTGACGATGTGATGATGTTGAGATGTCAATGTTATATATACGTGATGTTGATGAGATGTTGATGAATTGTTGATGTGATGTCGATGAGATGTTGATGTGATGTAATTGAGATGTTGAAGTGATGTTGCTAAGATTTCGCTGTGATGTTGATGTGATTATGCTGAGATGTTGCTGTTATGTTGTGATTTTGCTGTGACGATGTGATGTTGCTGAGATGTCGATGTTATGTATTCGTGATGTTGATGTGATCTTGATGTGATGTTGATGTGATGTCGATGAGATGTTGCTGTGATGTCGATGTGATGTTGCGTTGATGTTGATTCGATGTTGATGTGATGTCGGAGATGTTGCTGTGGTGTTGATGTGATGTTGCTGAGATTTTGCTGTGATGTTTATGTGGTGTTGATGCGGTGTTTATGTGATGTTGACATGATGTTGATGTGATGTTGATGTGATGTTGATGTGATGTTGCTGAGATGCTGCTGTGATGTTGATTCCATGTTGATGTGATATTGGAGTGACGTTGATTCGATGTTGATGTGATGTTGCTGAGATTTTGCTGTGATGTTTATGTGGTGTTGATGCGGTGTTGATGTGATGTTGACGTGATGTTGATGTGATATTGATGTGATGTTGATGTGATTTTGATGTGATGGTGAGATGTTGCTGTGGTGTTGATTGGATGTTGATGTGATGGCGATGTGATGTTTATGTGATGATGTCATGTTGCTGAGATGTTGCTGTGATGTTGATCTGATGTTGGTGAGGTGTTGCTATGATGCTGATGTGATGTTGATGTGATGTTGCTGTGATGTTGATTCGATGTTGATGTTGACATGATGTGGTGTTGATGTGATGTCGATGTGATGTTGCTGAGATGTTGCTGTGATGTTGATTCGACGTTGATGTGATGTTTACATGATGTTGAAGTGCTGTTGAGATGTTGCTGTGATGTTTATGTGATGTTGCTGAGATGTTGCTGTGATTTTGATGTGATGCTGATGTGATGTTGATGTGATGTTGATGAGATGTTGATGTGGTGTTGCTGAGATGTTGCTGTGATGTTGATTCGAGGTTAATGTGATGTTGATGTGATGTTGATGTGAGGGTGATGTGGTGTCGATGTGACGTTAGTGTGATGTTGATGTGATGTTGCTGAGATGTTGCTGTGATTTTGACTCGATGTTGCTGTGATGTTGAAATGATGTTGATGTTATATTGATGTGATGTCGATGAGATGTTGCTGTGAAGTGATGTTGGTGAAATGTTGCTGTGATGTTGTGATGTTGATGTGATGTCGATGAGATGTTGCTGAGATGTTGATGTGATGTTACTGAGATGTTGCTGTGATGTTGCTGAGATGTTGCTGTGATGTTGATGTGATGTTGCTGTTATGTTGATTCGATGTTGATGTTGACGTGATGTGGTGTTGATGTGATGTCGATGTGATGTTGCTGTGATGTTGATGTGATGTTGTTGCGATGTTGCTGTGATGTTGATTCGATGTTGTTGTGATGTTGATGTGATGTTGCTGTGATGTTGATGTGATGTTGATTCGATGTTGATGTTGACGTTATGTGGTGTTGATGTGATGTTGCTGTGATGTTGATGTGATGTTGTTGCGATGTTGCTGTGATGTTGATTCGATGTTGTTGTGATGATGTGATGTTGCTGTGATGTTGATGTGATGTTGCGATTTTGCTGTGATGTTGATTCGATGTTGTTGTGATGTCGATGTTGCTGTGATGTTGATGTGATGTTGACGTGATGTTGATGTGATGTTGATGTGATGTTGCTGAGATGCTGCTGTGATGTTGATTCCATGTTGATGTGATATTGGAGTGACGTTGATTCGATGTTGATGTGATGTTGGCGTGATGTTGATGTGATGTTGATGTGATGTTGATATGTCGATGTGATGTCAATGTGATATTGCTGAGATGTTGCTGTGATTTTGACTCGATGTTGCTGTGATGTTGAAATGATGTTGATGTTATGTTGATGTGATGTCGATGTGATGTTGCTGTGATGTGATGTTGGTGAGATGTTGCTGTGATGTTGATGTGATGTTGATGTGATGTCGATGAGATGTTGCTGAGATGTTGATGTGATGTTACTGAGATGTTGCTGTGATGTTGCTGAGATGTTGCTGTGATGTTGATTTGATGTAAGTGAGATGTTGTTGTGATGTTGCTGTGACGATGTGATGATGTTGAGATTTCAATGTTATGTATACGTGATGTTGATGAGATGTTGATGAATTGTTGATGTGATGTCGATGAGATGTTGATGTGATGTAATTGTGATGTTGAAGTGATGTTGCTGAGATGTCGCTGTGATGTTGATGTGATTATGCTGAGATGTTGCTGTTATGTTGTTGTGATTTTGCTGTGACGATGTGATGTTGCTGAGATGTCGATGTTATGTATTCGTGATGTTGTGATCTTGATGTGATGTTGATGTGATGTCGATGAGATGTTGCTGTGATGTCGATGTGATGTTGCGTTGATGTTGATTCGATGTTGATGTGATGTCGGAGATGTTGCTGTGGTGTTGATGTGATGTTGCTGAGATTTTGCTGTGATGTTTATGTGGTGTTGATGCGGTGTTGATGTGATGTTGACGTGATGTTGATGTGATGTTGATGTGATGTTGATGTGATGTTGCTGAGATGCTGCTGTGATGTTGATTCCATGTTGATGTGATATTGGAGTGACGTTGATTCGATGTTGATGTGATGGTGCTGAGATTTTGCTGTGATGTTTATGTGGTGTTGATGCGGTGTTGATGTGATGTTGACGTGATGTTGATGTGATTTTGATGTGATGTTGATGTGATTTTGATGTGATGGTGATATGTTGCTGTGGTGTTGATTGGATGTTGATGTGACGTTGGCGTGATGTCGATGTGATGTTGATGTGATGTCGATGTGATGTTTATGTGATGATGTCATGTTGCTGAGATGTTGCTGTGAAGTTGATCTGATGTTGGTGAGGTGTTGCTATGATGCTGATGTGATGTTGATGTGATGTTGCTGTGATGTTGATTCGATGTTGATGTTGACATGATGTGGTGTTGATGTGATGTCGATGTGATGTTGCTGTGATGTTGATGTGATGTTGCTGCGATGTTGCTGTGATGTTGATTCGATGTTGATGTGATGTCGATGTTGCTGTGATTTTTATGTGATGTTGCTGAGATGTTGCTGTGATGCTGATGTGATGTTGACGCGATGTTGATGTGATGTTGCTGAGATGCTGCTGTGATGTTGATTCCATGTTGATGTGATATTGGAGTGACGTTGATTCGATGTTGATGTGATGTTGACCTGATATTGATGTGATGTTGATGAGATGTTGCTGTGATCTTAATGTGATGTTGCTGAGATGTTGCTGTGATGTTGATGATATATTGATGCGGTCTTGAAGTGATGGTGATGTGATGTTGCTGAGATGTTGCTGTGATGTGGATGTGATGTTGCTGTGATGTCGATGAGATGTTGATGTGATGTTGCCTAGATTTTGCCGTGATGTTGATTTGATGTTGATGTGAGGTTGATGTGATGTCGATGTGATGTTGCTGTGATATCGATGAGATGTTGCTTTGATGTTGATCTGATGTTGCTTTGATGTTGCTATGATGCTGATATGATGTTGCTGTGATGTTGATGTGATGTTGATTCGATGTTGATGTTGACGTGATGTGGTTTTGATGTGATGTCGATGTGATGTTGCTGTGATGTTGATTTGATGTTGTTGCGATGCTTCTGTGATGTTGATTCGATGTTGCTGTGATGGCGATGTTGCTGTGATGTTGATATGGTGTTGCTGAGATGTTGCTGTGATGTTGATTCGAGGTTAATATGATGTTGACGTGATGTTGATGTGATGTTGATGTGATGTTGCTGAGATGTTGCTGTGATGTTGATTCCATGTTGATGTGATATTGGAGGGACGTTGAATCGATGTTGATGCGATGTTGGCGTGATGTTGATGTGATGTTGATGTGATGTTGATGTGATGTCGATGTGATGTCGATGTGATGTTGCTGAGATGTTGCTGTGATGTTGGTGTGATGTTGAAATGATGTTGTTGTTACGTTGATGTGATGTCGATGTGATGTTGCTGTGATGTGATGTTGTTGAGATGTTGCTGTGATGTTGATGTGATGTTGATGTGATGTTGATGTGATGTTACTGAGATGTTGCTGTGATGTTTCTGAGATGTTGCTCTGATGCTGATGTGATGTAGGTGAGATGAGATGTTGTTGTGATGTTGCTGTGACGATGTGATGATGTTGAGATTTCAATGTTATGTATACGTGATGTTGATGAGATGTTGATGAATTGTTGATGTGATGTCGATGAGATGTTGATGTGATGTAATTGTGATGTTGAAGTGATGTTGCTGAGATGTCGCTGTGATGTTGATGTGATTATGCTGAGATGTTGCTGTTATGTTGTTGTGATTTTGCTGTGACGATGTGATGTTGCTGAGATGTCGATGTTATGTATTCGTGATGTTGATGTGATCTTGATGTGATGTTGATGTGATGTCGATGAGATGTTGCTGTGATGTCGATGTGATGTTGCGTTGATGTTGATTCGATGTTGATGTGATGTCGGAGATGTTGCTGTGGTGTTGATGTGATGTTGCTGAGATTTTGCTGTGATGTTTATGTGGTGTTGATGCGGTGTTGATGTGATGTTGACGTGATGTTGATGTGATGTTGATGTGATGTTGCTGAGATGCTGCTGTGATGTTGATTCCATGTTGATGTGATATTGGAGTGACGTTGATTCGATGTTGATGTGATGGTGCTGAGATTTTGCTGTGATGTTTATGTGGTGTTGATGCGGTGTTGATGTGATGTTGACGTGATGTTGATGTGATTTTGATGTGATGTTGATGTGATGTCGATGAGATGTTGCTGTGATGTCGATGTGATGTTGCGTTGATGTTGATGTGATGTTGCTGTGATTTTTGATGTGATGTTGCTGAGATGTTGCTGTGATGTTGATGTGATGTTGATGTGATGTTGATGATGTGATGTGATGTTGATGTGATGTTGCTGTGATGTTGATTCGATGTTGATGTTGATGATGTGGTGTTGATGTGATGTCGATGTGATGTTGCTGAGATGTTGCTGTGATGTTGACGTGATGTTGATGTGATGTTGATGTGATGCTGCTGAGATGCTGCTGTGATGTTTATGTGATGTTGCTGAGATGTTGCTGTGATTTTGATGTGATGCTGATGTGATGTTGATGTGATGTTGATGAGATGTTGATGTGGTGTTGCTGAGATGTTGCTGTGATGTTGATTCGAGGTTAATGTGATGTTGATGTGATGTTGATGTGAGGGTGATGTGGTGTCGATGTGACGTTAGTGTGATGTTGATGTGATGTTGCTGAGATGTTGCTGTGATTTTGACTCGATGTTGCTGTGATGTTGAAATGATGTTGATGTTATATTGATGTGATGTCGATGAGATGTTGCTGTGAAGTGATGTTGGTGAAATGTTTCTGTGATGTTGATGTGATGTTGATGTGATGTTGATGTGATGTCGATGAGATGTTGCTGAGATGTTGATGTGATGTTGCTGTGATGTTGATGTGATGTTGCAATTTTGCTGTGATGTTGATTCGATGTTGTTGTGATGTGCTATGATGTGATGTGATGTTGATGTGATGGTGATGATGTTGATTCGATGTTGATGTTGATTCGATGTTGATGTGATGATGTTGATGTGATGTCGATGTGATGTTGCTGTGATGTTGATGTGATGTTGTTGCGATATTGCTGTGATGTTCATTCGATGTTGTTTGCTGTGATGTTGATGTGATGTTGATTCGATGTTGATGTTGACGTGATGTGGTGTTGATGTGATGTCGATGTGATGTTGCTGTGATGTTGATGTGATGTTGTTGCGATGTTGCTGTGATGTTGATTCGATGTTGTTGTGATGTCGATGTGATGTTGCTGTGATGTTGATGTGATGTTGTTGCGATTTTGCTGTGATGTTGATTCGATGTTGTTGTGATGTCGATGTTGCTGTGATTTTTATGTGATGTCGATGTTGCTGTGATGTTGATGTGATGTTGCTGAGATGCTGCTGTGATGTTGATTCCATGTTGATGTGATATTGGAGTGACGTTGATTCGATGTTGATGTGATGTTGGCGTGATGTTGATGTGATGTTGATGTGATGTTGATATGTCGATGTGATGTCAATGTGATATTGCTGAGATGTTGCTGTGATTTTGACTCGATGTTGCTGTGATGTTGAAATGATGTTGATGTTATGTTGATGTGATGTCGATGTGATGTTGCTGTGATGTGATGTTGGTGAGATGTTGCTGTGATGTTGATGTGATGTTGATGTGATGTCGATGAGATGTTGCTGAGATGTTGATGTGATGTTACTGAGATGTTGCTGTGATGTTGCTGAGATGTTGCTGTGATGTTGATTTGATGTAAGTGAGATGTTGTTGTGATGTTGCTGTGACGATGTGATGATGTTGAGATTTCAATGTTATGTATACGTGATGTTGATGAGATGTTGATGAATTGTTGATGTGATGTCGATGAGATGTTGATGTGATGTAATTGTGATGTTGAAGTGATGTTGCTGAGATGTCGCTGTGATGTTGATGTGATTATGCTGAGATGTTGCTGTTATGTTGTTGTGATTTTGCTGTGACGATGTGATGTTGCTGAGATGTCGATGTTATGTATTCGTGATGTTGATGTGATCTTGATGTGATGTTGATGTGATGTCGATGAGATGTTGCTGTGATGTCGATGTGATGTTGCGTTGATGTTGATTCGATGTTGATGTGATGTCGGAGATGTTGCTGTGGTGTTGATGTGATGTTGCTGAGATTTTGCTGTGATGTTTATGTGGTGTTGATGCGGTGTTGATGTGATGTTGACGTGATGTTGATGTGATGTTGATGTGATGTTGATGTGATGTTGCTGAGATGCTGCTGTGATGTTGATTCCATGTTGATGTGATATTGGAGTGACGTTGATTCGATGTTGATGTGATGGTGCTGAGATTTTGCTGTGATGTTTATGTGGTGTTGATGCGGTGTTGATGTGATGTTGACGTGATGTTGATGTGATTTTGATGTGATGTTGATGTGATTTTGATGTGATGGTGATATGTTGCTGTGGTGTTGATTGGATGTTGATGTGACGTTGGCGTGATGTCGATGTGATGTTGATGTGATGTCGATGTGATGTTTATGTGATGATGTCATGTTGCTGAGATGTTGCTGTGATGTTGATCTGATGTTGGTGAGGTGTTGCTATGATGCTGATGTGATGTTGATGTGATGTTGCTGTGATGTTGATTCGATGTTGATGTTGACATGATGTGGTGTTGATGTGATGTCGATGTGATGTTGCTGTGATGTTGATGTGATGTTGCTGCGATGTTGCTGTGATGTTGATTCGATGTTGATGTGATGTCGATGAGATGTTGCTGAGATGTTCATGTGATGTTACTGAGATGTTGCTGTGATGTTGATGTGATGCAGGTGAAATGTTGCTGTGATTTTGATCTGATGCTGATGTGATGTTGATGTGATGTTGATGAGATGTTGATGTTGTGTTGCTGAGATGTTGCTGTGATGTTGATTCGATGTTGATGTGATGTTGATGTGATGATGTGAGGGTGATGTGATGTTGCTGAGATGTTGCTGTGATGTTGATGATATGATGTGATGCGGTCTTGAAGTGATGTTGCTGTGATTTTGACTCGAGATGTTGCTGTGATGTTGAAATGATGTTGATGTTATTGATGTGATGTCGATGAGATGTTGCTGTGAAGTGATGTTGGTGAGATGTTGCTGTGATGTTGATGTGATGTTGATGTGATGATGTGATGTCGATGTGATGTTGCTGTGATGTTGATGTGATGTTGTTGTGATGTTGCGGTGATGTTGCTGTGATGATGTGATGCTGATGTGATGTTGCTGTTATGTTGATTCGATGTTGATGTTGACGTGATGTGGTGTTGATCTGATGTCGATGTGATGTTGCTGTGATGTTGATGTGATGTTGTTGCGATGTTGCTGTGATGTTGATTCGATGTTGTGATGTCGATGTGATGTTGCTGTGATGTTGATGTGATGTTGATTCGATGTTGATGTTGACGTGATGTGGTGTTGATGTGATGTCGATGTGATGCTGTGATGTTGATGTGATGTTGTTGCAATGTTGCTGTGATGTTGATTCGATGTCGTTGTGATGTCGATGTGATGCTGTGATGATGATGTGATGTTGTTACAATTTTTCTGTGATGTTGATTCGATGTTGTTGTGATGTCGATGTTGCTGTGATTTTCATGTGATGTTGCTGAGATGTTGCTGTGATGTTGCCGTGATGTTGATGTGATGTTGATGTGATGTTGCTGAGATGCTGCTGTGATGTTGATTCCCTGTTGATGTGATATTGGAGTGACGTTGATTCGATGTTGATGTGATGTTGGCGTGATGTTGATGTGATGTTGATGTGATGTTGATATGTCGATGTGATGTCAATGTGATATTGCTGAGATGTTGCTGTGATTTTGACTCGATGTTGCTGTGATGTTGAAATGATGTTGATGTTACGTTGATGTGATGTCGATGTGATGTTGCTGTGATGTGATGTTGGTGAGATGTTGCTGTGATGTTGATGTGATGTCGATGAGATGTTGCTGAGATGTTGATGTGATGTTACTGAGATGTTGCTGTGATGTTGCTGAGATGTTGCTGTGATGTTGATTTGATGTAAGTGAGATGTTGTTGTGATGTTGCTGTGACGATGTGATGATGTTGAGATTTCAATGTTATGTATACGTGATGTTGATGAGATGTTGATGAATTGTTGATGTGATGTCGATGAGATGTTGATGTGATGTAATTGCGATGTTGAAGTGATGTTGCTAAGATGTCGCTGTGATGTTGATGTGATTATGCTGAGATGTTGCTGTTATGTTGTTGTGATTTTGCTGTGACGATGTGATGTTGCTGAGATGTCGATGTTATGTATTCGTGATGTTGATGTGATCTTGATGTGATGTTGATGTGATGTCGATGAGATGTTGCTGTGATGTCGATGTGATGCTGCGTTGATGTTGATTCGATGTTGATGTGATGTCGGAGATGTTGCTGTGGTGTTGATGTGATGTTGCTGAGATTTTGCTGTGATGTTTATGTGGTGTTGATGCGGTGTTGATGTGATGTTGATGTGATGTCGATGTGATGTTGCTGTGATGTTGATGTGATGTTGCTGAGATGCTGCTGTGATGTTGATTCCATGTTGATGTGATATTGGAGTGACGTTGATTCGATGTTGATGTGATGGTGCTGAGATTTTGCTGTGATGTTTATGTGGTGTTGATGCGGTGTTGATGTGATGTTGACGTGATGTTGATGTGATTTTGATGTGATGTTGATGTGATTTTGATGTGATGGTGATATGTTGCTGTGGTGTTGATTGGATGTTGATGTGACGTTGGCGTGATGTCGATGTGATGTTGATGTGATGTCGATGTGATGTTTATGTGATGATGTCATGTTGCTGAGATGTTGCTGTGAAGTTGATCTGATGTTGGTGAGGTGTTGCTATGATGCTGATGTGATTTTGATGTGATGTTGCTGTGATGTTGATTCGATGTTGATGTTGACATGATGTGGTGTTGATGTGATGTCGATGTGATGTTGCTGTGATGTTGATGTGGTGTTGCTGCGATGTTGCTGTGATGTTGATTCGAAGTTGATGTGATGTCGATGTTGCTGTGATTTTTATGTGATGTTGCTGAGATGTTGCTGTGATGCTGATGTGATGTTGACGCGATGTTGATGTGATGTTGCTGAGATGCTGCTGTGATGTTGATTCCATGTTGATGTGATATTGGAGTGACGTTGATTCGATGTTGATGTGATGTTGACCTGATATTGATGTGATGTTGATGAGATGTTGCTGTGATCTTAATGTGATGTTGCTGAGATGTTGCTGTGATGTTGATGATATATTGATGCGGTCTTGAAGTGATGGTGATGTGATGTTGCTGAGATGTTGCTGTGATGTGGATGTGATGTTGCTGTGATGTCGATGAGATGTTGATGTGATGTTGCCTAGATTTTGCCGTGATGTTGATTTGATGTTGATGTGAGGTTGATGTGATGTCGATGTGATGTTGCTGTGATATCGATGAGATGTTGCTTTGATGTTGATCTGATGTTGCTGAGATGTTGCTATGATGCTGATGTTATGTTGATGTGATGGTGTGATGTTGATTCGATGTTGATGTTGACGTGTTGTGGTATTGATGTGATGTCGATGTGATGTTGCTGTGATGTTGATGTGATGTTGTTGCGATGTTCCTGTGATGTTGATTCGATGTTGTTGTGATGTCGATGTGATGTTGTTGTGGTGTTGATGTGATCTCGATGTGATGTTGTTGTGATGTTGATGTGATGTTGACGTGATGTTGATGTGATGTTGATGTGATGTTGCTGAGATTTTGCTGTGATCTTGATTCCATGTTGATGTGATGTTGGAGTGACGTTGATTCAATGTTGATGTGATGTTGGCGTGATGTTGATGTCATGTTGATGTGATGTCTATGTGATGTCGATGTGATGTTGACGTGATGTTGCCGAGATTTTGCTGTGATGTTGTTTTGATGTTGCTGTGATGTTGAAATGATGTTGATGTTATGTTGATGTGATGTCGATTAGATGTTGCTGTGATGTGATGTTGCTGAGATGTTGCTGTGATGTTGATGTGATGTTGATGTGATGTCGATGAGATGTTGCTGAGGTGTTGATGTGATGTTACTGAGATGTTGCTGTGATGTTGCTGAGATGTTGCTCTGATGAAGGTGAGATGTTGCTGTGATGTGGTGATGTTGCTGTGACGATGTGATGATGTTGAGATGTCAATGTTATGTATACGTGATGTTGATTTGATGTTGATTTTGATGTGATGATGTGATGTCGATGAGATGTTGCTGTGATGTTGATGTGATGATGCTGAGATGTTGCTGTGATGTTGTGATTTTGCTGTGACGATGTGATGTTGCTGAGATGTCGATGTTATGTATACGTGATGTAGATGTGATGTTGATGTGATGTCGATGAGATGTTGCTGTGATGTCGATGTGATGTTGCTGAGACTTTTCTGTGATGTTGATGTGGTGTTGATGTGATGTTGACGTGATGTTGATGTGATGTTGATGTGATGTTGCTGAGATGTTGCTGTGATGTGGAAATGATGTTGATGTGATGTCGATGAGATGTCGATGTAAAGTTGATGTAATGTTGCTGTTATTTTGAGTCGATGTTGATGTTGACGTGATGTGGTGTTGATGTGATGTCGATGTGATGTTGCTGTGATGTTGATGTGATGTTGTTGCGATGTTGCTGTGATGTTCATTCGATGTTGTTTTGATGTCGATGTGATGTTGCTGTGATGATGTGATGTTGATTCGATGTTGATGTTGACGTGATGTGGTGTTGATGTGATGTCGATGTGATGCTGTGATGTTGATGTGATGTTGTTGCAATGTTGCTGTGATGTTGATTCGATGTCGTTGTGATGTCGATGTGATGTTGCTGTGATGTTGATGTGATGTTGTTGCGATTTTGCTGTGATGTTGATTCGATGTTGTTGTGATGTCGATGTAGCTGTGATTTTTATGTGATGTTGCTGAGATGTTGCTGTGATGTTGATGTGATGTTGACCTGATGTTGATGTGATGTTGATGTGATGTTGCTGAGATGCTGCTGTGATGTTTATTCTATGTTGATGTGATATTGGAGTGACGTTGATTCGATGTTGATGTGATGTTGGCGTGATGTTGATGTGATGTTGATGTGATGTTGATATGTCGATGTGATGTCAATGTGATATTGCTGAGATGTTGCTGTGATGTTGATTCGACGTTGATGTGATGTTTACATGATGTTGAAGTGATGTTGATGAGATGTTGCTGTGATGTTTATGTGATGTTGCTGATATGCTGCTGTGATTTTGATGTGATGCTGATGTGATGTTGATGTTATGTTGATGAGATGTTGATGTGGTGTTGCTGAGATGTTGCTGTGATGTTGATTCGAGGTTGATGTGATGTTGATGTGAGGGTGATGTGATGTCGATGTGATGTTAGTGTGATGTTGATGTGATGTTGCTGAGATGTTGCTGTGATTTTGACTCGATGTTGCTGTGTTGATGCGGTGTTGTTGCTGATGTGATGTTGACGTGATGTCGATGTGATGTTGATGTGATGTTGATTTGATGTCGATGAGATGTTGCTGTGATGATGTGATGTTGATGTTGATTCGATGTTGATGTGATTGGAGATGTTGCTGTGATGTTGATGTGATGTGCTGAGATTTTGCTGTGATGTTTATGTGGTGTTGATGATGTTGATGTGATGTTGACGTGATGTTGATGTGATATTGATGTGATGTTGATGTGATGTTGCTGTGACGATGTGATGATGTGGTGTTGATTGGATGTTGATGTGATGTTGGCGTGATGTCGATGTGATTGTTGATTTGATGTCGATGAGATGTTTATGTGATGATGTGATGTTGCTGAGATGTTGCTGTGGTGTTGATCTGATGTTGATGTGAGGTGTTGCTATGATGTTGATATGATGTTGATGTGAGGTTGATATGATGTCGATGTGATGTTGCTGCGATATCGATGTGATGTTGCTGTGATGTTGATTCGATGTTGATGTTGACGTGATGTGGTGTTGATGTGATGTCGATGTGATGTTGCTGTGATGTTGATGTGATGTTGCGATTTTGCTGTGATGTTGATTCGATGTTGTTGTGATGTCGATGTTGCTGTGATGTTGATGTGATGTTGACGTGATGTTGATGTGATGTTGATGTGATGTTGCTGAGATGCTGCTGTGATGTTGATTCCATGTTGATGTGATATTGGAGTGACCTTGATTCGATGTTGATGTGATGTTGGCGTGATGTTGATGTGATGTTGATGTGATGTTGATATGTCGATGTGATGTCAATGTGATATTGCTGAGATGTTGCTGTGATTTTGACTCGATGTTGCTGTGATGTTTAAATGATGTTGATGTTACGTTGATGTGATGTCGATGTGATGTTGCTGTGATGTGATGTTGGTGAGATGTTGCTGTGATGTTGATGTGATGTCGATGAGATGTTGCTGAGATGTTGATGTGATGTTACTGAGATGTTGCTGTGATGTTGCTGAGATGTTGCTGTGATGTTGATTTGATGTAAGTGAGATGTTGTTGTGATGTTGCTGTGACGATGTGATGATGTTGAGATTTCAATGTTATGTATACGTGATGTTGATGAGGTGTTGATGAATTGTTGCTGTGATGTCGATGAGATGTTGATGTGATGTAATTGCGATGTTGAAGTGATGTTGCTAAGATGTCGCTGTGATGTTGATGTGATTATGCTGAGATGTTGCTGTTATGTTGTTGTGATTTTGCTGTGACGATGTGATGTTGCTGAGATGTCGATGTTATGTATTCGTGATGTTGATGTGATCTTGATGTGATGTTGATTTGATGTCGATGAGATGTTGCTGTGATGTCGATGTGATGCTGCGTTGATGTTGATTCGATGTTGATGTGATGTCGGAGATGTTGCTGTGGTGTTGATGTGATGTTGCTGAGATTTTGCTGTGATGTTTATGTGGTGTTGATGCGGTGTTGATGTGATGTTGACGTGATGTCGATGTGATGTTGATGTGATGTTGCTGAGATGCTGCTGTGATGTTGATTCCATGTTGATGTGATATTGGAGTGACGTTGATTCGATGTTGATGTGATGGTGCTGAGATTTTGCTGTGATGTTTATGTGGTGTTGATGCGGTGTTGATGTGATGTTGACGTGATGTTGATGTGATTTTGATGTGATGTTGATGTGATTTTGATGTGATGGTGATATGTTGCTGTGGTGTTGATTGGATGTTGATGTGACGTTGGCGTGATGTCGATGTGATGTTGATGTGATGTCGATGTGATGTTTATGTGATGATGTCATGTTGCTGAGATGTTGCTGTGAAGTTGATCTGATGTTGGTGAGGTGTTGCTATGATGCTGATGTGATTTTGATGTGATGTTGCTGTGATGTTGATTCGATGTTGATGTTGACATGATGTGGTGTTGATGTGATGTCGATGTGATGTTGCTGTGATGTTGATGTGGTGTTGCTGCGATGTTGCTGTGATGTTGATTCGAAGTTGATGTGATGTCGATGTTGCTGTGATTTTTATGTGATGTTGCTGAGATGTTGCTGTGATGCTGATGTGATGTTGACGCGATGTTGATGTGATGTTGCTGAGATGCTGCTGTGATGTTGATTCCATGTTGATGTGATATTGGAGTGACGTTGATTCGATGTTGATGTGATGTTGACCTGATATTGATGTGATGTTGATGAGATGTTGCTGTGATCTTAATGTGATGTTGCTGAGATGTTGCTGTGATGTTGATGATATATTGATGCGGTCTTGAAGTGATGGTGATGTGATGTTGCTGAGATGTTGCTGTGATGTGGATGTGATGTTGCTGTGATGTCGATGAGATGTTGATGTGATGTTGCCTAGATTTTGCCGTGATGTTGATTTGATGTTGATGTGAGGTTGATGTGATGTCGATGTGATGTTGCTGTGATATCGATGAGATGTTGCTTTGATGTTGATCTGATGTTGCTGAGATGTTGCTATGATGCTGATGTTATGTTGATGTGATGGTGTGATGTTGATTCGATGTTGATGTTGACGTGTTGTGGTATTGATGTGATGTCGATGTGATGTTGCTGTGATGTTGATGTGATGTTGTTGCGATGTTCCTGTGATGTTGATTCGATGTTGTTGTGATGTCGATGTGATGTTGCTGTGATGTTGGTGTGAGGTTGATTCGATGTTGATGTTGACGTGATGTGGTGTTGATGTGATGTCGATGTGATGTTGCTGTGATGTTGATGTGATGTTGTTGCGATGTTTCTGTGATGTTGATTCGATGTTGTTGTGATGTCGATGTGATGTTGCTGTGATATTGATGTGATATTGTTGCGATGTTGCTGTGATGTTGATTCGATGTTGTTGTGATGTCGATGTTGCTGTGATTTTTATGTGATGTTGCTGAGATGTTGCTGTGATGTTGATGTGATGTTGACGTGATGTTGATGTGATGTTGATGTGATGTTGCTGAGATGTTGCTGTGATTTTGATTCCATGTTGATGTGATATTGGAGTGACGTTGATTCGATGTTGATGTGATGTTGGCGTGATGTTGATGTGATGTTGATGTGATGTTGATGTGATGTCAATGAGATTTTGCTGTGATATTTCTGTGATGTTGCTAAGATGTTGCTGTGATTTTGATGTGATGTTGCTGAGATGTTGCTGTGATTTTGATGTGATGCTGATGTGATGTTGATGTGATGCTGATGAGATGTTGATGTGGTGTTGCTGAGATGTTGCTGTGATGTTGATTCGAGGTTGATGTGATGTTGATGTGATGTTGATGTGAGGGTGATGTGATGTCGATGTGATATTAGTGTGATGTTGATGTGATGTTGCTGAGATGTTGCTGTGATTTTGACTCGATGTTGCTGTGATGTTGAAATGATGTTGATGTTATGTTGATGTGATGTCGATTAGATGTTGCTGTGATGTGATGTTGCTGAGATGTTGCTGTGATGTCGATGTGATGTTGATGTGATGTTGATGTGATGTCGATGAGATGTTGCTGAGATGTTGATGTGATGTTACTGAGATGTTGCTGTGATGTTGCTGAGATGTTGCTCTGATGTTGATGTGATGTAGGTGAGATGTTGCTGTGATGTTGTGGTGATGTTGCTGTGACGATGTGATGATGTTGAGATGTCAATGTTATGTATACGTGATGTTGATTTGATGTTGATTTTGATGTGACGATGTGATGTCGATGAGATGTTGCTTTGATGTTGATGTGATGATGCTGAGATGTTGCTGTGATGATGTGATTTTGCTGTGACGATGTGATGTTGCTGAGATGTCGATGTTATGTATACGTGATGTAGATGTGATGTTGATGTGATGTCGATGAGATGTTGCTGTGATGTCTATGTGATGTTTGATGTTGATTCGATGTTGATGTGATGTCAGAGATGTTGCTGTGGTGTTGATGTGATGTTGCTGAGACTTTTCTGTGATGTTGATGTGGTGTTGATGTGATGTTGACGTGATGTTGATGTGATGTTGATGTGATGTTGCTGAGATGTTGCTGTGATGTGGAAATGATGTTGATGTGATGTCGATGAGATGTCGATGTAAAGTTGATGTGATGTTGCTGTTATTTTGAGTCGATGTTGATGTTGACGTGATGTGGTGTTTATGTGATGTCGATGTGATGTTGCTGTGATGTTGATGTGATGTTGTTGCGATATTGCTGTGATGTTCATTCGATGTTGTTGTGATGTTGCTGTCATGTTGATGTGATGTTGATTCGATGTTGATGTTGACGTGATTTGGTGTTGATGTGATGTCGATGTGATGTTGCTGTGATGTTGATGTGATGTTGTTGCGATTTTGCTGTGATGTTGATTCGATGTTGTTGTGATGTCGATGTGATGTTGCTGTGATGTTGATGTGATGTTGTTGCGATTTTGCTGTGATGTTGATTCGATGTTGTTGTGATGTCGATGTAGCTGTGATTTTTATGTGATGTTGCTGAGATGTTGCTGTGATGTTGATGTGATGTTGACCTGATGTTGATGTGATGTTGATGTGATGTTGCTGAGATGCTGCTGTGATGTTTATTCTATGTTGATGTGATATTGGAGTGACGTTGATTCGATGTTGATGTGATGTTGGCGTGATGTTGAAGTGATGTTGATGTGATTTTGATATGTCGATGTGATGTCAATGTGATATTGCTGAGATGTTGCTGTGATGTTGATTCGACGTTGATGTGATGTTTCCATTATGTTGAAGTGCTGTTGATGCGATGTTGATGTGATGTTGCTGTTATGTTTATGTGATGTTGCTGAGATGTTGCTGTGATTTTGATGTGATGCTGATGTGATGTTGATGTGATGTTGATGAGATGTTGATATGGTGTTGCTGAGATGTTGCTGTGATGTTGATTCGCGGTTAATATGATGTTGATGTGATGTTGATATGAGGGTGATGTGGTGTCGATGTGATGTTAGTGTGATGTTGATGTGATGTTGCTGAGAAGTTGCTGTGATTTTGACTCCTTGTTGCTGTGCTGTTGAAATGATGTTGCTGTTATGTTGATGTGATGTCGATGAAATGTTGCTGTGAAGTGATGTTGGTGAGATGTTGCTGTGATGATGTGATGTTGATGTGATGTTGATGTGATGTCAATGAGATGTTGCTGAGATGTTGATGTGATGTTACTGAGATGTTTCTGTGATGTTGCTGAGATGTTCCTGTGATGTTGATGTGATGTAGGTGAGATGTTGCTGTGATGTTGTTGTGATGTTGCTGTGACGATGTGATGATGTTGAGATGTCAATGTTATGTATACGTGATGTTGATGAGATATTGATGTATTGTTGATTTGATGTCGATGAGATGTTGATGTGTTGTAATTGTGATGTTGCTGAGATGTTGCTGTGGTGTTGATTCGATGTTGATGTGATGTTGCTGAGATGTTGCTGTGAAGTGGATGTGATGTTGATGTGATGTCGATGAGATGTTGATGTGATGTTGATCTGATGTTGCTGTTATGTTGATTCGATGTTGATGTTGACGTGATGTGGTGTTGATGTGATGTCGATGTGATGTTGCTGTGATGTTGATGTGATGTTGCGATTTTGCTGTGATGTTGATTCGATGTTGTTGTGATGTCGATGTTGCTGTGATGTTGATGTGATGTTGACGTGATGTTGATGTGATGTTGATGTGATGTTGCTGAGATGCTGCTGTGATGTTGATTCCATGTTGATGTGATATTGGAGTGACGTTGATTCGATGTTGATGTGATGTTGGCGTAATGATATGATGTTGATGTGATGTTGATATGTCGATGTGATTTTGACTCGATGTTGCTGTAATGTTTAAATGATGTTGATGTTACGTTGATGTGATGTTGATGTGATGTTGCTGTGATGTGATGTTGGTGAGATGTTGCTGTGATGTTGATGTGATGTTGTTGCGATGTTGCTGTGATGTTGATGTGATGTTACTGAGATGTTGGTGGGATGTTGCTGAGATGTTGCTGTGATGTTGCTGAGATGTTGCTTGATGTTGAGGTGATGTTGCTGTGATGTTGATGTGATGTTGCTGTGATGTTGAAATGATGTTGATGTTACGTTGATGTGATGTCGATGTGATGTTGCTGTGATGTTGATGTGATGTTGCTGCGATGTTGCTGTGATGTTGATTCCATGTTGATGTGATGTCGATGTTGCTGTGATTTTTATGTGATGTTGCTGAGATGTTGGTGTGATGCTGATGTGATGTTGCTGAGATGCTGCTGTGATGTCGATGTGAT
>CM042561.1:19713101-19883220 GCA_023630585.1 Cranoglanis bouderius
GGCAGGCGGAGTCAGAGCTGGCATCTCGGGCGTGACGCCGATGACGCTGACGCTTTATGGGGCGGACGAGGACTTTTGTGCGGTCGGGCGGGTTCTGGAGGTATTCTCGAATGCCACCGGGCACGTGTTAACCGCGTAAGTCCTCAGTCTTGTGCGCTGGAGCGGGGTCTCGTCGGACAGAGGTCCCGGGGGTTTCTCCTGTGCCGGGATGGACTGAAGATCTCTGGGTAAGAGAGCTGGAGAGAGGGCAGCGCCTCAGAAGAATTGGGACACCGCCTCAGAAAGCTACAGGCAAGGGCCGAGAGCTGGGGCAGGAGAGATCTCTCCTCACTGGGAGAGTGGTTATGGTGAATGCCGACCTGCTGGCAGGCCTCAATCATTTGGCCTATGTCTTCCCCGCCCTGCCAGAACGGGAGGCTCTGGAGCGCCTACATTTACTTCTCATTTGGGGAGGAACGAGCAGGTCGCCTGGCCAGGATGTGTACATGGAGCGGGAGGAAGGCGGGAGGGGAGTGGCGTGGTGCCCCCTCAAGACTATGGCTATGTGTAATGCGGCCTTCCTGGCGCAGGTTGGTCAGGGGATCAGAGGGACACATGGCGCCCTGTTCGCAAAGTTCTGGTTGGGCTGGCGGGAAGTGATCCCTTGAGAGGTACAGCGCCATGGTCAACCGACCGCCCATGGCATTACCAGAAGGTGGCCGAGTCTCTTAGGGACCGGCCGTGCAGTCTGGTGGATGGCTCTTGTGCTAGACCACCAAAACTATATACAGGAAATGGAGGGACTGCTGTGCGGCACAAACCAGTGTGGCCCCACCCCGTATGCCGGGCATCGACCGCAGCATTACAGCCTCCGGCGGCTGGACGGGCCAGCAAAGATCTGCACTCGGTTGGGGGCTCTGGGACGCCTCCTCCGGTGAGGGAACGCTGCATCGGCATGGCGTGTGTCGCTCGCCCTGTGTCCGGTCGGATGCGGAGGCGCGAGGAGACGCAGATCGAGCATGCGATGTGGTCGTGCCCGCCGCTGCAATTCGCTTCTGGAGACGTGGTGTCAGGAGTGGTGGGCAGCTGGAGTGGGAGCGGACATTCACCGCGACTGCGGCTGCACGGCAGTGGGTTGGAGCGCATGGAGCCTGAGAGGGCGAGGCCACTGTGGCAAAGCCGCCTCGGTAGCTAAGGGGCGTGTTGTGGGGCACGAGGTGCGGAAAAGATCCGGAGCCTATCCCCACGGGTCAACTAGGGAGCCTGTTCCGGCATTCAGGGCCAGACTCAAAGGTAGGACAGGGGGAGGATGGTGGATAGGGATTTGTGAGGGTAGGAGTGGAGGTGCAGAGGCGGGGGCTTCTCGGGGTGACAGTAGTGGAGATCCCTGGTGGCCTCAGCAATGTAGGGGTAGTGGAGGGAAGGAAGGCTGGGTTTTTTTTTTTTGCTCTTTGTTGGGGAATTTTTCAGGTGGAGTAATTTTATTTGTTAAAAGTTATTCATAATGGGTAGTCAAAGAGTTCGGTTGGCGTCAGTTTTGCTCTTACTTCATTTATGGGGTAAAACCATTGTTTGTGATTTTTTATTTCTATCATTTATGAAGATGTACTTAATTTGTTATAGTCTTGTTTTTCTTATAGAAAGTTTTAATTGTACATTTGGATGTTTTCATGAATTTGCTTTAGGAGTTTTGATGTTTTCTGAAGTGAAATTTGGAGTGATAGCTTTTTAATTTAGGATTATTGCTGTCTTTGAATGAGTCCTGGCTTTTTGATGCTCTATGGATTTATGATTTGTGTAATGTGTTGTATGCTTTTGGCTAATAAAAAAAAAAAAAAAATCTGTTCTTATCAGTTTAATATCTGATACGCTCCCTACCCGGGGACCATATATTAAATTGATTTTTGGAACAGGGAGATGGAATAGGGGCTTGCTCTGTCCACTCCGCGCATCGACCCGGTATTGCAGTACTTCCGGAACGGTGCACCTCCTCTATACTGTCAAAGAAAGATAATGTCTTTATATCGGTCTGCTGCTTTTGCTAAGCGCTTATATGTGAGTGTACGCGGTGCACTTTGTTTCTGGATTTCGGCATTTGAGCTGTCTGTGATCTCACTCAATTCACATTTCACCTCAGGAAAGGGCTTTTAACGTTGTTCGGGGCCAGTGTGCTTTTGTACAAGTGGGGCCTGTACTTTACACACATTTTGGCTGCATTTTTAAACCGAACTGTACCCGATGATAAGCGCACACTAAAGTAGTTTATTTTCTGCATATAACAAATATTTATTTCATGACTACGATTTAACTTAACCAGATAGTTGTTGTTGATTTATTAACCTTGTTGTTGTTATTGTTATTATTATTACTATCAATAATAAATTAATACAGCAGCCATCATTTATGGCAGACGGATCTATCTATCCGGAACTATGTATCCGGACTCTTTATTACCGGTCGGACACAAAATTCCGCTCTCATGCGTGTTTGTTCAGCGATCTTTGTTCATATAGTTGTTGTTATATAGTCATTTTGAATGAAGTATAAAGTTGAAAGCAGATTTTCTACCCCCGTTATTTGGTAATAAAATGGATGGAAGCGAGATTTCTTGTAGAGAAGTCGTTTTCTGTTTCGGCTGTAACTGACCTGCACACCAGGGGCGGGGCAATCTGTACCGAGGCTTTAAAACGGTCTTCATAAAAAAAAAAAAAAAAAAAAATGACTGACTCTCACTGCTTACCGTGTAGCAATGCGCTGTTTCTGCTCGACTGGCTATTGTGATTTTGGTATACATGCTACAATTAAAAGCAGTTTCCTGAACACTGCGGGTCTCATTACGTATTCAGAAGCAGTGCATCATGGGAAGTATTGTACTGTCGTTGCTAAGAGAATAAACGACCCCGCAGCTTTATGTATAATAAAACTAGTATAACGTGTGCAGTACTTTTAGACTGCAGTGTCTTAGCCTCGGATGTTTGTGTAATGTTTAGTGCTGTGTTCTTCACCGTGACGGTAAACAGTGTGTGCTGTGGTGCGGTCGGTAGCCGACGGGAGTGGAATTCATACTTACCTGGCAGGGGAGATACCATGATCAAGAAGGTGGTTCACCCAGGGCGAGGCTCAGCCATTGCACTCCGGCTGTGTTGACCCCTGCGAATTCCCAAATGTGGGAATCTCGACTGCATAATTTGTGGTAGTGGGGACTGCGTTCGCGCTCTCCCTGATATTCGGTCTTCTAAAAACAGAAGCTGTTCTCATATATTAGTGTGGCCGTCGAGTCAATTTATTTTAACGTGCATATAATTGTAGCATCATGAAAACTCCAGCCATTTAAATGTAGATAAATCATTGCCGTGAATACGGTTAAGGATCATAAGGATCATGATTAATGGAAGGTGTTGCACCTTGACATGTACAGTAAGATCATTTCAGTCTCATCCTGTTCCTAATTACTGTAAAAACATCATGTCTTTCTAAATTCTCCCCATTAATCAGTGTCAGAAATTGAGACCTTCCTTACCTAATAAAGTAATAATTTTTTTCTTTAATAGCTACCCTTTCCTGTAATAAAAGTCTTGCTCTTTAGTACAGAAGCTACTTAATGGTTATCTATGGGAATGGTTGTTCAGGGTCACGGCCCGTTTTGGGTGCGAGGTCTCTTCAAAGTCGTTTCCAAATGGAACTGTTGGTGTCTGCATGGGTTCCATTCAGACTGTTTTCCATTAGTAACAACAATATTTATTTTCCAGTCAGTCAAGCACCATTTATGGGTTTTTTTTTTTTATTGTTATTTTGTAAAGAGGAAAATGAGCAGAACATAAGATTATTGATCAAATGAACATTTGAAAGTTTGTAGTTTTATTGTGTCCTGTTTTGGGTACGTTGCACTCAACAGCCGCAGCCTTCTTACCAAGCATCCACTTTGCCACCACACCCCACGTTCAGGCACCATGTGCATCTCCTGTGATAATCATTCCACATGACTGATGGCAAGTGTTCTGACAAAACTTCACACACATGGACAATACCTTTCAACACATTTTATTTGAACCAACTTGTATTTTATTTGTAAATTTTGTGTTTTTGTGTCTTGTATCAAATATTACATGCCTTGAAGACAAAAAGAGGTGTGGATGTAAAATATAATGCCACGGTGACAATAAAATCTGATGAAAGGAAAATCTGTTCTCATCAGTTTAATTGATAACTTCAACTGTACAACGATGGCTTTCAAACGATCTTCATAAAATTGTTCAATATTTTTACTGACTCTTATTACTTACCGTAGCAGTTTCTCCTGGCCTGACTATTGTCATTTTAGTGTACATGCTAGGATTTATATAAAAAAAGCAGTTCTGCTGAACATTATGGATCTCATTACATATTCAGAAGCAAGCGTGAATAAACTGTCAATGCGAGCATGCTTATTTGGCAGCATTCCTGGCTTGTGATTGATCGCCTACAGTCAATCTAGGATGTTATCGGTAGGCCACAGTGGAAGTCTACACTGACCGTAGACTCTCGGCCAGTCGGAATTGCAATTGTCTACAGTCACCGTGAGACTTTGCACAACTGTAGAATCTCAAAATTTGGCGCTGTACAGAAGTAAAAATGAATTGTAGCGTGATTAGTCCGGCGCCTACAGCGCCACACACGCCATCATCTTCACCGCCTCTCTCCTGGATTTTCCTTAGCACAGATCAAATGTGTGAATATGTGAATGCCCCAGTGCTGGTCTGCAGAGGAAAGAAACTGGTGGCGCACATGGGTCTTGAAGCCTTGGTGATTTCTTTACAGGTTTAGATTTAAGGTGCACAGCACCGCCTCTGAACAGTCAGAGCCTTATAGGCTCTGTGTTTTCCAGTCAGCATGGCCTGTTGATTCTTCTGATGATTCATTGATCTTCTGTTTCCTTTCAGGTCATCTTTGTCTTTACGTGGTTTGCAGCGCCAGTTGCAAAATCATGTTTGAGCAATTGAAAAAGAAACAGCGCAGTTTAAAAACAAACAAACCAACAAAAATGCTGTGCCAGGCTCCGCCTTTATTTTTTATTAATTGCCTGGTTTAACAAATTATGATGTTTCGCTCCCAGGCTTGCTCTGATTGAATAGAAAGAGCAATGGTGGGAAAAAACAAAAACATAACGGCTGATTTTCTAATAAACACACAAAAATGATATGTAAATGATCATCAAAATAGCTTTCCTCCAAATGAAAACAAAGTTAAACATCACCTCTATGCCCATCTTTGGCAACGTGTAATGGAACCGAACTAAATTATGGCCGCTGCAGGTTGCCATAGTTACCGCTAGTGGCGATTTTGGCGTGAGCCTAATCAGTATGGTATTGTATGACATGGAGAGCTGCCAAGATGGCGCCTTGTTAAGACAAAGTTTTCGGAGCTCCTGACCAAACTATACATATTAAGAAAGTATAGCTGTATTAACGCTTTTTTGTTTGTTTGTTTGTTTGTTTTTCTCTCTCGTTACATTTGCTGGATCATACATTAGTACATTCCATTAAGAGCATAAATATGCCATTTGACAAACGCAAAGAGCGATCAGACACTGTCGACATCATGGATGTCCATGATTATGCTTCTCCTGCTGTAAATGAGCTAGATCTCTGCGCCGACTTCACTCCTCGTCACTCCTAGCAGGCCACCTGCTCACAAAAAGGTAAATCTTCGAGTCTAAACGAGCAGGCCGACTCTGCTATCATTTCCACACTCTCCTCGTTGATCGACACTGGTCTGACGACTCGAAAGGAACGATTAGCGCCAATGCTCTGAAGATAGAAGGGCTGAAGAAAACGGGGACTTTGTGCGTCAAGTACAAGATCTACAAAAGAATGTGAAAGATGTAGATTCCAGGCTTAAAGATCAAGAACGCCTCACGAGAACCTGGGAAACACGCATTTCTGATCTGGAGAGATACTCGCAGGTGGAATTTGGGATTGTTTGGAGTGCCTGAGACTTTCAAGGAAGATATCAGATCCGAGGTCGCTCAATCTGCAGCGCAGGCTTATCCCGGCCAAGAGCAAGTACCCCGATGTTGTTGACATTGTGCATCGGCTAGGGAGGAGAGGTGACGACACAAAACCTCGCTACCGTTATTATGCAGTTCACCTCACGGGTTATCCGCGATGCCTTGTGGAAAGCTGCCAAGAAGTCCCAGTTTCTCAAAGACAACAACCTGCGCTCGCAGAGGACTTGACTTTGCCGGACCGGGAGAGACGGAAGAACTTGTGGCCAAGAGTGAGGGAGGCGAGGGCTGCTGGAAAATGGCCTATTACGCCGGAGCGCCGTATGCTCATTGAAGGTGTGGGAATTGCTTTGCGAAGTTCCGGCCATGAGGATCGTGGTACTCTTTGTAAGATGTTGACTTTAACTGTCACTATGGCGCTTGAGCTATCGTGGTATTACAGCCGGACCTTTAAATTGGTCAGGTAAGCTCTGTTCAACTCAGTTTTCTTCTCATCTATCAGTCAGTTTTGAACTTTTGCCTTTGCTTTGATTTGTGTTGACAGCTGTTCATTGCTGTTTGTTTATCAATGTCGATATCGTTCATTTCTCTTAATGCCAGGGGTCTAATGAACAATGTGAAGCGCGAAGCCCTCTTTTTGTTTGTTAAAAACCATGGATCAGACTTTTGCTTTTTTTCAAGAAACCCATTCCATACAGGATGACGTTAAATTTTGGAGGTCCCAGTGGGGCAGCGATGTATGGATGTCGCACGGCACAGAGCGATCAGCAGGTGTCACCATTCCAAAACAAGTTTGCTGGTGAGATTCTACATGTTGTCAGTGATCCCGAGGGTCATTTTCTCTTGTTAGTGGTTTCACTTGGTCAGACCATCTCAGTGTTATTAAATGTGTATGGGTACAATCCTCCTATAGAAAATTCCACTTTAATTGACAATATCAGTGAAAATATACAGTACTGGTTTTAAATGGTGATTTAGATAGGTTTCCCCCTAGAGCTGCTTCTATAAGTCCAATTATGAATAATTTCATGTTATGCTTTTGTGTTGTTGATGTATGGAGAGAAATATATTCACGGTAGAGACTTTATACGTGGAGCAGCCAGGACCGTTTCTAAGCAGTCCCGAATAGATTACTGGCTCATTTCTCAAAGCCTAGCAAATAGTTGTAAATCAGTCAGCATTCATGCTACACCTCTTACGGATCACAGTGCCGCTCTCTCTTAGGCTTTGTCTTTCTGCACCCCTTCATTTCAGCTCTTCTCCTTCTTGTTGGAAATTGAACAATTCTCTTCTCCATTTTGAAGATGTTAAGAAGAATATTACATCATTGATTGAGCAGTACTGGAGAACAGCTTCAGTGTCAGATTCATATTGTTGCCGGTGGGAGCTGTTCAAGTTTGAAATTAGTGAATACTTTCAAAATCCGTAGTAATTTAGCTAAACTGAAGAGAGCAGAAGAAAATAAGGTGGTGTCTAAAATTGCAATATTTTCTTCTGAACCCCAAGAGTTGTTTTCTGAATCTGATAAGCTTGAGTACGCTGACCTGCAGTCTAAATTAGATGAGATGTACACTTATGGGGCACAGGGTGCTTATGTTAGATCTAGACAAAAATGGCTGGAGGAGGGAGAATGTAACACAGCATATTTTTTCAGATTAGAAAAGAATCGCTTAAGTACTTCACTAATTGAAGCTCTTAATACTGAGGGACAGTCCCTAATAATCTCGGGCATTTGCACATTTCTGTGCTAAATTTTGTAGTAATCTGTATAAAATAAAATAAAAATTTTCTGAAGAGGCAGCCCATACTTTTCTGGAGTCTGTTAAAGATTGTAAGACTATCTCAAGAGATGATAGAAATCTCTGTGATAGTGAAATCACTGTATCTGAAGTTAGTAGTTCAATTCTAGAACTTTAAAACAATAAATCTCCCGGAACGGACGGGCTTACCGCAGAGTTCTATAAACAGTTCTCTAAAGAATTGTCTCCTTTACTTAAGGTTTTTGAAGAAAGCATACAGAATGAGGCTCTCCCGACTCTCGCCAAGGCTTAATTACTTTTAATTCCGAAACCTAAAAAGATTTACTTTTAACTGACAATTGGCGTCCCATTTCTCTGCTTAACAGTGATTTTATAAAATTTTAGCTATTATGTTTGCTAAACGACTAAAATCTGTATTGGGTTCTGTTGTAGATGAGACGCAATCTGTTTTTTTGAACAAAAGACACATGGTTAACAATATACGGTTGATTCTTGATTTATTAGATTAATCAGACTTGATTCGGGAGGACAGCTTCATTCTTTTCTTAGATTTCTATAAGGCTTTCGATTCTTTGGAGCACCAATTTATCATTAATTCACTAGATAAATTTGGTTTTGGGGATATGTTTTGCAGAGTAATTAAAACCCTTTACAATAATGGGAGTGCTTCGATTAAATTAAAGAATGGCACTTCACCACGCTAGAAGTTTATCCAGAGGAGTGAGACAAGGGTGTCCCATTTCTCCCTATTTATTTCTTCTTTGCGTGCGGCTACTGTCAACATCTGTATGTGGAAAGTGCTATTCGGGCATCTGTATAGCGGATCGAGAAATATTTATTAGTCAATTAGCAGATGACACCACCTTATTTTTAAGAGATGCTTCCCAAATCCCTACAGCAATTAATCATATAAAACTTTTCTCTGTAGCGCTGGGGCTTAATCTAAACATAAGTAAACGTGAATTAATGTCTATTAAAGATTGTACAGCACCCACTATTTATAATATTCCAGTTAGATCTGAAATTACATATTTAGGCATTATGACAACTAAAAATCAAGATAAAAGATGTACCTTGAATTTTGACCCGGTTATAATAAAAGCCCAAAGGAGATTTAATGTATGGTTGCAGAGAGACTTGACCTTGAGAGGCAGAGTACTGCTTGCTAAGGCGCAGGGCATCTCCAGGCTTACATACTCTGCACTCTCTCTATATGCGGACAACAAAATTTGTAAACTGCTGATAAAAATCCTGTTTAATTTTGCTTGGAAAACAAAATCCATAATGTCAAGAAGCCTGTATTAATGAACACGTATGAGTATGGTGGGTTGAATTTCCTTGATTTCTCTTCTTTAAACAACACTTTCAAAATTGATTGGATTAGACAGCTTTTGTGTAATCCAAACTCAATCTGGAATTTTATCCCCAATTACCTCTTTTTCCAAATTAGGTGGTCTCCCTTTTCTATTGATCTGTAATTATGATATTGCTAAAATCCCTTACAATTTATCTAAATTTCATAAACAGGCATTACTTGCATGGTCATTAATTTTAAGCACAATTTCTCCTCACCGGTACTCCATTTGGAACAATCAAGACATCGCATACAGGTGCATCTCAATAAATTAGAATGTCGTGGAAAAGTTCGTTTATTTCAGTAATTCAACTCAAATTGTGAAACTCGGGTATTAAATAAATTCAATGCACACAGACTGAAGTAGTTTAAGTCTTTGGTTCTTTTAATTGTGATGATTTTGGCTCACATTTAACAAAAACCCACCAATTCACTATCTCAACAAATTAGAATATGGTGACATGCCAATCAGCTAATCAACTCAAAACACCTGCAAAGGTTTCCTGAGCCTTCAAAATGGTCTCTCAGTTTGGTTCACTAGGTAAGCCACAAACATTCATTGCCAGAGAAGCTGGCTGTTCACAGAGTGCTGTATCCAAGCATGTTAACAGAAAGTTGAGTGGAAGGAAAAAGATGCACAACCAGCCGAGAGAACCGCAGCCTTATGAGGATTGTCAAGCCAAATCGATTCAAGAATTTGAGTGAACTTCACAAGGAATGGACTGAGGCTGGGGTCAAGGCATCAAGAGCCACCACACATAGACGTGCCAAGGAGTTACAATAATACGACAATACAGTTGTCGATTCCTCTTGTTAAGCCACTCCTGAACCACTGACGATGTCAGAGGCGCCTTACCTGGGCTAAGGAGAAGAAGAACTGGACTGTTGCCCAGTGGTCCAAAGTCCTCTTTTCAGATGAGAGCAAGTTTTGTATTTCATTTGGAAACCAAGGTCCTAGAGTCTGGAGGAAGGGTGGAGAAGCTCATAGCCCAAGTTGCTTGAAGTCCAGTGTTCAGTTTCCACAGTCTGTGATGATTTGGGGTGCAATGCCATCTGCTGGTGTTGGTCCATTGTGTTCTTGAAACCCAAAGTCACTGCACCCGTTAACCAAGAAATTTTGGAGCACCTCATGCTTCCTTCTGCTGACCAGCTTTTTGAAGATGCTGATTTCATTTTCCAGCAGGATTTGGCACCTGCCCACACTGCCAAAAGCACCAAAAGTTGGTTAAATGACCATGGTGTTGGTGTGCTTGACTGGCCAGCAAACTCACTAGACCTGAACCCCATAGAGAATCTATGGGCTATTGTCAAGAGGAAAATGAGAAACAAGAGACCAAAATATGCAGATGAGCTGAAGGCCACTGTCAAAGAAACCTGGGCTTCCATACCACCTCAGCAGTGCCACAAACTGATCAACTCCATGCCACGCCGAATTGAGGCAGTAATTAAAGCAAAAGGAGCCCCTACCAAGTATTGAGTACATGTACAGTAAATGAACATACTTTCCAGAAGGCCAACAATTCACTAAAAATATTTTTTTATTGGTCTTATGAAGTATTCTAATTTGTTGAGATGGTGAATTGGTGGGTTTTTGTTAAATGTGAGCCAAAATCATCACAATTAAAAGAACCAAAGACTTAAACTACTACAGTCTGTGTGCATTGAATTTATTTAATACACGAGTTTCACAGTTTGAGTTGAACTACTGAAATAAATGAACTTTTCCCACAACATTCTAATTCATTGAGATGCACCTGTATAAGAGGAAATCTTTGTTTTTTTAGTAATTGGTTCGAGAAAAACATTTTGACTGTTTCCCAGTTAGTTAACTCAGAAGGTCTCATTTTAAGTTACGAAGAATTTTTATGTCAATTTAATTTTCCAGTAACTCCCAAAGAATTCTCCATTGTCTTGGACGCTATTCCTAAAGGAGCTATTATGCTTTAAGGGACTCTGTTAGATCGTCCAGCGCTTTATCTATTTCTTTAGACCCATTTGAAATCCCAGTAGGAAAACTATGCTTTTGTTACATCCTTCATCACGTAACTATAAGATTAGATCACTTTTTCAAAAGGAGCTTGTAACAACTCCATATGTGATGTCTTATTGGAAGAATGTGGTTGATCGTATTGATTGGGAAAATGTATGGACTCTGTCTTCGAAATACACAATAACTAACCAGATCAGAGAAATCTCATTCAAATTGTTACACAGATTATACCCAGCTAAAGTGTTTTTGAAAAGGTTTAAATCAGACATAGATACAAGCTGTTCTTTTTGTGGTGACCCTAATGAAACTGATATGCATATCTTTTGGGATTGTCCTCACACACAGCTATTTTGGATCGAATTCTCTAATGTTATCAATCGCAGTGTGCTCCAGGGTTTCTCTCTGCTTTTTAAGGATGTGCTGTTTGGCTTCTTTAATATGCAAAAGGTAAAGTTGATGAATATTTCATTATTAACCTATTATTACTTCTTGCAAAATTTCATATTCACCGCAGTAAATTCACTCATCAAAATCCTTTATATATTGTTTTTAAAAAAAGAGGTTCAGCAGTATATCCAAACTATTTCATCTTCCAAGTATCTTAAGCCTTTAAAACAGTTAATTTATTTAATAGTTTTAATTTATTTTGTTAAAGCTTTCGTTTTTTATTGTTTATTTACTGTTACATACGTCTGTAAATGGTGCTTTGCATGTAATGTCACCTCTTTGTACGTAATGTTGATATTCTCTGTATTTTGATCTTTGGTTCCTTGGCATTAATTTTAAAAAGAAAGAAAGAAAGATATTGTATGACATCAACTGTAGACAGACACGTTATTTTAGCATTCCTAATTCTACATCGGAGTTTAGACTACTACAAACATCCTGGATGTTAAACTGTCTAAAGAAATTTACGCGAACATGCACATTTAATAGAGAGCCATCACTGAGTTAATGAGGTATAACACTCAATCCGGAGTTACTGGTTAAATAGGCTAAAATAAGATTTTTTTTTTGTCAGCGTCTACGAATATGAATATTTTTCATGCTGCTCATCATATTTGATGAGCTGCATATATGGACAATATTTATCATTACTAATGTATTTAATATATTTATTAAAAGCAAATAAATGTAAAAACATCCTGGATCATATCGCACTTTATCCACTAGGTGGTGGCAGTCCAGCGGTAATATTATCTGTCGACGGTTGTTCTTTCTGTATCCACCTAAACACGCATAATACAGTCTTTTCCAAGAATTTCTTCAGCTTGACCCCGAGCTCATTTTTATTCTTTTTATTCAAAGAGTTTCTGTTAAATTAATTCAGCCGAACTCTTTAGCCAGTTTTAATAAGGGTTCCTTTAGAGACCGGAACAGGACAACAGTACAATGGAAGTTAGAATCCATCATGGCGGCGCTGCTGGTTTCTCTGGAAAAAGGTGGATAGGATTTGGTTGATAATTCTACGCCACCTTTGCACTAAAGGGTATTTAACTAATGCATACAAACATGCATAAAGTAATAACTGTATTGGATCTGAGTATTAGACATCTATCAATTAATCCCTGAAAAAATGGAGAAAACAATCCTCTTTTTTTTTTTTTTTTTGTTTAGTTTAACAACACATTTACTTTAACTGTGGTCTTGAAAGTGTTGTACAGAAAATAACCCGTGTTTGTGATTAAGTCTTAGCAAAACAACTGCCACTGGCATGTACTGTGTGCCTGTAATAGCACAGCAAATGTTCAGTTTTTAGACAGTGACTCGTTACACATAGTAAAGTGTTTTGTTTTATTTTTCAGGGCTCGCCAGAGTATGTGAGGTAACTTCAGCCAGAAAAAGTTTGACCAGTGTGTACATCAGCCAGTTGTGCCGAGCACCGTATCTCGCTGAGCTGGTGCATAACGCTTAGCCATCTTGACTTGCTGAATCACGGCGGCATCAGCAAGATGGCCAGGCCGAACCACCTCCTCCTCTGGACTGGGTCCATCCTTTAAGATGTCGCTTAGGCGAACGGACCAGACTCACCTGGTTGAAGAGGCATTCCAAACCATAGCTGTCGGCAGCGGCTGTTGAGGCACTCGATCAGACGTGCTGAGTAATGCTCTGTGGCGCCGACCTTTTCCATCGTGACACGGTGTCGGAACTGTGCTCTGAGTTCCACCATGCGATTCCGCTGATCAGGTAAACCTGATGGGGACGCTACCAGTGAGGACCTTGGAATGACGAAAATTATAATAAATTCTTGAAATCCCCAAATTATGGAATTGCCACACATAGCACAGGTAATGATAGTGCGCAAATGTCACGGAGCGCTATGAAGAGGTGGATTATGATCCTCCCTTTATCTGACTTTGCTTTATCCTTTTCTCACTGATCGATTGATTAATATAATGATAACTGGTCAATTAGATGGTCAATCATTTAATCATATGTTACTGTGAGAGTTTTGATGTATGATTATGTATTTACAGTTACAGAGGTAAAAGAATGGTCAAGGCCTACCAATGTATGAGATTGTCTATTTTAGTTATCCCTATTAATCACTTTACACTATATGTTTGTTGCCTTTATACTTTACCGTAACTCAAAAGACTGAAGTGTTAAGTAAATGTGTTCCCTTCGAGATTGTCTTCTGGGGTTCTAGCAGTTGGCGGAGGCCTTATAACAGGGCTACTTCACAAACATCACAAGTTCAGTGGCGTTCATGTGTGCAAAACTGCAACATGCAGACCATTAAAATGTTTATGACAACTCACTATAATGAACAGGATGAAAAATAAAGCTCACTGGAGGGATGGTATAAGTGGGAGAGAGCAATAATGGGGTCTTTAAAGAAACTATTTACATAACTTGTACCCGGAATCATATTAGGCAGAGTTTTGTGGAATCCCTACAGGCTGTTGCTTCCACTGAGACACGTCCACATCCACCCCACTGATATTTGTGGTACGAGCCACTCGGTACATGTTCATGTCTGGAGGATCCTGGGAGCACTCTAGGCGCCATTGTTGGCCTTCCCACACCTCATCTATTGCTTCTGTAAATAGACCATAATGAACAGTTAAACATTTATGCAGTAGACAACATGTGTGTGTCAACATAGTGCATGATAAACGGCACATATATAGTGTACATGTGCTTCATATGCTATGCTTCCAATATTGATGAACTACTAATAACTTTTTTTTTTTTTTTTAATATATATATGTTTGCGTTAGTTTATGTAGCTGCTGACTTGAAGAGGCTGACTCCACTTTCGTCTAGCCCGGCAGGACCTTTTGAGCTTGGCAGTGGCTATCTGGACAAGTCGGAACGCCTCCCGAGCCCCAAGCGCAACTCTGAGAACGTATGCTTCAGTTGTACCTTTGACACATAGAGTCGCACCATGTCTTTGTCAGTGAGCGTGTTAAAAGTTGCCGGGTCCTTTGCTCTGACAGCCTTGATGAGCAGCTCCAAGTGCGGTTGTAGGCCAGCCCTGCTCCTGCTAGGTCAGACTCGAACACAGCATGCTTGAAGTGGCTGTCTGCGCGAACGGCTGCATCGAATCGATGGATCCAATGGAATGTGTCCAGACGCACCACCATGCCACCGTGCACCCAAGGCTGGAACGAGGTCTCAACAGCGGCCGTTGAGATAAGTGTTGCGCACGACAACACTTACGGTCAGAATACAAGATCTTAGACACGGGCGTGATTGGCCTGCTGGAATCTGTCCGTTACTCCACGACACATGGGCTCCAGACATTCAGTGGACTCTTCACAAGTAAGAACAAATGAGACAATCTGGGAATACTCATTGCCTATGCTGGTACTGTAAACCACTCAGCTGTGCCTTTACCCTCTCCAGACAGCTTCTTCAGATTGAGATATCGATGGTAGATTGTCATGTGAATGTATATCTATTCAAAACAGTTTCCAAAAGGTCAAATGTAACATCTGAACAAAAAAAAAACAAAAAAAAAAACAAAAAAAAAAACCTCATTGCGTTATGTATACTTGTACGTACCTTCTTAGTGCAGAAGGCTTCGGCCTGACTGCGGATGGGGACTGTGGGGCAGATTTAATAAGCTTTATTAAATGAGTGTCATCCAGCCATGACGGATTTCTGGTGGACGTTCTTGGCTGATGCATATCTAGACTTTCTGATGTACAGGTTTTATCATGAGAGAACCAGTGTGCCGAAAAAGTTATTATTTGAACAGTATTCAATTATTATTCCATTCTTTGTATTTCATACAACTTACTTGGGTCTTCTTATCATAAATGTGATTCCTAAACTTTCTCATCTGCACACTGGTGATATGTTTGACAGGTGTGTGTGGCCATCTGGAAACAGATCTATAAGACTTCTGAATACTGTCTGCCGTTTCACGGCTTAAGTCAGTCTAACCACAGGAGGTCACAAGCCAGTGTACTTTTTGTGCCGGTCCCAAGCCCGGATAAATAGAGAGGGTTGTGTCGGGAAGGGCATCCGACGTAAAACGTTTGCCAGATTCAATATGCCAATCTCTAACATGACTTCCACACCGGATCGGTTGGGGCCCGGGTTAACGACGACCGCCATCAGTGCCGTTGACCCACAGGGCACTGGCGGAAATCGGGCTACTGTTGGTCGAAGAAGGAGAGGAGGAAGGTGTGTCCGTAGGCAGAGAGAGAAGAGGAAAGGCAGGAGTTTAGGACTGAAAGTAGGGACTTTGAATGTTGGTACGATGACGGGTAAAGGCAGAGAGCTGGTAGATATGATGCGGAGGAGGAAAGTCGACATTCTGTGTGTCCAGATGACCAGGTGGAAAGGGAGCAAGGCTAGAAGCATCGGAGCAGGGTTTAAACTGTTTTATCATGGTGTGGACAGGAAGAGAAATGGCGTAGGTGTGATCCCGAAGGAGGAGTTTGTGAAGAATGTTCTGGAGGTAAAGAGAGTGTCAGATAAGTTGGTGAGTCCGAAGCTGGAAATTGAAGGTGTGATGTTGAATGTTGTTGGTGCTTACGCTCCACAAGTAGGTTGTGAGCAAGAGGAGAAAGACAGATTCTGGAGCGAGCTTGAGGAAGTGATGCAGAGTGTTCCCAGAGGTGAGAGAGTGGTGATGGGGGCAGACTTTAATGGACATGTTGGTGAAGGGAATAGTGGGGATGAGGAAGTGATGGGCAGGTTTGGTCTTCAGGTAAGGAACCCAGAAGGACAGAGGTTGGTAGACTTTGCTAAAAGTTTGGAGATGGCTGTGGTGAACACCTACTTTCAGAAGAGGCAGGAACACAGGGTGACGTATAAGAGCGGTGGGCAGGAGCGCACAGGTGGACCATATCTTATGTAGACACTGTAATCTGAAGGAGATTAGCGATTGCAAAGTAGTGGTAGGAGAGAGTGTAGCTAGACAGCACAGGATGGTGGTGTGTAAGCTGACTCTGGTGGTGAGGAAGATGAAGAAAGCAAAGGCAGAGCAGGAGACAAAGTGGTGGAAGTTGGAAAAGGAAGAGTGCTGTGCGGTCTTCCGGGAGGAGTTGAGACAGGCTTTAGGTGGTCAGGAGGTGCTTCCAGATGACTGGTCTACTACAGCCAAAGTGATCAGGGAGACGGGTAGGAAGGTGCTAGGTGTGTCATCTGGAAGGAGGAAAGAAGACAAGGAGACTTGGTGGTGGAATGAGGAAGTTCAGGAGAGTATCCAGAGGAAGAGGTTAGCTAGGAAGAAGTGGGACAGTGAGAGGACGGAGGAAAGTAGACAGGAATATAGGGAGATGCAGCATGAGGTTAAGATAAAGGTGGCAAAGGCCAAACAGAAAGCTTATGAGGACATGTGTGCAAGGTTAGACAGTACGGAAGGTGAGCGGGATTTGTATCCGTTGGCGAGGCAGAGGGACAGAGATGGTTAGAGTGATTAAAGATAGAGATGGAAATGTGTCGACAGGTGACAGGAGGGTGAGGGAAAGATGGAAGGAGTACTTTGAGGAACTGATGAATGAGGAAAATGACAGAGAGCGAAGAGTAGTAGAGGCAAATATTGTTGAGCAGGAAGTAGAAAGGATTAGCAAGGGTGAAGTTAGGAGAGCTTTGAAGCGCATGAAGAGAGGAAAGGCGGTTGGTCCTGATGACATACCAGTGGAGGTATGGAAGTGTCTAGGAGAGATGGCAGTAGAGTTTTTAACTAGGTTGTTCAACGAGGTCTTGGAGAGTGAGAGGATGCCTGAGGAAGGGAGGAGAAGTGTGTTGGTGCCGATTTTTAAGAACAAGGGAGATGTGCAGAGTTGTGGAAACTACAGAGGTATTAAGCTGATGAGCCATACAGTGAAGCTGTGGGGAAAGAGCAGTGGAAGCAAGGCTAAGGGGAGAAGTGAGCAGCAGTATGGTTTCATGCAGGTGGAGGAAACTCTAGAGAGGTGGAGGTTTGCTCTGGAGAGAAGAGGAATGAAGGTTAGTCGCAGCAAGACAGAATACACGTGTGTGAATGAGAGGGATCCAAGTGGAACAGCGAGGTTACAGGGAGAAGAGATAAAGGAGGTGCAGGATTTTAAGTACTTAGGGTCAACAGTCCAGAGCAACGGGGAGTGTGGAAAAGAGGTGAAGAAGCGTGTGCAGGCAGGTTGGAATGGGTGGAGAAAAGTGTCAGGTCTGTTGTGTGATAAAAGAGTACCGGCACGAATGAAAGGAAAGGTGTACAGGACAGTAGTGAGACCAGCGATGTTGTATGGTTTGGAGACAGTTGCACTGAGGCAAAGACAGGAGGAAGAGTTAGAGGTAGCAGAGCTGAAGATGTTGAGGTTCTCTTTGGGCGTGACGAGGATGGATAGGATCAGGAATGAGTACGTCAGAGGGACAGCCCATGTGAGATGTTTTGGAGACAAAGTTAGAGAGGCCAGGTTGAGATGGTTTGGACATGTTCAGAGGAGGGAGAGTGAACATATCGGTAAAAGGATGCCGAGGTTAGAGCTGCCGGGCAGGAGGCCGAGAGGAAGACCAAAGAGGAGGTTTATGGATGTGGTGAAGGAGGACGTGAAGGTAGTCGGTCTGAGAGAAGAGGATGCAGGGGATAGGGCTAGATGGAGGCAGATGATTCGCTGTGGAGACCCCTGAAGGGAACAGCCGAAAGGAAAAGAAGATTTCACGGCTTAAGTCGTCTGGCCACTTATCTCCACTGAGCACATGCTTTTTTTTTTTTTTTTTTTTTCTCCCCTCCTTTTGTAGAGTATATAGACATGTATGACATATTATAAACCATAATCTCATTATGGGGACAGTTGTTGGCGTTAGATTTTAAATTTGCCCCTAGACTGTCAGAGAATGTTTTCCCCATTTGTTAATTTGTGAGCCTCCACATAAATGCTGGAATATAACCTCAAAATAAGTGTAGATACAACACAAGCAATGAATCTCTATTGTTTAATATGTAGGGTGGACAGTTTGCGGGTTTCCTTTTACTCAGTCACTCGTTGACACCTGCTTGCAATGTGAAAGAGCAAGTGAGATCTCGAGTTAAGTGCTTTGTTTTTTTGTTTTTTTTTTTCTCTTTCTCTTTTTCTTTCTCTTTTTTCCCCCGGCAGATTCTAATGCAATCATTATGATCCACATGTACAGAAGAGCATGGAAGTGGACAGAGTCTTATTACACCCCTAGGTGGCACTGTTGTGGAGCGGAACTTGATTCTGTAGCAGCAGGTGATTGCAATTTTCTCTTAATTTTACCGTCAGAGCAGTTTGGATTGCTGGCTCAAGACTGTCCTTTAGATACTCGTGACATTGTGGTAGGTATGCATTTTGTTGTGTTTTTGTTTTGTCTGGGGAGACAAAAGTATCTTTTAATACATGACGGTGGAAAATACTGTACGTCCTGAATAAATGAAATGAAGGTAGGCGGCGCTGTATATGATCGGGCAGGCCTGTATAAAGTGCTGTTTGAAAATGGCGGATGATGAGTGACTGCATGTGTAAAGATGAACTTCTTTTCCTTTTTAGTAAATTTGGGGCGGAGGAGAGCGGCGTTGGTGTTTTATAAAGCTAAATATATTTTACTGGCACAATGTTTGTCCTTTGTACCACGAAAAAAACGTGAAGGGTTTCTTGGTAATTACAATAAGTCAGTATTTCTAGTGAAATTGGCATTCAGTACCTGTTTGGTAATTCTGACCGTTTAGTTTACATGTATTAATACTACTGCCCATAATTTATCATCTTTTCGCCAAGAAATCCTCGTGAAAAAGTTTTACACGGAGTTGCAGCTATTGTAGACGGTTTACCTTTTTTCCTCCCTGATCTGCTTTCTCCCGCAATACCACATTTGGCCACTGAGAGGCAATGTTATATAACTCGTGTTAAGTTTAACATCATCTTTTTAAATTCCACGCATTTGGTTTGTCTTGTGTTAATCGTTACAATGGAAGGATGTTTATCCAGTTTAAGGTTTGTTTTGAAAACTACTTTCTAAACCAGTGTGAGTTTGTAGCGCAGAGGATTTTGTATTCTCGTCTCTGATTGGTCCGTTTTCTGCATTCATTATCATTTTCCTTTTGTTTTGGTGGTTGCCGTCCTCGGGTTTACTGTCCTGTGGAATGTCACCGTTTGTTGTTTGCAGTTGTCGGTATCGCTTCTCGGCCTTTTGGCTAAGATCAAGTGTAGTATCTGTTCTTATCAGTTTAATATCTGATACGTCCCCTACCCGGGGACCATATATTAAATTGATTTTTGGAACAGGGAGATGGAATAGGGGCTTGCTCTGTCCACTCCGCGCATCGACCCGGTATTGCAGTACTTCCGGGAACGGTGCACCTCCTCTATACTGTCAAAGAAAGATAATGTCTTTATATCGGTCTGCTGCTTTTGCTAAGCGCTTATATGTGAGTGTACGCGGTGCACTTTGTTTCTGGATTTCGGCATTTGAGCTGTCTGTGATCTCACTCAATTCACATTTCACCTCAGGAAAGGGCTTTTAAACGTTGTTCGGGGCCAGTGTGCTTTTGTACAAGTGGAGCCTGTACTTTTACACACATTTTGGCTGCATTTTTAAACCGAACTGTACCCGATGATAAGCGCACACTAAAGTAGTTTATTTTCTGCATATAACAAATATTTATTTCATGACTACGATTTAACTTAACCAGATAGTTGTTGTTGATTTATTAACCTTGTTGTTGTTATTGTTATTATTATTACTATCAATAATAAATTAATACAGCAGCCATCATTTATGGCAGACGGATCTATCTATCCGGAACTATGTATCCGGACTCTTTATTACCGGTCGGACACAAAATTCCGCTCTCATGCGTGTTTGTTCAGCGATCTTTGTTCATATAGTTGTTGTTATATAGTCATTTTGAATGAAGTATAAAGTTGAAAGCAGATTTTCTACCCCCGTTATTTGGTAATAAAATGGATGGAAGCGAGATTTCTTGTAGAGAAGTCGTTTTCTGTTTCGGCTGTAACTGACCTGCACACCAGGGGGCGGGGCAATCTGTACCGAGGCTTTAAAACGGTCTTCATAAAAAAAAAAAAAAAATGTAAAAAAAAAAAAAAAAAAATGACTGACTCTCACTGCTTACCGTGTAGCAATGCGCTGTTTCTGCTCGACTGGCTATTGTGATTTTGGTATACATGCTACAATTAAAAAAGCAGTTTCCTGAACACTGCGGGTCTCATTACGTATTCAGAAGCAGTGCATCATGGGAAGTATTGTACTGTCGTTGCTAAGAGAATAAACGACCCCGCAGCTTTATGTATAATAAAACTAGTATAACGTGTGCAGTACTTTTAGACTGCAGTGTCTTAGCCTCGGATGTTTGTGTAATGTTTAGTGCTGTGTTCTTCACCGTGACGGTAAACAGTGTGTGCTGTGGTGCGGTCGGTAGCCGACGGGAGTGGAATTCATACTTACCTGGCAGGGGAGATACCATGATCAAGAAGGTGGTTCACCCAGGGCGAGGCTCAGCCATTGCACTCCGGCTGTGCTGACCCCTGCGAATTCCCCAAATGTGGGAATCTCGACTGCATAATTTGTGGTAGTGGGGGACTGCGTTCGCGCTCTCCCCTGATATTCGGTCTTCTAAAAACAGAAGCTGTTCTCATATATTAGTGTGGCCGTCGAGTCAATTTATTTTAACGTGCATATAATTGTAGCATCATGAAAACTCCAGCCATTTAAATGTAGATAAATCATTGCCGTGAATACGGTTAAGGATCATAAGGATCATGATTAATGGAAGGTGTTGCACCTTGACATGTACAGTAAGATCATTTCAGTCTCATCCTGTTCCTAATTACTGTAAAAACATCATGTCTTTCTAAATTCTCCCCATTAATCAGTGTCAGAAATTGAGACCTTCCTTACCTAATAAAGTAGTCCTTTTTTTTCCTTTAATAGCTACCCTTTCCTGTAAGAAAAGCTCTTGCTCTTTTAGTACAGAAGCTACTTAATGGTTATCTATGGGAATGGTTGTTCAGGGTCACGGCCCGTTTTGGGTGCGAGGTCTCTTCAAAGTCGTTTCCAAATGGAACTGTTGGTGTCTGCATGGGTTCCATTCAGACTGTTTTCCATTAGTAACAACAATATTTATTTTCCAGTCAGTCAAGCACCATTTATGGGTTTTTTTTTTTTTTTATTGTTATTTTGTAAAGAGGAAAATGAGCAGAACATAAGATTATTGATCAAATGAACATTTGAAAGTTTGTAGTTTTATTGTGTCCTGTTTTGGGTACGTTGCACTCAACAGCCGCAGCCTTCTTACCAAGCATCCACTTTGCCACCACACCCCACGTTCAGGCACCATGTGCATCTCCTGTGATAATCATTCCACATGACTGATGGCAAGTGTTCTGACAAAACTTCACACACATGGACAATACCTTTCAACACATTTTATTTGAACCAACTTGTATTTTATTTGTAAATTTTGTGTTTTTGTGTCTTGTATCAAATATTACATGCCTTGAAGACAAAAAGAGGTGTGGATGTAAAATATAATGCCACGGTGACAATAAAATCTGATGAAAGGAAAATCTGTTCTCATCAGTTTAATTGATAACTTCAACTGTACAACGATGGCTTTCAAACGATCTTCATAAAATTGTTCAATATTTTTACTGACTCTTATTACTTACCGTGTAGCAGTTTCTCCTGGCCTGACTATTGTCATTTTAGTGTACGTGCTAGGATTTATATAAAAAAAAAAAAGCAGTTCTGCTGAACATTATGGATCTCATTACATATTCAGAAGCAAGCGTGAATAAACTGTCAATGCGAGCATGCTTATTTGGCAGCATTCCTGGCTTGTGATTGATCGTCTACAGTCAATCTAGGATGTTATCGGTAGGCCACAGTGGAAGTCTACACTGACTGTAGACTCTCGGCCAGTCGGAATTCGTAATTGTCTACAGTCACCGTAGACTTTGCACAACTGTAGAATCTCAAAATTTGCGCTGTACAGAAGTAAAAATGAATTGTAGCGTGATTAGTCCGGCGTCTACAGCGTCACACACGTCATCATCTTCACCGCTCTCTCTCCTGGATATTCCTTAGCACAGATCAAATGTGTGAATATGTGAATGCCCCAGTGCTGGTCTGCAGAGGAAAGAAACTGGTGGCGGCACATGGGTCTTGAAGCCTTGGTGATTTCTTTACAGGTTTAGATTTAAGGTGCACAGCACCGCCCTGAACAGTCAGAGCCTTATAGGCTCTGTGTTTTCCAGTCAGCATGGCCTGTTGATTCTTCTGATGATTCATTGATCTTCTGTTTCCTTTCAGGTCATCTTTGTCTTTACGTGGTTTGCAGCGCCTCAGTTGCAAAATCATGTTTGAGCAATTGAAAAAAAGAAACAGCGCAGTTTAAAAACAAACAAACCAACAAAAAAATGCTGTGCCAGGCTCCGCCTTTATTTTTTATTAATTGCCTGGTTTAACAAATTATGATGTTTCGGCTCCCAGGCTTGCTCTGATTGAATAGAAAGAGCAATGGTGGGAAAAAAAAACAAAAAAACATAACGGCTGATTTTCTAATAAACACACAAAAATGATATGTAAATGATCATCAAAATAGCTTTCCTCCAAATGAAAACAAAGTTAAACATCACCTCTATGCCCATCTTTGGCAACGTGTACGGAACCGGAACTAAATTATGGCCGCTGCAGGTTGCCATAGTTACCGCTAGTGGCGTATTTTGCGTAGCCTAATCAGTATGGTATTGTATGACATGGAGAGCGGCCAAGATGGCGCCTTGTTAAGACAAAGTTTTCGGAGCTCCTGACCAAACTATACATATTAAGAAAGTATAGCTGTATTAACGTTTTTTTTGTTTGTTTGTTTGTTTGTTTTTCTCTCTCGTTACATTTGCTGGATCATACATTAGTACATTCCATTAAGAGCATAAATATGCCATTTGACAAACGCAAAGAGCGATCAGACACTGTCGACATCATGGATGTCCATGATTATGCTTCTCCTGCTGTAAATGAGCTAGATCTCTGCGCGACTTCACTCCCCGTCACTCCTAGCAGGCCACCTGCTCACAAAAAAGGTAAATCTTCGAGTCTAAACGAGCAGGCCGACTCTGCTATCATTTCCACACTCTCCTCGTTGATCGACACTCGGTCTGACGCACTCGAAAGGAACGATTAGCGCCAATGCTCTGAAGATAGAAGGGCTGAAGAAAACGGGGGACTTTGTGCGTGCCGAAGTACAAGATCTACAAAAGAATGTGAAAGATGTAGATTCCAGGCTTAAAGATCAAGAACGTCTCACGAGAACCTGGGAAACACGCATTTCTGATCTGGAGAGATACTCTCGCAGGTGGAATTTGGGATTGTTTGGAGTGCCTGAGACTTTCAAGGAAGATATCAGATCCGAGGTCGTTCGAATCTGCAGCGAGGCTTATCCCGAAGCCAAGAGCAAGTACCCCGATGTTGTTGACATTGTGCATCGGCTAGGGAGGAGAGGTGACGACACAAAACCTCGCGCCGTTATTATGCAGTTCACCTCACGGGTTATCCGCGATGCCTTGTGGAAAGCTGCCAAGAAGTCCCAGTTTCTCAAAGACAACAACCTGCGCTTCGCAGAGGACTTGACTTTGCCGGACCGGGAGAGACGGAAGAACTTGTGGCCAAGAGTGAGGGAGGCGAGGGCTGCTGGAAAAATGGCCTATTACGTCGGAGCGCGTGCGTTCATTGAAGGTGTGGGAATTGCTTTGCGAGTTCCGTCATGAGGATCGTGTACTCTTTTGTAAGATGTTGACTCTTAACTGTCACTATGGCGTTTGAGCTATCGTGGTATTACAGCCGGACCTTTTAAATTGGTCAGGTAAGCTCTGTTCAACTCAGTTTTCTTCTCATCTATCAGTCAGTTTTGAACTTTTGCCTTTGCTTTGATTTGTGTTGACAGCTGTTCATTGCTGTTTGTTTATCAATGTCGATATCGTTCATTTCTCTTAATGCCAGGGGTCTAAGAAACAATGTGAAGCGCGAAGCCCTCTTTTTGTTTGTTAAAAACCATGGATCAGACTTTTTGCTCTTTTCAAGAAACCCATTCCATACAGGATGACGTTAAATTTTGGAGGTCCCAGTGGGGCAGCGATGTATGGATGTCGCACGGCACAGAACGACCGGCAGGTGTCACCATTCCAAAAAACAAGTTTGCTGGTGAGATTCTACATGTTGTCAGTGATCCCGAGGGTCATTTTCTCTTGTTAGTGGTTTCACTTGGTCAGACCATCTCAGTGTTATTAAATGTGTATGGGTACAATCCTCCTATAGAAAATTCCACTTTAATGGACAATATCAGTGAAAATATACAGTACTGGTTTTAAATGGTGATTTAGATAGGTTTCCCCCTAGAGCTGCTTCTATAAGTCCAATTATGAATAATTTCATGTTGCGTTTTTGTGTTGTTGATCTATGGAGAGAAATATGTTCACGGTAGAGACTTTATACGTGGAGCAGCCAGGACCGTTCTAAGCAGTCCCGAATAGATTACTGGCTCATTTCTCAAAGCCTAGCAAATAGTTGTAAATCAGTCAGCATTCATGCTACACCTCTTACGGATCACAGTGCCGTCTCTCTTAGGCTTTGTCTTTCTGCACCCCTTCATTTCAGCTCTTCTCCTTCTTGTTGGAAATTGAACAATTCTCTTCTCCATTTTGAAGATGTTAAGAAGAATATTACATCATTGATTGAGCAGTACTGGAGAACAGCTTCAGTGTCAGATTCATATTGTTGCCGGTGGGAGCTGTTCAAGTTTGAAATTAGTAAATACTTTCGAAAATCCGGTAGTAATTTAGCTAAACTGAAGAGAGCAGAAGAAAATAAGGTGGTGTCTAAAATTGCAATATTTTCTTCTGAACCCCAAGAGTTGTTTTCTGAATCTGATACGCTTGAGTACGCTGACCTGCAGTCTAAATTAGATGAGATGTACACTTATGGGGCACAGGGTGCTTATGTTAGATCTAGACAAAAATGGCTGGAGGAGGGAGAATGTAACACAGCATATTTTTTCAGATTAGAAAAGAATCGCTTAAGTACTTCACTAATTGAAGCTCTTAATACTGAGGGGACAGTCCCTAATAATCCTCGGGCAATTGCACATTTCTGTGCTAAATTTTGTAGTAATCTGTATAAAATAAAATAAAAATTTTCTGAAGAGGCAGCCCATACTTTTCTGGAGTCTGTTAAAGATTGTAAGACTATCTCAAGAGATGATAGAAATCTCTGTGATAGTGAAATCACTGTATCTGAAGTTAGTAGTTCAATTCTAGAACTTTAAAACAATAAATCTCCCGGAACGGACGGGCTTACCGCAGAGTTCTATAAACAGTTCTCTAAAGAATTGTCTCCCTTTTTACTTAAGGTTTTTGAAGAAAGCATACAGAATGAGGCTCTCCCCCCGACTCTCACTCAAGGCTTAATTACTTTTAATTCCGAAACCTAAAAAAGATTTACTTTTAACTGACAATTGGCGTCCCATTTCTCTGCTTAACAGTGATTTTATAAAATTTTAGCTATTATGTTTGCTTAACGACTAAAATCTGTATTGGGTTCTGTTGTAGATGAGACGCAATCTGTTTTTTTGAACAAAAGACACATGGTTAACAATATACGGTTGATTCTTGATTTATTAGATTAATCAGACTTGATTCGGGAGGACAGCTTCATTCTTTTCTTAGATTTCTATAAGGCTTTCGATTCTTTGGAGCACCAATTTATCATTAATTCACTAGATAAATTTGGTTTTGGGGATGTGTTTTGCAGAGTAATTAAAACCCTTTACAATAATGGGAGTGCTTCGATTAAATTAAAGAATGGCACTTCACCACGTTGTAGTTTATCCAGAGGAGTGAGACAAGGGTGTCCCATTTCTCCCTATTTATTTCTTCTTTGCGTGCGGCTACTGTCAACATCTGTATGTGGAAAGTGCTATTCGGGGCATCTGTATAGCGGATCGAGAAATATTTATTAGTCAATTAGCAGATGACACCACCTTATTTTTAAGAGATGCTTCCCAAATCCCTACAGCAATTAATCATATAAAACTTTTCTCTGAAGCGTCGGGTCTTAATCTAAACATAAGTAAACGTGAATTAATGTCTATTAAAGATTGTACAGCACCCACTATTTATAATATTCCAGTTAGATCTGAAATTACATATTTAGGCATTATGACAACTAAAAATCAAGATAAAAGATGTACCTTGAATTTTGACCCGGTTATAATAAAAGCCCAAAGAAGATTTAATGTATGGTTGCAGAGAGACTTGACCTTGAGAGGCAGAGTACTGCTTGCTAAGGCGCAGGGCATCTCCAGGCTTACATACTCTGCACTCTCTCTATATGCGGACAACAAAATTTGTAAATCCGTTGATAAAAATCCTGTTTAATTTTGCTTGGAAAAACAAAATCCATTATGTCAAGAAGCCTGTATTAATGAACACGTATGAGTATGGTGGGTTGAATTTCCTTGATTTCTCTTCTTTAAACAACACTTTCAAAATTGATTGGATTAGACAGCTTTTGTGTAATCCAAACTCAATCTGGAATTTTATCCCCAATTACCTCTTTTCCAAATTAGGTGGTCTCCCTTTTCTATTGATCTGTAATTATGATATTGCTAAAATCCCTTACAATTTATCTAAATTTCATAAACAGGCATTACTTGCATGGTCATTAATTTTTAAGCACAATTTCTCCCCTCACCGGTACTCCATTTGGAACAATCAAGACATCGCATACAGGTGCATCTCAATAAATTAGAATGTCGTGGAAAAGTTCGTTTATTTCAGTAATTCAACTCAAATTGTGAAACTCGTGTATTAAATAAATTCAATGCACACAGACTGAAGTAGTTTAAGTCTTTGGTTCTTTTAATTGTGATGATTTTGGCTCACATTTAACAAAAACCCACCAATTCACTATCTCAACAAATTAGAATATGGTGACATGCCAATCAGCTAATCAACTCAAAACACCTGCAAAGGTTTCCTGAGCCTTCAAAATGGTCTCTCAGTTTGGTTCACTAGGTGAGCCACAAACATTCATTGCCAGAGAAGCTGGCTGTTCACAGAGTGCTGTATCCAAGCATGTTAACAGAAAGTTGAGTGGAAGGAAAAAGATGCACAACCAGCCGAGAGAACCGCAGCCTTATGAGGATTGTCAAGCCAAATCGATTCAAGAATTTGAGTGAACTTCACAAGGAATGGACTGAGGCTGGGGTCAAGGCATCAAGAGCCACCACACATAGACGTGCCAAGGAGTTACAATAATACGACAATACAGTTGTCGTATTCCTCTTGTTAAGCCACTCCTGAACCACTGACGATGTCAGAGGCGTCTTACCTGGGCTAAGGAGAAGAAGAACTGGACTGTTGCCCAGTGGTCCAAAGTCCTCTTTTCAGATGAGAGCAAGTTTTGTATTTCATTTGGAAACCAAGGTCCTAGAGTCTGGAGGAAGGGTGGAGAAGCTCATAGCCCAAGTTGCTTGAAGTCCAGTGTTCAGTTTCCACAGTCTGTGATGATTTGGGGTGCAATGCCATCTGCTGGTGTTGGTCCATTGTGTTTTTTGAAAACCAAAGTCACTGCACCCGTTAACCAAGAAATTTTGGAGCACCTCATGCTTCCTTCTGCTGACCAGCTTTTTGAAGATGCTGATTTCATTTTCCAGCAGGATTTGGCACCTGCCCACACTGCCAAAAGCACCAAAAGTTGGTTAAATGACCATGGTGTTGGTGTGCTTGACTGGCCAGCAAACTCACCAGACCTGAACCCCATAGAGAATCTATGGGCTATTGTCAAGAGGAAAATGAGAAACAAGAGACCAAAATATGCAGATGAGCTGAAGGCCACTGTCAAAGAAACCTGGGCTTCCATACCACCTCAGCAGTGCCACAAACTGATCAACTCCATGCCACGCCGAATTGAGGCAGTAATTAAAGCAAAAGGAGCCCCTACCAAGTATTGAGTACATGTACAGTAAATGAACATACTTTCCAGAAGGCCAACAATTCACTAAAAATATTTTTTTTATTGGTCTTATGAAGTATTCTAATTTGTTGAGATGGTGAATTGGTGGGTTTTTGTTAAATGTGAGCCAAAATCATCACAATTAAAAGAACCAAAGACTTAAACTACTACAGTCTGTGTGCATTGAATTTATTTAATACACGAGTTTCACAGTTTGAGTTGAACTACTGAAATAAATGAACTTTTCCCACAACATTCTAATTTATTGAGATGCACCTGTATAAGAGGAAATCTTTGTTTTTTTAGTAATTGGTTCGAGAAAAACATTTTGACTGTTTCCCAGTTAGTTAACTCAGAAGGTCTCATTTTAAGTTACGAAGAATTTTTATGTCAATTTAATTTTCCAGTAACTCCCAAAGAATTCTCCATTGTCTTGGACGCTATTCCTAAAGGAGCTATTATGCTTTTAAGGGACTCTGTTAGATCGTCCAGCGCTTTATCTATTTCTTTAGACCCATTTGAAATCCCAGTAGGAAAACTATGCTTTTTGTTACATCCTTCATCACGTAACTATAAGATTAGATCACTTTTTCAAAAGGAGCTTGTAACAACTCCATATGTGATGTCTTATTGGAAGAATGTGGTTGATCGTATTGATTGGGAAAAATGTATGGACTCTGTCTTCGAAATACACAATAACTAACCAGATCAGAGAAATCTCATTCAAATTGTTACACCGATTATACCCAGCTAAAGTGTTTTTGAAAAGGTTTAAATCAGACATAGATACAAGCTGTTCTTTTTGTGGTGACCCTAATGAAACTGATATGCATATCTTTTGGGATTGTCCTCACACACAGCTATTTTGGATCGAATTCTCTAATGTTATCAATCGCAGTGTGCTCCAGGGTTTCTCTCTGCTTTTTAAGGATGTGCTGTTTGGCTTCTTTAATATGCAAAAAGGTAAAGTTGATGAATATTTCATTATTAACCTATTATTACTTCTTGCAAAATTTCATATTCACCGCAGTAAATTCACTCATCAAAATCCTTTATATATTGTTTTTAAAAAAAGAGGTTCAGCAGTATATCCAAACTATTTCATCTTCCAAGTATCTTAAGCCTTTTAAAACAGTTAATTTATTTAATAGTTTTAATTTATTTTGTTAAAGCTTTCGTTTTTTATTGTTTATTTACTGTTACATACGTCTGTAAATGGTGCTTTGCATGTAATGTCACCTCTTTGTACGTAATGTTGATATTCTCTGTATTTTGATCTTTGGTTCCTTGGCATTAATTTTAAAAAGAAAGAAAGAAAGATATTGTATGACATCAACTGTAGACAGACACGTTATTTTAGCATTCCTAATTCTACATCGGAGTTTAGACTACTACAAACATCCTGGATGTTAAACTGTCTAAAGAAATTTACGCGAACATGCACATTTAATAGAGAGCCATCACTGAGTTAATGAGGTATAACACTCAATCCGGAGTTACTGGTTAAATAGGCTAAAATAAGATTTTTTTTTTTTGTCAGCGTCTACGAATATGAATATTTTTCATGCTGCTCATCATATTTGATGAGCTGCATATATGGACAATATTTATCATTACTAATGTATTTAATATATTTATTAAAAGCAAATAAATGTAAAAACATCCTGGATCATATCGCACTTTATCCACTAGGTGGTGGCAGTCCAGCGGTAATATTATCTGTCGACGGTTGTTCTTTCTGTATCCACCTAAACACGTACAATACAGTCTTTTCCAAGAATTTCTTCAGCTTGACCCCGAGCTCATTTTTATTCTTTTATTCAAAGAGTTTCTGTTAAATTAATTCAGCCGAACTCTTTAGCCAGTTTTAATAAGGGTTCCTTTAGAGACCGGAACAGGACAACAGTACAATGGAAGTTAGAATCCATCATGGCGGCGCTCGTTGGTTTCTCTGGAAAAAGGTGGATAGGATTTGGTTGATAATTCTACGCTCACCTTTTGCACTAAACGGTTTTTAACTAATGCATACAAACATGCATAAAGTAATAACTGTATTGGATTCGAGTATTAGACATCTACAGGTGCATCTCAATAAATTAGAATGTCGTGGAAAAGTTCGTTTATTTCAGTAATTCAACTCAAATTGTGAAACTCGTGTATTAAATAAATTCAGTGCACACAGACTGAAGTAGTTTAAGTCTTTGGTTCTTTTAATTGTGATGATTTTGGCTCGCATTTAACAAAAACCCACCAATTCACTATCTCAACAAATTAGAATATGGTGACATGCCAATCAGCTAATCAACTCAAAACACCTGCAAAGGTTTCCTGAGCCTTCAAAATGGTCTCTCAGTTTGGTTCACTAGGTAAGCCACAAACATTCATTGCCAGAGAAGCTGGCTGTTCACAGAGTGCTGTATCCAAGCATGTTAACAGAAAGTTGAGTGGAAGGAAAAAGATGCACAACCAGCCGAGAGAACCGCAGCCTTATGAGGATTGTCAAGCCAAATCGATTCAAGAATTTGAGTGAACTTCACAAGGAATGGACTGAGGCTGGGGTCAAGGCATCAAGAGCCACCACACATAGACGTGCCAAGGAGTTACAATAATACGACAATACAGTTGTCGTATTCCTCTTGTTAAGCCACTCCTGAACCACTGACGATGTCAGAGGCGTCTTACCTGGGCTAAGGAGAAGAAGAACTGGACTGTTGCCCAGTGGTCCAAAGTCCTCTTTTCAGATGAGAGCAAGTTTTGTATTTCATTTGGAAACCAAGGTCCTAGAGTCTGGAGGAAGGGTGGAGAAGCTCATAGCCCAAGTTGCTTGAAGTCCAGTGTTCAGTTTCCACAGTCTGTGATGATTTGGGGTGCAATGTCATCTGCTGGTGTTGGTCCATTGTGTTTTTTGAAAACCAAAGTCACTGCACCCGTTAACCAAGAAATTTTGGAGCACCTCATGCTTCCTTCTGCTGACCAGCTTTTTGAAGATGCTGATTTCATTTTCCAGCAGGATTTGGCACCTGCCCACACTGCCAAAAGCACCAAAAGTTGGTTAAATGACCATGGTGCTGGTGTGCTTGACTGGCCAGCAAACTCACCAGACCTGAACCCCATAGAGAATCTATGGGCTATTGTCAAGAGGAAAATGAGAAACAAGAGACCAAAATATGCAGATGAGCTGAAGGCCACTGTCAAAGAAACCTGGGCTTCCATACCACCTCAGCAGTGCCACAAACTGATCAACTCCATGCCACGCCGAATTGAGGCAGTAATTAAAGCAAAAGGAGCCCCTACCAAGTATTGAGTACATGTACAGTAAATGAACATACTTTCCAGAAGGCCAACAATTCACTAAAAATATTTTTTTTATTGGTCTTATGAAGTATTCTAATTTGTTGAGATGGTGAATTGGTGGGTTTTTGTTAAATGTGAGCCAAAATCATCACAATTAAAAGAACCAAAGACTTAAACTACTACAGTCTGTGTGCATTGAATTTATTTAATACACGAGTTTCACAGTTTGAGTTGAACTACTGAAATAAATGAACTTTTCCCACAACATTCTAATTCATTGAGATGCACCTGTATAAGAGGAAATCTTTGTTTTTTTAGTAATTGGTTCGAGAAAAACATTTTGACTGTTTCCCAGTTAGTTAACTCAGAAGGTCTCATTTTAAGTTACGAAGAATTTTTATGTCAATTTAATTTTCCAGTAACTCCCAAAGAATTCTCCATTGTCTTGGACGCTATTCCTAAAGGAGCTATTATGCTTTTAAGGGACTCTGTTAGATCGTCCAGCGCTTTATCTATTTCTTTAGACCCATTTGAAATCCCAGTAGGAAAACTATGCTTTTTGTTACATCCTTCATCACGTAACTATAAGATTAGATCACTTTTTCAAAAGGAGCTTGTAACAACTCCATATGTGATGTCTTATTGGAAGAATGTGGTTGATCGTATTGATTGGGAAAAATGTATGGACTCTGTCTTCGAAATACACAATAACTAACCAGATCAGAGAAATCTCATTCAAATTGTTACACCGATTATACCCAGCTAAAGTGTTTTTGAAAAGGTTTAAATCAGACATAGATACAAGCTGTTCTTTTTGTGGTGACCCTAATGAAACTGATATGCATATCTTTTGGGATTGTCCTCACACACAGCTATTTTGGATCGAATTCTCTAATGTTATCAATCGCAGTGTGCTCCAGGGTTTCTCTCTGCTTTTTAAGGATGTGCTGTTTGGCTTCTTTAATATGCAAAAAGGTAAAGTTGATGAATATTTCATTATTAACCTATTATTACTTCTTGCAAAATTTCATATTCACCGCAGTAAATTCACTCATCAAAATCCTTTATATATTGTTTTTAAAAAAAAGAGGTTCAGCAGTATATCCAAACTATTTCATCTTCCAAGTATCTTAAGCCTTTTAAAACAGTTAATTTATTTAATAGTTTTAATTTATTTTGTTAAAGCTTTCGTTTTTTATTGTTTATTTACTGTTACATACGTCTGTAAATGGTGCTTTGCATGTAATGTCACCTCTTTGTACGTAATGTTGATATTCTCTGTATTTTGATCTTTGGTTCCTTGGCATTAATTTTAAAAAGAAAGAAAGAAAGATATTGTATGACATCAACTGTAGACAGACACGTTATTTTAGCATTCCTAATTCTACATCGGAGTTTAGACTACTACAAACATCCTGGATGTTAAACTGTCTAAAGAAATTTACGCGAACATGCACATTTAATAGAGAGCCATCACTGAGTTAATGAGGTATAACACTCAATCCGGAGTTACTGGTTAAATAGGCTAAAATAAGATTTTTTTTTTTTGTCAGCGTCTACGAATATGAATATTTTTCATGCTGCTCATCATATTTGATGAGCTGCATATATGGACAATATTTATCATTACTAATGTATTTAATATATTTATTAAAAGCAAATAAATGTAAAAACATCCTGGATCATATCGCACTTTATCCACTAGGTGGTGGCAGTCCAGCGGTAATATTATCTGTCGACGGTTGTTCTTTCTGTATCCACCTAAACACGTACAATACAGTCTTTTCCAAGAATTTCTTCAGCTTGACCCCGAGCTCATTTTTATTCTTTTATTCAAAGAGTTTCTGTTAAATTAATTCAGCCGAACTCTTTAGCCAGTTTTAATAAGGGTTCCTTTAGAGACCGGAACAGGACAACAGTACAATGGAAGTTAGAATCCATCATGGCGGCGCTCGTTGGTTTCTCTGGAAAAAGGTGGATAGGATTTGGTTGATAATTCTACGCTCACCTTTTGCACTAAAGGGTATTTAACTAATGCATACAAACATGCATAAAGTAATAACTGTATTGGATCTGAGTATTAGACATCTATCAATTAATCCCTGAAAAAATGGAGAAAACAATCCTCTTTTTTTTTTTTTTTTTTTTTTGTTTAGTTTAACAACACATTTACTTTAACTGTGGTCTTGAAAGTGTTGTACAGAAAATAACCCGTGTTTGTGATTAAGTCTTAGCAAAACAACTGCCACTGGCATGTACTGTGTGCCTGTAATAGCACAGCAAATGTTCAGTTTTTAGACAGTGACTCGTTACACATAGTAAAGTGTTTTGTTTTATTTTTCAGGGCTCGCCAGAGTATGTGAGGTAACTTCAGCCAGAAAAGTTTGACCAGTGTGTACATCAGCCAGTTGTGCCGAGCACCGGTATCTCGTTGAGCTGGTGCATAACGTTTAGCCATCTTGACTTGCTGAATCACGGCGGCATCAGCAAGATGGCCAGGCCGAACCACCTCCTCCTCTGGACTGGGTCCATCCTTTAAGATGTCGCTTAGGGCGAACGGACCAGACTCACCTGGTTGAAGAGGCATTCCAAACCATAGCTGTCGGCAGCGGCTGTTGAGGCACTCGATCAGACGTGCTGAGTACGTTCTGTGGCGTCGACCTTTTCCATCGTACACGGTATCGGAACTGTGCTCTGAGTTCCACCATGCGATTCCGCTGATCAGGTAAACCTGATGGGGACGCGCCGCTCAGTGAGGACCTTGGAATGACGAAAAATTATAATAAATTCTTGAAATCCCCAAATTATGGAATTGCCACACATAGCACAGGTAATGATAGTGCGCAAATGTCACGGAGCGCTATGAAGAGGTGGATTATGATCCCCTCCCTTTTATCTGACTTTGCTTTATCCTTTTCTCACTGATCGATTGATTAATATAATGATAACTGGTCAATTAGATGGTCAATCATTTAATCATATGTTACTGTGAGAGTTTTGATGTATGATTATGTATTTACAGTTACAGAGGTAAAAGAATGGTCAAGGCCTACCAATGTATGAGATTGTCTATTTTAGTTATCCCTATTAATCACTTTACACTATATGTTTGTTGCCTTTATACTTTACCGTAACTAAAAGACTGAAGTGTTAAGTAAATGTGTTCCCTTCGAGATTGTCTTCTGGGGGTTCTAGCAGTTGGCGGAGGCCTTATAACAGGGCTACTTCACAAACATCACAAGTTCAGTGGCGTTCATGTGTGCAAAACTGCAACATGCAGACCATTAAAATGTTTATGACAACTCACTATAATGAACAGGATGAAAAATAAAGCTCACTGGAGGGATGGTATAAGTGGGAGAGAGCAATAATGGGGTCTTTAAAGAAACTATTTACATAACTTGTACCCGGAATCATATTAGGCAGAGTTTTGTGGAATCCCTACAGGCTGTTGCTTCCACTGAGACACGTCCACATCCACCCCACTGATATTTGTGGTACGAGCCACTCGGTACATGTTCATGTCTGGAGGATCCTGGGAGCACTCTAGGCGCCATTGTTGGCCTTCCCACACCTCATCTATTGCTTCTGTAAATAGACCATAATGAACAGTTAAACATTTATGCAGTAGACAACATGTGTGTGTCAACATAGTGCATGATAAACGGCACATATATAGTGTACATGTGCTTCATATGCTATGCTTCCAATATTGATGAACTACTAATAACTTTTTTTTTTTTTTTTTTTAATATATATATGTTTGCGTTAGTTTATGTAGCTGGTGACTTGAAGAGGCTGACTCCACTTTCGTCTAGCCCGGCAGGACCTTTTGAGCTTGGCAGTGGCTATCTGGACAAGTCGGAACGTCTCCCGAGCCCCAAGTGCAACTCTGAGAACGTGCGTTTCAGTTGTACCTTTGACACATAGAGTCGCACCATGTCTTTGTCAGTGAGCGTGTTAAAAGTTGCCGGGTCCTTTGCTCTGACAGCCTTGATGAGCAGCTCCAAGTGCGGTTGTAGGCCAGCCCTGCTCCTGCTAGGTCAGACTCGAACACAGCATGCTTGAAGTGGCTGTCTGCGCGAACGGCTGCATCGAATCGATGGATCCAATGGAATGTGTCCAGACGCACCACCATGCCACCGTGCACCCAAGGCTGGAACGAGGTCTCAACAGCGGCCGTTGAGATAAGTGTTGCGCACGACAACACTTACGGTCAGAATACAAGATCTTAGACACGGGCGTGATTGGCCTGCTGGAATCTGTCCGTTACTCCACGACACATGGGCTCCAGACATTCAGTGGACTCTTCACAAGTAAGAACAAATGAGACAATCTGGGAATACTCATTGCCTATGCTGGTACTGTAAACCACTCAGCTGTGCCTTTACCCTCTCCAGACAGCTTCTTCAGATTGAGATATCGATGGTAGATTGTCATGTGAATGTATATCTATTCAAAACAGTTTCCAAAAGGTCAAATGTAACATCTGAACAAAAAAAAAACAAAAAAAAAAAACAAAAAAAAAAACCTCATTGCGTTATGTATACTTGTACGTACCTTCTTAGTGCAGAAGGCTTCGGCCTGACTGCAGATGGGGACTGTGGGGCAGATTTAATAAGCTTTATTAAATGAGTGTCATCCAGCCATGACGGATTTCTGGTGGACGTTCTTGGGTGATGCATATCTAGACTTTCTGATGTACAGGTTTTATCATGAGAGAACCAGTGTGCCGAAAAAGTTATTATTTGAACAGTATTCAATTATTATTCCATTCTTTGTATTTCATACAACTTACTTGGGTCTTCTTATCATAAATGTGATTCCTAAACTTTCTCATCTGCACACTGGTGATATGTTTGACAGGTGTGTGTGGCCATCTGGAAACAGATCTATAAGACTTCTGAATACTGTCTGCCGTTTCACGGCTTAAGTCAGTCTAACCACAGGAGGTCACAAGCCAGTGTACTTTTTGTGCCGGTCCCAAGCCCGGATAAATAGAGAGGGTTGTGTCGGGAAGGGCATCCGACGTAAAACGTTTGCCAGATTCAATATGCCAATCTCTAACATGACTTCCACACCGGATCGGTTGGGGCCCGGGTTAACGACGACCGCCATCAGTGCCGTTGACCCACAGGGCACTGGCGGAAATCGGGCTACTGTTGGTCGAAGAAGGAGAGGAGGAAGGTGTGTCCGTAGGCAGAGAGAGAAGAGGAAAGGCAGGAGTTTAGGACTGAAAGTAGGGACTTTGAATGTTGGTACGATGACGGGTAAAGGCAGAGAGCTGGTAGATATGATGCGGAGGAGGAAAGTCGACATTCTGTGTGTCCAGATGACCAGGTGGAAAGGGAGCAAGGCTAGAAGCATCGGAGCAGGGTTTAAACTGTTTTATCATGGTGTGGACAGGAAGAGAAATGGCGTAGGTGTGATCCCGAAGGAGGAGTTTGTGAAGAATGTTCTGGAGGTAAAGAGAGTGTCAGATAAGTTGGTGAGTCCGAAGCTGGAAATTGAAGGTGTGATGTTGAATGTTGTTGGTGCTTACGCTCCACAAGTAGGTTGTGAGCAAGAGGAGAAAGACAGATTCTGGAGCGAGCTTGAGGAAGTGATGCAGAGTGTTCCCAGAGGTGAGAGAGTGGTGATGGGGGCAGACTTTAATGGACATGTTGGTGAAGGGAATAGTGGGGATGAGGAAGTGATGGGCAGGTTTGGTCTTCAGGTAAGGAACCCAGAAGGACAGAGGTTGGTAGACTTTGCTAAAAGTTTGGAGATGGCTGTGGTGAACACCTACTTTCAGAAGAGGCAGGAACACAGGGTGACGTATAAGAGCGGTGGGCAGGAGCGCACAGGTGGACCATATCTTATGTAGACACTGTAATCTGAAGGAGATTAGCGATTGCAAAGTAGTGGTAGGAGAGAGTGTAGCTAGACAGCACAGGATGGTGGTGTGTAAGCTGACTCTGGTGGTGAGGAAGATGAAGAAAGCAAAGGCAGAGCAGGAGACAAAGTGGTGGAAGTTGGAAAAGGAAGAGTGCTGTGCGGTCTTCCGGGAGGAGTTGAGACAGGCTTTAGGTGGTCAGGAGGTGCTTCCAGATGACTGGTCTACTACAGCCAAAGTGATCAGGGAGACGGGTAGGAAGGTGCTAGGTGTGTCATCTGGAAGGAGGAAAGAAGACAAGGAGACTTGGTGGTGGAATGAGGAAGTTCAGGAGAGTATCCAGAGGAAGAGGTTAGCTAGGAAGAAGTGGGACAGTGAGAGGACGGAGGAAAGTAGACAGGAATATAGGGAGATGCAGCATGAGGTTAAGATAAAGGTGGCAAAGGCCAAACAGAAAGCTTATGAGGACATGTGTGCAAGGTTAGACAGTAAGGAAGGTGAGCGGGATTTGTATCCGTTGGCGAGGCAGAGGGACAGAGATGGTAAGGATGTGCAGCAGGTTAGAGTGATTAAAGATAGAGATGGAAATGTGTCGACAGGTGACAGGAGGGTGAGGGAAAGATGGAAGGAGTACTTTGAGGAACTGATGAATGAGGAAAATGACAGAGAGCGAAGAGTAGTAGAGGCAAATATTGTTGAGCAGGAAGTAGAAAGGATTAGCAAGGGTGAAGTTAGGAGAGCTTTGAAGCGCATGAAGAGAGGAAAGGCGGTTGGTCCTGATGACATACCAGTGGAGGTATGGAAGTGTCTAGGAGAGATGGCAGTAGAGTTTTTAACTAGGTTGTTCAACGAGGTCTTGGAGAGTGAGAGGATGCCTGAGGAAGGGAGGAGAAGTGTGTTGGTGCCGATTTTTAAGAACAAGGGAGATGTGCAGAGTTGTGGAAACTACAGAGGTATTAAGCTGATGAGCCATACAGTGAAGCTGTGGGAAAGAGCAGTGGAAGCAAGGCTAAGGGGAGAAGTGAGCAGCAGTATGGTTTCATGCAGGTGGAGGAAACTCTAGAGAGGTGGAGGTTTGCTCTGGAGAGAAGAGGAATGAAGGTTAGTCGCAGCAAGACAGAATACACGTGTGTGAATGAGAGGGATCCAAGTGGAACAGCGAGGTTACAGGGAGAAGAGATAAAGGAGGTGCAGGATTTTAAGTACTTAGGGTCAACAGTCCAGAGCAACGGGGAGTGTGGAAAAGAGGTGAAGAAGCGTGTGCAGGCAGGTTGGAATGGGTGGAGAAAAGTGTCAGGTCTGTTGTGTGATAAAAGAGTACCGGCACGAATGAAAGGAAAGGTGTACAGGACAGTAGTGAGACCAGCGATGTTGTATGGTTTGGAGACAGTTGCACTGAGGCAAAGACAGGAGGAAGAGTTAGAGGTAGCAGAGCTGAAGATGTTGAGGTTCTCTTTGGGCGTGACGAGGATGGATAGGATCAGGAATGAGTACGTCAGAGGGACAGCCCATGTGAGATGTTTTGGAGACAAAGTTAGAGAGGCCAGGTTGAGATGGTTTGGACATGTTCAGAGGAGGGAGAGTGAACATATCGGTAAAAGGATGCCGAGGTTAGAGCTGCCGGGCAGGAGGCCGAGAGGAAGACCAAAGAGGAGGTTTATGGATGTGGTGAAGGAGGACGTGAAGGTAGTCGGTCTGAGAGAAGAGGATGCAGGGGATAGGGCTAGATGGAGGCAGATGATTCGCTGTGGAGACCCCTGAAGGGAACAGCCGAAAGGAAAAGAAGATTTCACGGCTTAAGTCGTCTGGCCACTTATCTCCACTGAGCACATGCTTTTTTTTTTTTTTTTTTTCTCCCCTCCTTTTGTAGAGTATATAGACATGTATGACATATTATAAACCATAATCTCATTATGGGGACAGTTGTTGGCGTTAGATTTTAAATTTGCCCCTAGACTGTCAGAGAATGTTTTCCCCATTTGTTAATTTGTGAGCCTCCACATAAATGCTGGAATATAACCTCAAAATAAGTGTAGATACAACACAAGCAATGAATCTCTATTGTTTAATATGTAGGGTGGACAGTTTGCGGGTTTCCTTTTACTCAGTCACTCGTTGACACCTGCTTGCAATGTGAAAGAGCAAGTGAGATCTCGAGTTAAGTGCTTTGTTTTTTTTTTTTTTTTTTTTCTCTTTCTCTTTTTCTTTCTCTTTTTTCCCCCGGCAGATTCTAATGCAATCATTATGATCCACATGTACAGAAGAGCATGGAAGTGGACAGAGTCTTATTACACCCCTAGGTGGCACTGTTGTGGAGCGGAACTTGATTCTGTAGCAGCAGGTGATTGCAATTTTCTCTTAATTTTACCGTCAGAGCAGTTTGGATTGCTGGCTCAAGACTGTCCTTTAGATACTCGTGACATTGTGGTAGGTATGCATTTTGTTGTGTTTTTGTTTTGTCTGGGGAGACAAAAGTATCTTTTAATACATGACGGTGGAAAATACTGTACGTCCTGAATAAATGAAATGAAGGTAGGCGGCGCTGTATATGATCGGGCAGGCCTGTATAAAGTGCTGTTTGAAAATGGCGGATGATGAGTGACTGCATGTGTAAAGATGAACTTCTTTTCCTTTTTAGTAAATTTGGGGCGGAGGAGAGCGGCGTTGGTGTTTTATAAAGCTAAATATATTTTATTGGCACAATGTTTGTCCTTTGTACCACGAAAAAAACGTGAAGGGTTTCTTGGTAATTACAATAAGTCAGTATTTCTAGTGAAATTGGCATTCAGTACCTGTTTGGTAATTCTGACCGTTTAGTTTACATGTATTAATACTACTGCCCATAATTTATCATCTTTTCGCCAAGAAATCCTCGTGAAAAAGTTTTACACGGAGTTGCAGCTATTGTAGACGGTTTACCTTTTTTCCTCCCTGATCTGCTTTCTCCCGCAATACCACATTTGGCCACTGAGAGGCAATGTTATATAACTCGTGTTAAGTTTAACATCATCTTTTTAAATTCCACGCATTTGGTTTGTCTTGTGTTAATCGTTACAATGGAAGGATGTTTATCCAGTTTAAGGTTTGTTTTGAAAACTACTTTCTAAACCAGTGTGAGTTTGTAGCGCAGAGGATTTTGTATTCTCGTCTCTGATTGGTCCGTTTTCTGCATTCATTATCATTTTCCTTTTGTTTTGGTGGTTGCCGTCCTCGGGTTTACTGTCCTGTGGAATGTCACCGTTTGTTGTTTGCAGTTGTCGGTATCGCTTCTCGGCCTTTTGGCTAAGATCAAGTGTAGTATCTGTTCTTATCAGTTTAATATCTGATACGTCCCCTACCCGGGGACCATATATTAAATTGATTTTTGGAACAGGGAGATGGAATAGGGGCTTGCTCTGTCCACTCCGCGCATCGACCCGGTATTGCAGTACTTCCGGGAACGGTGCACCTCCTCTATACTGTCAAAGAAAGATAATGTCTTTATATCGGTCTGCTGCTTTTGCTAAGCGCTTATATGTGAGTGTACGCGGTGCACTTTGTTTCTGGATTTCGGCATTTGAGCTGTCTGTGATCTCACTCAATTCACATTTCACCTCAGGAAAGGGCTTTTAACGTTGTTCGGGGCCAGTGTGCTTTTGTACAAGTGGAGCCTGTACTTTTACACACATTTTGGCTGCATTTTTAAACCGAACTGTACCCGATGATAAGCGCACACTAAAGTAGTTTATTTTCTGCATATAACAAATATTTATTTCATGACTACGATTTAACTTAACCAGATAGTTGTTGTTGATTTATTAACCTTGTTGTTGTTATTGTTATTATTATTACTATCAATAATAAATTAATACAGCAGCCATCATTTATGGCAGACGGATCTATCTATCCGGAACTATGTATCCGGACTCTTTATTACCGGTCGGACACAAAATTCCGCTCTCATGCGTGTTTGTTCAGCGATCTTTGTTCATATAGTTGTTGTTATATAGTCATTTTGAATGAAGTATAAAGTTGAAAGCAGATTTTCTACCCCCGTTATTTGGTAATAAAATGGATGGAAGCGAGATTTCTTGTAGAGAAGTCGTTTTCTGTTTCGGCTGTAACTGACCTGCACACCAGGGGGCGGGGCAATCTGTACCGAGGCTTTAAAACGGTCTTCATAAAAAAAAAAAAAAAATGACTGACTCTCACTGCTTACCGTGTAGCAATGCGCTGTTTCTGCTCGACTGGCTATTGTGATTTTGGTATACATGCTACAATTAAAAAAGCAGTTTCCTGAACACTGCGGGTCTCATTACGTATTCAGAAGCAGTGCATCATGGGAAGTATTGTACTGTCGTTGCTAAGAGAATAAACGACCCCGCAGCTTTATGTATAATAAAACTAGTATAACGTGTGCAGTACTTTTAGACTGCAGTGTCTTAGCCTCGGATGTTTGTGTAATGTTTAGTGCTGTGTTCTTCACCGTGACGGTAAACAGTGTGTGCTGTGGTGCGGTCGGTAGCCGACGGGAGTGGAATTCATACTTACCTGGCAGGGGAGATACCATGATCAAGAAGGTGGTTCACCCAGGGCGAGGCTCAGCCATTGCACTCCGGCTGTGCTGACCCCTGCGAATTCCCCAAATGTGGGAATCTCGACTGCATAATTTGTGGTAGTGGGGGACTGCGTTCGCGCTCTCCCCTGATATTCGGTCTTCTAAAAACAGAAGCTGTTCTCATATATTAGTGTGGCCGTCGAGTCAATTTATTTTAACGTGCATATAATTGTAGCATCATGAAAACTCCAGCCATTTAAATGTAGATAAATCATTGCCGTGAATACGGTTAAGGATCATAAGGATCATGATTAATGGAAGGTGTTGCACCTTGACATGTACAGTAAGATCATTTCAGTCTCATCCTGTTCCTAATTACTGTAAAAACATCATGTCTTTCTAAATTCTCCCCATTAATCAGTGTCAGAAATTGAGACCTTCCTTACCTAATAAAGTAGTCCTTTTTTTCCTTTAATAGCTACCCTTTCCTGTAAGAAAAGCTCTTGCTCTTTTAGTACAGAAGCTACTTAATGGTTATCTATGGGAATGGTTGTTCAGGGTCACGGCCCGTTTTGGGTGCGAGGTCTCTTCAAAGTCGTTTCCAAATGGAACTGTTGGTGTCTGCATGGGTTCCATTCAGACTGTTTTCCATTAGTAACAACAATATTTATTTTCCAGTCAGTCAAGCACCATTTATGGGTTTTTTTTTTTTTTTATTGTTATTTTGTAAAGAGGAAAATGAGCAGAACATAAGATTATTGATCAAATGAACATTTGAAAGTTTGTAGTTTTATTGTGTCCTGTTTTGGGTACGTTGCACTCAACAGCCGCAGCCTTCTTACCAAGCATCCACTTTGCCACCACACCCCACGTTCAGGCACCATGTGCATCTCCTGTGATAATCATTCCACATGACTGATGGCAAGTGTTCTGACAAAACTTCACACACATGGACAATACCTTTCAACACATTTTATTTGAACCAACTTGTATTTTATTTGTAAATTTTGTGTTTTTGTGTCTTGTATCAAATATTACATGCCTTGAAGACAAAAAGAGGTGTGGATGTAAAATATAATGCCACGGTGACAATAAAATCTGATGAAAGGAAAATCTGTTCTCATCAGTTTAATTGATAACTTCAACTGTACAACGATGGCTTTCAAACGATCTTCATAAAATTGTTCAATATTTTTACTGACTCTTATTACTTACCGTGTAGCAGTTTCTCCTGGCCTGACTATTGTCATTTTAGTGTACATGCTAGGATTTATATAAAAAAAAAAAAGCAGTTCTGCTGAACATTATGGATCTCATTACATATTCAGAAGCAAGCGTGAATAAACTGTCAATGCGAGCATGCTTATTTGGCAGCATTCCTGGCTTGTGATTGATCGTCTACAGTCAATCTAGGATGTTATCGGTAGGCCACAGTGGAAGTCTACACTGACTGTAGACTCTCGGCCAGTCGGAATTCGTAATTGTCTACAGTCACCGTAGACTTTGCACAACTGTAGAATCTCAAAATTTGCGCTGTACAGAAGTAAAAATGAATTGTAGCGTGATTAGTCCGGCGTCTACAGCGTCACACACGTCATCATCTTCACCGCTCTCTCTCCTGGATTTTCCTTAGCACAGATCAAATGTGTGAATATGTGAATGCCCCAGTGCTGGTCTGCAGAGGAAAGAAACTGGTGGCGGCACATGGGTCTTGAAGCCTTGGTGATTTCTTTACAGGTTTAGATTTAAGGTGCACAGCACCGCCCTGAACAGTCAGAGCCTTATAGGCTCTGTGTTTTCCAGTCAGCATGGCCTGTTGATTCTTCTGATGATTCATTGATCTTCTGTTTCCTTTCAGGTCATCTTTGTCTTTACGTGGTTTGCAGCGCCTCAGTTGCAAAATCATGTTTGAGCAATTGAAAAAAAGAAACAGCGCAGTTTAAAAACAAACAAACCAACAAAAAAATGCTGTGCCAGGCTCCGCCTTTATTTTTTATTAATTGCCTGGTTTAACAAATTATGATGTTTCGGCTCCCAGGCTTGCTCTGATTGAATAGAAAGAGCAATGGTGGGAAAAAAAAACAAAAAAACATAACGGCTGATTTTCTAATAAACACACAAAAATGATATGTAAATGATCATCAAAATAGCTTTCCTCCAAATGAAAACAAAGTTAAACATCACCTCTATGCCCATCTTTGGCAACGTGTACGGAACCGGAACTAAATTATGGCCGCTGCAGGTTGCCATAGTTACCGCTAGTGGCGTATTTTGCGTAGCCTAATCAGTATGGTATTGTATGACATGGAGAGCGGCCAAGATGGCGCCTTGTTAAGACAAAGTTTTCGGAGCTCCTGACCAAACTATACATATTAAGAAAGTATAGCTGTATTAACGTTTTTTTTGTTTGTTTGTTTGTTTGTTTTTCTCTCTCGTTACATTTGCTGGATCATACATTAGTACATTCCATTAAGAGCATAAATATGCCATTTGACAAACGCAAAGAGCGATCAGACACTGTCGACATCATGGATGTCCATGATTATGCTTCTCCTGCTGTAAATGAGCTAGATCTCTGCGCGACTTCACTCCCCGTCACTCCTAGCAGGCCACCTGCTCACAAAAAAGGTAAATCTTCGAGTCTAAACGAGCAGGCCGACTCTGCTATCATTTCCACACTCTCCTCGTTGATCGACACTCGGTCTGACGCACTCGAAAGGAACGATTAGCGCCAATGCTCTGAAGATAGAAGGGCTGAAGAAAACGGGGGACTTTGTGCGTGCCGAAGTACAAGATCTACAAAAGAATGTGAAAGATGTAGATTCCAGGCTTAAAGATCAAGAACGTCTCACGAGAACCTGGGAAACACGCATTTCTGATCTGGAGAGATACTCTCGCAGGTGGAATTTGGGATTGTTTGGAGTGCCTGAGACTTTCAAGGAAGATATCAGATCCGAGGTCGTTCGAATCTGCAGCGAGGCTTATCCCGAAGCCAAGAGCAAGTACCCCGATGTTGTTGACATTGTGCATCGGCTAGGGAGGAGAGGTGACGACACAAAACCTCGCGCCGTTATTATGCAGTTCACCTCACGGGTTATCCGCGATGCCTTGTGGAAAGCTGCCAAGAAGTCCCAGTTTCTCAAAGACAACAACCTGCGCTTCGCAGAGGACTTGACTTTGCCGGACCGGGAGAGACGGAAGAACTTGTGGCCAAGAGTGAGGGAGGCGAGGGCTGCTGGAAAAATGGCCTATTACGTCGGAGCGCGTGCGTTCATTGAAGGTGTGGGAATTGCTTTGCGAGTTCCGTCATGAGGATCGTGTACTCTTTTGTAAGATGTTGACTCTTAACTGTCACTATGGCGTTTGAGCTATCGTGGTATTACAGCCGGACCTTTTAAATTGGTCAGGTAAGCTCTGTTCAACTCAGTTTTCTTCTCATCTATCAGTCAGTTTTGAACTTTTGCCTTTGCTTTGATTTGTGTTGACAGCTGTTCATTGCTGTTTGTTTATCAATGTCGATATCGTTCATTTCTCTTAATGCCAGGGGTCTAAGAAACAATGTGAAGCGCGAAGCCCTCTTTTTGTTTGTTAAAAACCATGGATCAGACTTTTTGCTCTTTTCAAGAAACCCATTCCATACAGGATGACGTTAAATTTTGGAGGTCCCAGTGGGGCAGCGATGTATGGATGTCGCACGGCACAGAACGACCGGCAGGTGTCACCATTCCAAAAAACAAGTTTGCTGGTGAGATTCTACATGTTGTCAGTGATCCCGAGGGTCATTTTCTCTTGTTAGTGGTTTCACTTGGTCAGACCATCTCAGTGTTATTAAATGTGTATGGGTACAATCCTCCTATAGAAAATTCCACTTTAATGGACAATATCAGTGAAAATATACAGTACTGGTTTTAAATGGTGATTTAGATAGGTTTCCCCCTAGAGCTGCTTCTATAAGTCCAATTATGAATAATTTCATGTTGCGTTTTTGTGTTGTTGATGTATGGAGAGAAATATATTCACGGTAGAGACTTTATACGTGGAGCAGCCAGGACCGTTCTAAGCAGTCCCGAATAGATTACTGGCTCATTTCTCAAAGCCTAGCAAATAGTTGTAAATCAGTCAGCATTCATGCTACACCTCTTACGGATCACAGTGCCGTCTCTCTTAGGCTTTGTCTTTCTGCACCCCTTCATTTCAGCTCTTCTCCTTCTTGTTGGAAATTGAACAATTCTCTTCTCCATTTTGAAGATGTTAAGAAGAATATTACATCATTGATTGAGCAGTACTGGAGAACAGCTTCAGTGTCAGATTCATATTGTTGCCGGTGGGAGCTGTTCAAGTTTGAAATTAGTAAATACTTTCGAAAATCCGGTAGTAATTTAGCTAAACTGAAGAGAGCAGAAGAAAATAAGGTGGTGTCTAAAATTGCAATATTTTCTTCTGAACCCCAAGAGTTGTTTTCTGAATCTGATAAGCTTGAGTACGCTGACCTGCAGTCTAAATTAGATGAGATGTACACTTATGGGGCACAGGGTGCTTATGTTAGATCTAGACAAAAATGGCTGGAGGAGGGAGAATGTAACACAGCATATTTTTTCAGATTAGAAAAGAATCGCTTAAGTACTTCACTAATTGAAGCTCTTAATACTGAGGGGACAGTCCCTAATAATCCTCGGGCAATTGCACATTTCTGTGCTAAATTTTGTAGTAATCTGTATAAAATAAAATAAAAATTTTCTGAAGAGGCAGCCCATACTTTTCTGGAGTCTGTTAAAGATTGTAAGACTATCTCAAGAGATGATAGAAATCTCTGTGATAGTGAAATCACTGTATCTGAAGTTAGTAGTTCAATTCTAGAACTTTAAAACAATAAATCTCCCGGAACGGACGGGCTTACCGCAGAGTTCTATAAACAGTTCTCTAAAGAATTGTCTCCCTTTTTACTTAAGGTTTTTGAAGAAAGCATACAGAATGAGGCTCTCCCCCCGACTCTCGCTCAAGGCTTAATTACTTTTAATTCCGAAACCTAAAAAAGATTTACTTTTAACTGACAATTGGCGTCCCATTTCTCTGCTTAACAGTGATTTTATAAAATTTTAGCTATTATGTTTGCTAAACGACTAAAATCTGTATTGGGTTCTGTTGTAGATGAGACGCAATCTGTTTTTTTGAACAAAAGACACATGGTTAACAATATACGGTTGATTCTTGATTTATTAGATTAATCAGACTTGATTCGGGAGGACAGCTTCATTCTTTTCTTAGATTTCTATAAGGCTTTCGATTCTTTGGAGCACCAATTTATCATTAATTCACTAGATAAATTTGGTTTTGGGGATATGTTTTGCAGAGTAATTAAAACCCTTTACAATAATGGGAGTGCTTCGATTAAATTAAAGAATGGCACTTCACCACGTTGTAGTTTATCCAGAGGAGTGAGACAAGGGTGTCCCATTTCTCCCTATTTATTTCTTCTTTGCGTGCGGCTACTGTCAACATCTGTATGTGGAAAGTGCTATTCGGGGCATCTGTATAGCGGATCGAGAAATATTTATTAGTCAATTAGCAGATGACACCACCTTATTTTTAAGAGATGCTTCCCAAATCCCTACAGCAATTAATCATATAAAACTTTTCTCTGAAGCGTCGGGTCTTAATCTAAACATAAGTAAACGTGAATTAATGTCTATTAAAGATTGTACAGCACCCACTATTTATAATATTCCAGTTAGATCTGAAATTACATATTTAGGCATTATGACAACTAAAAATCAAGATAAAAGATGTACCTTGAATTTTGACCCGGTTATAATAAAAGCCCAAAGAAGATTTAATGTATGGTTGCAGAGAGACTTGACCTTGAGAGGCAGAGTACTGCTTGCTAAGGCGCAGGGCATCTCCAGGCTTACATACTCTGCACTCTCTCTATATGCGGACAACAAAATTTGTAAATCCGTTGATAAAAATCCTGTTTAATTTTGCTTGGAAAAACAAAATCCATTATGTCAAGAAGCCTGTATTAATGAACACGTATGAGTATGGTGGGTTGAATTTCCTTGATTTCTCTTCTTTAAACAACACTTTCAAAATTGATTGGATTAGACAGCTTTTGTGTAATCCAAACTCAATCTGGAATTTTATCCCCAATTACCTCTTTTCCAAATTAGGTGGTCTCCCTTTTCTATTGATCTGTAATTATGATATTGCTAAAATCCCTTACAATTTATCTAAATTTCATAAACAGGCATTACTTGCATGGTCATTAATTTTTAAGCACAATTTCTCCCCTCACCGGTACTCCATTTGGAACAATCAAGACATCGCATACAGGTGCATCTCAATAAATTAGAATGTCGTGGAAAAGTTCGTTTATTTCAGTAATTCAACTCAAATTGTGAAACTCGTGTATTAAATAAATTCAATGCACACAGACTGAAGTAGTTTAAGTCTTTGGTTCTTTTAATTGTGATGATTTTGGCTCGCATTTAACAAAAACCCACCAATTCACTATCTCAACAAATTAGAATATGGTGACATGCCAATCAGCTAATCAACTCAAAACACCTGCAAAGGTTTCCTGAGCCTTCAAAATGGTCTCTCAGTTTGGTTCACTAGGTAAGCCACAAACATTCATTGCCAGAGAAGCTGGCTGTTCACAGAGTGCTGTATCCAAGCATGTTAACAGAAAGTTGAGTGGAAGGAAAAAGATGCACAACCAGCCGAGAGAACCGCAGCCTTATGAGGATTGTCAAGCCAAATCGATTCAAGAATTTGAGTGAACTTCACAAGGAATGGACTGAGGCTGGGGTCAAGGCATCAAGAGCCACCACACATAGACGTGCCAAGGAGTTACAATAATACGACAATACAGTTGTCGTATTCCTCTTGTTAAGCCACTCCTGAACCACTGACGATGTCAGAGGCGTCTTACCTGGGCTAAGGAGAAGAAGAACTGGACTGTTGCCCAGTGGTCCAAAGTCCTCTTTTCAGATGAGAGCAAGTTTTGTATTTCATTTGGAAACCAAGGTCCTAGAGTCTGGAGGAAGGGTGGAGAAGCTCATAGCCCAAGTTGCTTGAAGTCCAGTGTTCAGTTTCCACAGTCTGTGATGATTTGGGGTGCAATGCCATCTGCTGGTGTTGGTCCATTGTGTTTTTTGAAAACCAAAGTCACTGCACCCGTTAACCAAGAAATTTTGGAGCACCTCATGCTTCCTTCTGCTGACCAGCTTTTTGAAGATGCTGATTTCATTTTCCAGCAGGATTTGGCACCTGCCCACACTGCCAAAAGCACCAAAAGTTGGTTAAATGACCATGGTGTTGGTGTGCTTGACTGGCCAGCAAACTCACCAGACCTGAACCCCATAGAGAATCTATGGGCTATTGTCAAGAGGAAAATGAGAAACAAGAGACCAAAATATGCAGATGAGCTGAAGGCCACTGTCAAAGAAACCTGGGCTTCCATACCACCGCAGCAGTGCCACAAACTGATCACCTCCATGCCACGCCGAATTGAGGCAGTAATTAAAGCAAAAGGAGCCCCTACCAAGTATTGAGTACATGTACAGTAAATGAACATACTTTCCAGAAGGCCAACAATTCACTAAAAATATTTTTTTTATTGGTCTTATGAAGTATTCTAATTTGTTGAGATGGTGAATTGGTGGGTTTTTGTTAAATGTGAGCCAAAATCATCACAATTAAAAGAACCAAAGACTTAAACTACTACAGTCTGTGTGCATTGAATTTATTTAATACACGAGTTTCACAGTTTGAGTTGAACTACTGAAATAAATGAACTTTTCCCACAACATTCTAATTCATTGAGATGCACCTGTATAAGAGGAAATCTTTGTTTTTTTAGTAATTGGTTCGAGAAAAACATTTTGACTGTTTCCCAGTTAGTTAACTCAGAAGGTCTCATTTTAAGTTACGAAGAATTTTTATGTCAATTTAATTTTCCAGTAACTCCCAAAGAATTCTCCATTGTCTTGGACGCTATTCCTAAAGGAGCTATTATGCTTTTAAGGGACTCTGTTAGATCGTCCAGCGCTTTATCTATTTCTTTAGACCCATTTGAAATCCCAGTAGGAAAACTATGCTTTTTGTTACATCCTTCATCACGTAACTATAAGATTAGATCACTTTTTCAAAAGGAGCTTGTAACAACTCCATATGTGATGTCTTATTGGAAGAATGTGGTTGATCGTATTGATTGGGAAAAATGTATGGACTCTGTCTTCGAAATACACAATAACTAACCAGATCAGAGAAATCTCATTCAAATTGTTACACAGATTATACCCAGCTAAAGTGTTTTTGAAAAGGTTTAAATCAGACATAGATACAAGCTGTTCTTTTTGTGGTGACCCTAATGAAACTGATATGCATATCTTTTGGGATTGTCCTCACACACAGCTATTTTGGATCGAATTCTCTAATGTTATCAATCGCAGTGTGCTCCAGGGTTTCTCTCTGCTTTTTAAGGATGTGCTGTTTGGCTTCTTTAATATGCAAAAAGGTAAAGTTGATGAATATTTCATTATTAACCTATTATTACTTCTTGCAAAATTTCATATTCACCGCAGTAAATTCACTCATCAAAATCCTTTATATATTGTTTTTAAAAAAAAGAGGTTCAGCAGTATATCCAAACTATTTCATCTTCCAAGTATCTTAAGCCTTTTAAAACGGTTAATTTATTTAATAGTTTTAATTTATTTTGTTAAAGCTTTCGTTTTTTATTGTTTATTTACTGTTACATACGTCTGTAAATGGTGCTTTGCATGTAATGTCACCTCTTTGTACGTAATGTTGATATTCTCTGTATTTTGATCTTTGGTTCCTTGGCATTAATTTTAAAAAGAAAGAAAGAAAGATATTGTATGACATCAACTGTAGACAGACACGTTATTTTAGCATTCCTAATTCTACATCGGAGTTTAGACTACTACAAACATCCTGGATGTTAAACTGTCTAAAGAAATTTACGCGAACATGCACATTTAATAGAGAGCCATCACTGAGTTAATGAGGTATAACACTCAATCCGGAGTTACTGGTTAAATAGGCTAAAATAAGATTTTTTTTTTTTGTCAGCGTCTACGAATATGAATATTTTTCATGCTGCTCATCATATTTGATGAGCTGCATATATGGACAATATTTATCATTACTAATGTATTTAATATATTTATTAAAAGCAAATAAATGTAAAAACATCCTGGATCATATCGCACTTTATCCACTAGGTGGTGGCAGTCCAGCGGTAATATTATCTGTCGACGGTTGTTCTTTCTGTATCCACCTAAACACGTACAATACAGTCTTTTCCAAGAATTTCTTCAGCTTGACCCCGAGCTCATTTTTATTCTTTTATTCAAAGAGTTTCTGTTAAATTAATTCAGCCGAACTCTTTAGCCAGTTTTAATAAGGGTTCCTTTAGAGACCGGAACAGGACAACAGTACAATGGAAGTTAGAATCCATCATGGCGGCGCTCGTTGGTTTCTCTGGAAAAAGGTGGATAGGATTTGGTTGATAATTCTACGCTCACCTTTTGCACTAAACGGTTTTTAACTAATGCATACAAACATGCATAAAGTAATAACTGTATTGGATTCGAGTATTAGACATCTACAGGTGCATCTCAATAAATTAGAATGTCGTGGAAAAGTTCGTTTATTTCAGTAATTCAACTCAAATTGTGAAACTCGTGTATTAAATAAATTCAGTGCACACAGACTGAAGTAGTTTAAGTCTTTGGTTCTTTTAATTGTGATGATTTTGGCTCGCATTTAACAAAAACCCACCAATTCACTATCTCAACAAATTAGAATATGGTGACATGCCAATCAGCTAATCAACTCAAAACACCTGCAAAGGTTTCCTGAGCCTTCAAAATGGTCTCTCAGTTTGGTTCACTAGGTAAGCCACAAACATTCATTGCCAGAGAAGCTGGCTGTTCACAGAGTGCTGTATCCAAGCATGTTAACAGAAAGTTGAGTGGAAGGAAAAAGATGCACAACCAGCCGAGAGAACCGCAGCCTTATGAGGATTGTCAAGCCAAATCGATTCAAGAATTTGAGTGAACTTCACAAGGAATGGACTGAGGCTGGGGTCAAGGCATCAAGAGCCACCACACATAGACGTGCCAAGGAGTTACAATAATACGACAATACAGTTGTCGTATTCCTCTTGTTAAGCCACTCCTGAACCACTGACGATGTCAGAGGCGTCTTACCTGGGCTAAGGAGAAGAAGAACTGGACTGTTGCCCAGTGGTCCAAAGTCCTCTTTTCAGATGAGAGCAAGTTTTGTATTTCATTTGGAAACCAAGGTCCTAGAGTCTGGAGGAAGGGTGGAGAAGCTCATAGCCCAAGTTGCTTGAAGTCCAGTGTTCAGTTTCCACAGTCTGTGATGATTTGGGGTGCAATGCCATCTGCTGGTGTTGGTCCATTGTGTTTTTTGAAAACCAAAGTCACTGCACCCGTTAACCAAGAAATTTTGGAGCACCTCATGCTTCCTTCTGCTGACCAGCTTTTTGAAGATGCTGATTTCATTTTCCAGCAGGATTTGGCACCTGCCCACACTGCCAAAAGCACCAAAAGTTGGTTAAATGACCATGGTGTTGGTGTGCTTGACTGGCCAGCAAACTCACCAGACCTGAACCCCATAGAGAATCTATGGGCTATTGTCAAGAGGAAAATGAGAAACAAGAGACCAAAATATGCAGATGAGCTGAAGGCCACTGTCAAAGAAACCTGGGCTTCCATACCACCTCAGCAGTGCCACAAACTGATCAACTCCATGCCACGCCGAATTGAGGCAGTAATTAAAGCAAAAGGAGCCCCTACCAAGTATTGAGTACATGTACAGTAAATGAACATACTTTCCAGAAGGCCAACAATTCACTAAAAATATTTTTTTTATTGGTCTTATGAAGTATTCTAATTTGTTGAGATGGTGAATTGGTGGGTTTTTGTTAAATGTGAGCCAAAATCATCACAATTAAAAGAACCAAAGACTTAAACTACTACAGTCTGTGTGCATTGAATTTATTTAATACACGAGTTTCACAGTTTGAGTTGAACTACTGAAATAAATGAACTTTTCCCACAACATTCTAATTCATTGAGATGCACCTGTATAAGAGGAAATCTTTGTTTTTTTAGTAATTGGTTCGAGAAAAACATTTTGACTGTTTCCCAGTTAGTTAACTCAGAAGGTCTCATTTTAAGTTACGAAGAATTTTTATGTCAATTTAATTTTCCAGTAACTCCCAAAGAATTCTCCATTGTCTTGGACGCTATTCCTAAAGGAGCTATTATGCTTTTAAGGGACTCTGTTAGATCGTCCAGCGCTTTATCTATTTCTTTAGACCCATTTGAAATCCCAGTAGGAAAACTATGCTTTTTGTTACATCCTTCATCACGTAACTATAAGATTAGATCACTTTTTCAAAAGGAGCTTGTAACAACTCCATATGTGATGTCTTATTGGAAGAATGTGGTTGATCGTATTGATTGGGAAAAATGTATGGACTCTGTCTTCGAAATACACAATAACTAACCAGATCAGAGAAATCTCATTCAAATTGTTACACAGATTATACCCAGCTAAAGTGTTTTTGAAAAGGTTTAAATCAGACATAGATACAAGCTGTTCTTTTTGTGGTGACCCTAATGAAACTGATATGCATATCTTTTGGGATTGTCCTCACACACAGCTATTTTGGATCGAATTCTCTAATGTTATCAATCGCAGTGTGCTCCAGGGTTTCTCTCTGCTTTTTAAGGATGTGCTGTTTGGCTTCTTTAATATGCAAAAAGGTAAAGTTGATGAATATTTCATTATTAACCTATTATTACTTCTTGCAAAATTTCATATTCACCGCAGTAAATTCACTCATCAAAATCCTTTATATATTGTTTTTAAAAAAAAGAGGTTCAGCAGTATATCCAAACTATTTCATCTTCCAAGTATCTTAAGCCTTTTAAAACAGTTAATTTATTTAATAGTTTTAATTTATTTTGTTAAAGCTTTCGTTTTTTATTGTTTATTTACTGTTACATACGTCTGTAAATGGTGCTTTGCATGTAATGTCACCTCTTTGTACGTAATGTTGATATTCTCTGTATTTTGATCTTTGGTTCCTTGGCATTAATTTTAAAAAGAAAGAAAGAAAGATATTGTATGACATCAACTGTAGACAGACACGTTATTTTAGCATTCCTAATTCTACATCGGAGTTTAGACTACTACAAACATCCTGGATGTTAAACTGTCTAAAGAAATTTACGCGAACATGCACATTTAATAGAGAGCCATCACTGAGTTAATGAGGTATAACACTCAATCCGGAGTTACTGGTTAAATAGGCTAAAATAAGATTTTTTTTTTTTGTCAGCGTCTACGAATATGAATATTTTTCATGCTGCTCATCATATTTGATGAGCTGCATATATGGACAATATTTATCATTACTAATGTATTTAATATATTTATTAAAAGCAAATAAATGTAAAAACATCCTGGATCATATCGCACTTTATCCACTAGGTGGTGGCAGTCCAGCGGTAATATTATCTGTCGACGGTTGTTCTTTCTGTGCCCACCTAAACACGTACAATACAGTCTTTTCCAAGAATTTCTTCAGCTTGACCCCGAGCTCATTTTTATTCTTTTATTCAAAGAGTTTCTGTTAAATTAATTCAGCCGAACTCTTTAGCCAGTTTTAATAAGGGTTCCTTTAGAGACCGGAACAGGACAACAGTACAATGGAAGTTAGAATCCATCATGGCGGCGCTCGTTGGTTTCTCTGGAAAAAGGTGGATAGGATTTGGTTGATAATTCTACGCTCACCTTTTGCACTAAAGGGTATTTAACTAATGCATACAAACATGCATAAAGTAATAACTGTATTGGATCTGAGTATTAGACATCTATCAATTAATCCCTGAAAAAATGGAGAAAACAATCCTCTTTTTTTTTTTTTTTTTTTTTGTTTAGTTTAACAACACATTTACTTTAACTGTGGTCTTGAAAGTGTTGTACAGAAAATAACCCGTGTTTGTGATTAAGTCTTAGCAAAACAACTGCCACTGGCATGTACTGTGTGCCTGTAATAGCACAGCAAACGTTCAGTTTTTAGACAGTGACTCGTTACACATAGTAAAGTGTTTTGTTTTATTTTTCAGGGCTCGCCAGAGTATGTGAGGTAACTTCAGCCAGAAAAGTTTGACCAGTGTGTACATCAGCCAGTTGTGCCGAGCACCGGTATCTCGTTGAGCTGGTGCATAACGTTTAGCCATCTTGACTTGCTGAATCACGGCGGCATCAGCAAGATGGCCAGGCCGAACCACCTCCTCCTCTGGACTGGGTCCATCCTTTAAGATGTCGCTTAGGGCGAACGGACCAGACTCACCTGGTTGAAGAGGCATTCCAAACCATAGCTGTCGGCAGCGGCTGTTGAGGCACTCGATCAGACGTGCTGAGTACGTTCTGTGGCGTCGACCTTTTCCATCGTACACGGTGTCGGAACTGTGCTCTGAGTTCCACCATGCGATTCCGCTGATCAGGTAAACCTGATGGGGACGCGCCGCTCAGTGAGGACCTTGGAATGACGAAAAATTATAATAAATTCTTGAAATCCCCAAATTATGGAATTGCCACACATAGCACAGGTAATGATAGTGCGCAAATGTCACGGAGCGCTATGAAGAGGTGGATTATGATCCCCTCCCTTTTATCTGACTTTGCTTTATCCTTTTCTCACTGATCGATTGATTAATATAATGATAACTGGTCAATTAGATGGTCAATCATATGTTACTGTGAGAGTTTTGATGTATGATTATGTATTTACAGTTACAGAGGTAAAAGAATGGTCAAGGCCTACCAATGTATGAGATTGTCTATTTTAGTTATCCCTATTAATCACTTTACACTATATGTTTGTTGCCTTTATACTTTACCGTAACTAAAAGACTGAAGTGTTAAGTAAATGTGTTCCCTTCGAGATTGTCTTCTGGGGGTTCTAGCAGTTGGCGGAGGCCTTATAACAGGGCTACTTCACAAACATCACAAGTTCAGTGGCGTTCATGTGTGCAAAACTGCAACATGCAGACCATTAAAATGTTTATGACAACTCACTATAATGAACAGGATGAAAAATAAAGCTCACTGGAGGGATGGTATAAGTGGGAGAGAGCAATAATGGGGTCTTTAAAGAAACTATTTACATAACTTGTACCCGGAATCATATTAGGCAGAGTTTTGTGGAATCCCTACAGGCTGTTGCTTCCACTGAGACACGTCCACATCCACCCCACTGATATTTGTGGTACGAGCCACTCGGTACATGTTCATGTCTGGAGGATCCTGGGAGCACTCTAGGCGCCATTGTTGGCCTTCCCACACCTCATCTATTGCTTCTGTAAATAGACCATAATGAACAGTTAAACATTTATGCAGTAGACAACATGTGTGTGTCAACATAGTGCATGATAAACGGCACATATATAGTGTACATGTGCTTCATATGCTATGCTTCCAATATTGATGAACTACTAATAACTTTTTTTTTTTTTTTTTTTTAATATATATATGTTTGCGTTAGTTTATGTAGCTGGTGACTTGAAGAGGCTGACTCCACTTTCGTCTAGCCCGGCAGGACCTTTTGAGCTTGGCAGTGGCTATCTGGACAAGTCGGAACGTCTCCCGAGCCCCAAGTGCAACTCTGAGAACGTGCGTTTCAGTTGTACCTTTGACACATAGAGTCGCACCATGTCTTTGTCAGTGAGCGTGTTAAAAGTTGCCGGGTCCTTTGCTCTGACAGCCTTGATGAGCAGCTCCAAGTGCGGTTGTAGGCCAGCCCTGCTCCTGCTAGGTCAGACTCGAACACAGCATGCTTGAAGTGGCTGTCTGCGCGAACGGCTGCATCGAATCGATGGATCCAATGGAATGTGTCCAGACGCACCACCATGCCACCGTGCACCCAAGGCTGGAACGAGGTCTCAACAGCGGCCGTTGAGATAAGTGTTGCGCACGACAACACTTACGGTCAGAATACAAGCTCTTAGACACGGGCGTGATTGGCCTGCTGGAATCTGTCCGTTACTCCACGACACATGGGCTCCAGACATTCAGTGGACTCTTCACAAGTAAGAACAAATGAGACAATCTGGGAATACTCATTGCCTATGCTGGTACTGTAAACCACTCAGCTGTGCCTTTACCCTCTCCAGACAGCTTCTTCAGATTGAGATATCGATGGTAGATTGTCATGTGAATGTATATCTATTCAAAACAGTTTCCAAAAGGTCAAATGTAACATCTGAACAAAAAAAAAACAAAAAAAAAAAACAAAAAAAAAACCTCATTGCGTTATGTATACTTGTACGTACCTTCTTAGTGCAGAAGGCTTCGGCCTGACTGCAGATGGGGACTGTGGGGCAGATTTAATAAGCTTTATTAAATGAGTGTCATCCAGCCATGACGGATTTCTGGTGGACGTTCTTGGGTGATGCATATCTAGACTTTCTGATGTACAGGTTTTATCATGAGAGAACCAGTGTGCCGAAAAAGTTATTATTTGAACAGTATTCAATTATTATTCCATTCTTTGTATTTCATACAACTTACTTGGGTCTTCTTATCATAAATGTGATTCCTAAACTTTCTCATCTGCACACTGGTGATATGTTTGACAGGTGTGTGTGGCCATCTGGAAACAGATCTATAAGACTTCTGAATACTGTCTGCCGTTTCACGGCTTAAGTCAGTCTAACCACAGGAGGTCACAAGCCAGTGTACTTTTTGTGCCGGTCCCAAGCCCGGATAAATAGAGAGGGTTGTGTCGGGAAGGGCATCCGACGTAAAACGTTTGCCAGATTCAATATGCCAATCTCTAACATGACTTCCACACCGGATCGGTTGGGGCCCGGGTTAACGACGACCGCCATCAGTGCCGTTGACCCACAGGGCACTGGCGGAAATCGGGCTACTGTTGGTCGAAGAAGGAGAGGAGGAAGGTGTGTCCGTAGGCAGAGAGAGAAGAGGAAAGGCAGGAGTTTAGGACTGAAAGTAGGGACTTTGAATGTTGGTACGATGACGGGTAAAGGCAGAGAGCTGGTAGATATGATGCGGAGGAGGAAAGTCGACATTCTGTGTGTCCAGATGACCAGGTGGAAAGGGAGCAAGGCTAGAAGCATCGGAGCAGGGTTTAAACTGTTTTATCATGGTGTGGACAGGAAGAGAAATGGCGTAGGTGTGATCCCGAAGGAGGAGTTTGTGAAGAATGTTCTGGAGGTAAAGAGAGTGTCAGATAAGTTGGTGAGTCCGAAGCTGGAAATTGAAGGTGTGATGTTGAATGTTGTTGGTGCTTACGCTCCACAAGTAGGTTGTGAGCAAGAGGAGAAAGACAGATTCTGGAGCGAGCTTGAGGAAGTGATGCAGAGTGTTCCCAGAGGTGAGAGAGTGGTGATGGGGGCAGACTTTAATGGACATGTTGGTGAAGGGAATAGTGGGGATGAGGAAGTGATGGGCAGGTTTGGTCTTCAGGTAAGGAACCCAGAAGGACAGAGGTTGGTAGACTTTGCTAAAAGTTTGGAGATGGCTGTGGTGAACACCTACTTTCAGAAGAGGCAGGAACACAGGGTGACGTATAAGAGCGGTGGGCAGGAGCGCACAGGTGGACCATATCTTATGTAGACACTGTAATCTGAAGGAGATTAGCGATTGCAAAGTAGTGGTAGGAGAGAGTGTAGCTAGACAGCACAGGATGGTGGTGTGTAAGCTGACTCTGGTGGTGAGGAAGATGAAGAAAGCAAAGGCAGAGCAGGAGACAAAGTGGTGGAAGTTGGAAAAGGAAGAGTGCTGTGCGGTCTTCCGGGAGGAGTTGAGACAGGCTTTAGGTGGTCAGGAGGTGCTTCCAGATGACTGGTCTACTACAGCCAAAGTGATCAGGGAGACGGGTAGGAAGGTGCTAGGTGTGTCATCTGGAAGGAGGAAAGAAGACAAGGAGACTTGGTGGTGGAATGAGGAAGTTCAGGAGAGTATCCAGAGGAAGAGGTTAGCTAGGAAGAAGTGGGACAGTGAGAGGACGGAGGAAAGTAGACAGGAGTATAGGGAGATGCAGCATGAGGTTAAGATAAAGGTGGCAAAGGCCAAACAGAAAGCTTATGAGGACATGTGTGCAAGGTTAGACAGTAAGGAAGGTGAGCGGGATTTGTATCCGTTGGCGAGGCAGAGGGACAGAGATGGTAAGGATGTGCAGCAGGTTAGAGTGATTAAAGATAGAGATGGAAATGTGTCGACAGGTGACAGGAGGGTGAGGGAAAGATGGAAGGAGTACTTTGAGGAACTGATGAATGAGGAAAATGACAGAGAGCGAAGAGTAGTAGAGGCAAATATTGTTGAGCAGGAAGTAGAAAGGATTAGCAAGGGTGAAGTTAGGAGAGCTTTGAAGCGCATGAAGAGAGGAAAGGCGGTTGGTCCTGATGACATACCAGTGGAGGTATGGAAGTGTCTAGGAGAGATGGCAGTAGAGTTTTTAACTAGGTTGTTCAACGAGGTCTTGGAGAGTGAGAGGATGCCTGAGGAAGGGAGGAGAAGTGTGTTGGTGCCGATTTTTAAGAACAAGGGAGATGTGCAGAGTTGTGGAAACTACAGAGGTATTAAGCTGATGAGCCATACAGTGAAGCTGTGGGAAAGAGCAGTGGAAGCAAGGCTAAGGGGAGAAGTGAGCAGCAGTATGGTTTCATGCAGGTGGAGGAAACTCTAGAGAGGTGGAGGTTTGCTCTGGAGAGAAGAGGAATGAAGGTTAGTCGCAGCAAGACAGAATACACGTGTGTGAATGAGAGGGATCCAAGTGGAACAGCGAGGTTACAGGGAGAAGAGATAAAGGAGGTGCAGGATTTTAAGTACTTAGGGTCAACAGTCCAGAGCAACGGGGAGTGTGGAAAAGAGGTGAAGAAGCGTGTGCAGGCAGGTTGGAATGGGTGGAGAAAAGTGTCAGGTCTGTTGTGTGATAAAAGAGTACCGGCACGAATGAAAGGAAAGGTGTACAGGACAGTAGTGAGACCAGCGATGTTGTATGGTTTGGAGACAGTTGCACTGAGGCAAAGACAGGAGGAAGAGTTAGAGGTAGCAGAGCTGAAGATGTTGAGGTTCTCTTTGGGCGTGACGAGGATGGATAGGATCAGGAATGAGTACGTCAGAGGGACAGCCCATGTGAGATGTTTTGGAGACAAAGTTAGAGAGGCCAGGTTGAGATGGTTTGGACATGTTCAGAGGAGGGAGAGTGAACATATCGGTAAAAGGATGCCGAGGTTAGAGCTGCCGGGCAGGAGGCCGAGAGGAAGACCAAAGAGGAGGTTTATGGATGTGGTGAAGGAGGACGTGAAGGTAGTCGGTCTGAGAGAAGAGGATGCAGGGGATAGGGCTAGATGGAGGCAGATGATTCGCTGTGGAGACCCCTGAAGGGAACAGCCGAAAGGAAAAGAAGATTTCACGGCTTAAGTCGTCTGGCCACTTATCTCCACTGAGCACATGCTTTTTTTTTCTTTTTTTTTTCTCCCCTCCTTTTGTAGAGTATATAGACATGTATGACATATTATAAACCATAATCTCATTATGGGGACAGTTGTTGGCGTTAGATTTTAAATTTGCCCCTAGACTGTCAGAGAATGTTTTCCCCATTTGTTAATTTGTGAGCCTCCACATAAATGCTGGAATATAACCTCAAAATAAGTGTAGATACAACACAAGCAATGAATCTCTATTGTTTAATATGTAGGGTGGACAGTTTGCGGGTTTCCTTTTACTCAGTCACTCGTTGACACCTGCTTGCAATGTGAAAGAGCAAGTGAGATCTCGAGTTAAGTGCTTTGTTTTTTTTTTTTTTTTTTTCTCTTTCTCTTTTTCTTTCTCTTTTTTCCCCCGGCAGATTCTAATGCAATCATTATGATCCACATGTACAGAAGAGCATGGAAGTGGACAGAGTCTTATTACACCCCTAGGTGGCACTGTTGTGGAGCGGAACTTGATTCTGTAGCAGCAGGTGATTGCAATTTTCTCTTAATTTTACCGTCAGAGCAGTTTGGATTGCTGGCTCAAGACTGTCCTTTAGATACTCGTGACATTGTGGTAGGTATGCATTTTGTTGTGTTTTTGTTTTGTCTGGGGAGACAAAAGTATCTTTTAATACATGACGGTGGAAAATACTGTACGTCCTGAATAAATGAAATGAAGGTAGGCGGCGCTGTATATGATCGGGCAGGCCTGTATAAAGTGCTGTTTGAAAATGGCGGATGATGAGTGACTGCATGTGTAAAGATGAACTTCTTTTCCTTTTTAGTAAATTTGGGGCGGAGGAGAGCGGCGTTGGTGTTTTATAAAGCTAAATATATTTTATTGGCACAATGTTTGTCCTTTGTACCACGAAAAAAACGTGAAGGGTTTCTTGGTAATTACAATAAGTCAGTATTTCTAGTGAAATTGGCATTCAGTACCTGTTTGGTAATTCTGACCGTTTAGTTTACATGTATTAATACTACTGCCCATAATTTATCATCTTTTCGCCAAGAAATCCTCGTGAAAAAGTTTTACACGGAGTTGCAGCTATTGTAGACGGTTTACCTTTTTTCCTCCCTGATCTGCTTTCTCCCGCAATACCACATTTGGCCACTGAGAGGCAATGTTATATAACTCGTGTTAAGTTTAACATCATCTTTTTAAATTCCACGCATTTGGTTTGTCTTGTGTTAATCGTTACAATGGAAGGATGTTTATCCAGTTTAAGGTTTGTTTTGAAAACTACTTTCTAAACCAGTGTGAGTTTGTAGCGCAGAGGATTTTGTATTCTCGTCTCTGATTGGTCCGTTTTCTGCATTCATTATCATTTTCCTTTTGTTTTGGTGGTTGCCGTCCTCGGGTTTACTGTCCTGTGGAATGTCACCGTTTGTTGTTTGCAGTTGTCGGTATCGCTTCTCGGCCTTTTGGCTAAGATCAAGTTCTGAGCAAATCTTGATCTAAAACCAATGAGCAGTGAAGGCGAAGTTCGGCCGGCCCGTGGGGTGCGGCTTCGACACTCAGTCAGAGTGGAGCTACGGAAGGACGCTGAGGGAGACGTCAAGAAGCGTTTCGGATGGGATTGGGTCGTTCTGAGGATTCTGCGGGACTTCTGTAAGATCGCACCAGGGAAGATTTTCTGCCTGCAAGACTTTGCTGCGTCTGGGTTCCTGGACATCACCTTTGCTGCGTTCACGGACTGCACGGCCTTCTACGAGCGGTGCTCTGGGACGCCGGAGGAGGAAGTGCTTCGTGGCCTGCGCTTCGTGCCGCTCTTCGCGAGGGAGGAGGTTCCTGTCACTGTGCACCTTTATAACCCTTACGTGGCGGATGAAGACATCAGGGTGTTCCTCGGCAGGTACTGCTCCTCGGTTTCGGTGGCGGAGAGGATCCGGGGCAGATTCGGGATCTGGACGGGCAAGAGGAGGTTCCAGGTCAAGCTGAGGGTGGACCCGGCGATGCCGGGAGGTCTGCTTCACCTTCCTGGCAGTTTCGCCATCGGGCCTAACCGGGGCTTCCTCCACTACCCTGGACAGCCTCTCTTCTGCTGGAAGTGTGGAGCGCTGGGCCACACTAAGGAGGCCTGCACTGGGAGGAGGTGCCACCTGTGTCAGGCGGAGGGCCACGTAGCAGCGAACTGCGGGGCACCAAAGACCTGCAGCCTCTGTGGGAGCGAGGAGCACCTGTACCGCCGCTGCCCCTCGCGGATCGGTACCTATGCTAGCCTCTTCGACGAGGTAGCTGAGGCTGGGCGTCTGCCTCGTGGGGCGGAAGAAGCCGGTCCAAGTCGGCAACAGGCAGAACCAGCGAAGGAGGTGAGACCAGCAAAGGATGCAGCAACGCAACCAACGAGCCAGGCAGCAGAGGTCCCGCAGGCAGAGAACGGCGCCAGCACCCAGACCCAGGGGCCAGGCCAGGCAGCAGAGGCCCTGTCACCGGGAGAGGGCTCTTCAGGCCTCGCAGGGATGCTGGAGGAGCTGCCACTGGAGGAAATCCCAGGGCAGAGTTGGGCGGAAGCGATGGAGGACTTAAGGGCAGCCCTGTCACCGGTCCAGCCGGAATGGGCGACCATGGAGTCCTCCAACAGCCTGGATTTGCTGGAACTGAGTGTGGTGGCTGAGACCAACAAAAGCCGCCAAACCAGGGCAGCAGAGGCGGCGGTGGAGGAGAGGGAGCCGAAAAGAACTCGGGTCGAGGAAAGGCAAGAGTTCAGCCTCTTCTCGCCGGAGGAGGTGCAGGCGGAATCTGGAGGTGAGGAGGAACAAGCGGGGGGGGAGCAGCCGTTCCCGCTTGCATTAGACTCGGACATTGGGGGGGAGCAATCTCGGGGGGAGGAAGCCAGGGAGGAGGAGGAGGAGGAGGGATGGACACAGGTGATGTCAAAAAGGAGGGCCTCAGGTGGAGGTGGAGGTGGGGGGGGGAGGGGAATGGGTAGGGGAAAATTGGAGGACTGATGGGACATATCGGGGGACTAAGGCAGCGTGGGGTGGGGCCTTGGGTGGGTTGGGGAGGTGGGGAGGAGGGCCGGGAGAATGAATGGGTGGGGGGGGGGGAGGGGGAGGTACCGGGGGGAGGTTATGATGTTGCTTATGTTGATTGTTATGTCTAGTTCAGTTTTCTTAAAATATTGTTTATTTTGTTGGTTTATGTTATGTTGGATGTTTGGCATATACCATGTCAACTTTGACAATGGCAACCCTCAACGTGAGGGGCATTAAGCAGCCCCTGAAGAGGGCTGCAGTGTTTTTGAGTTTAAGGTCATTTTATTTTGATATTTTATTTTTGCAAGAGTGCCATTTGAGTTCTGGGGAAGAGGAGAGGGAATTTTCAAAGGGGTGGGACTTGGGGCCTGCCGTTTGGGGGGTGGGGGATGGGAGGGGGGATGGGGTGGGAATATTGTTTAGATCCTTTGATTGGGTGGTGGAGTCGGTGGTGTCGGTGGTGCCGGGGAGGGTATTGTGTGTAGATGGGAGGTGGAGGGGGCAGAGCTACAGGGCCATAGGGGTCTACGCACCATGTAGGCGGGGGCAGAGGCAGGGGTTCTTCCGCCTGCTGGAGCCCCTCCTCTGCACCAATAGGCTAATTTTAGTCGGGGGGGATTTTAATGTCGATATAGACACCGAGGGAGGGAGGGACCTGGCCCAAGTGATGGCAGGGGCAGGCCTGGTTGATTTGTTTAGGGAGGTCGAGCCGCAAGCCTCCGGGCATACCTGGAGGAACTCCAGGGGCAATTCGTCGCGGCTGGACCTCCTGTTTGTGGCGGGTAGAGTGACGGTGCAGTCGTGCCTTCTGAGGCCCTTCTGGGCCTCCGACCACTGCATGGTAATCGGCAGCATCCGTGTAGACGGGAAGCAAAGGGGAAGGGGGTCATGGAGGTTGAATGCGTCCATCGTCCAGGACCCCCACTTTGTCGAGGTCTTCCGCCAACTTTATGTTGGGTGGAGGCGCCTTAGGATGCTGTACGGTTCGCAAACGGAGTGGTGGGAGGACTTGAAAAAGAGGGTTGCCATCTTATGTCGCTGGTGGGGACAGGAGATGGCAAAAAGGAAGAGGGAAAAGGCCAGGCAGTGGTCCTGGCAATTACAAAGGGCCTGGCAAGACGGCGATCAGGGGCGGCTCAGGGAAGCTAGTGAGGCCCTACGGGCCCACTACGAGGCTGAGGCCCATAGCTACTTTGTCCAGGCAGGCAGGCAGGCGCTCGAGCAGGACGAGCGCCCCACACGCTACTTCTTTAGTAGCGTCAAAAGCCGTCAGCGGGGGTCCTACATTGAGGGCCTGAGGGAAGGTGCCCTTGTCCAGACGTCGATAGACAAGATGCTGGGCGTGGCTAGGGCCTTCTATAGCGACCTCTTCCAGCGAAGAGAGTCGAGGGAGGACCTCGCAGCTGGGTTTCTGGAGGTCATCGCCGGCCGGTTGCCGGATGGCGATGCCTCCGAGTTGGAGGGACAGGTGTCCCTGGAGGAGGTGGAGGGAGCTATGCTCTCCCTGAAAACCGGAGTGGCTCCCGGTTGCGACGGGTTGCCCGCCGAGTGGTACAGGACTTTCTGGCCACTGGTGGGCCCAGATCTGCTGGCCGTTTACAGGGAGGCGGTTGTGAAGGGGCTCCTTCCTCCGTCCGCGAGAGTGGGGCACATCGCCCTGCTGCATAAGAAGGGCGACCGGGCGGACTTGGCGAACTGGAGGCCGATCACTCTGTTGACGGCCGACTATAAGATCTTCGCCAAGATGCTGGTTCGCCGCCTTAGGAGGGTGATGGCCTCAGCCGTTCACCCTGACCAGACCTGTGGGGTGCCCGGGCGCATGTGCAGCATGAACCTGGCGTTGGTCAGAGATGCCCTGGTCTGGGCTGAACAACGCCGCGTGCCATTGGCCCTGTTGAGTCTGGACCAAGAGAAGGCTTTCGATCGCGTCTCACACGCGTTCCTGTTCACGCTGTTGGAACGGATGGGCTTTGGTCCAGATTTTGTGGCCATGGTACGGCTGCTCTATGCAGGGGCGGGCAGCCATGTCGCCATTAACGGGTTCCTCTCCGAGCTGATCGTGCAGCGAGGGGGGGTCAGGCAGGGGTGCCCACTGTCGCCAATGCTCTATGTGTTGTACCTAGAGCCTTTGGTGGAACGGCTGAGAAGGGAGCCTGCTTTTCAGGGACTTCATATCCCTGGGGCAGGCGGAGTCAGAGCCAAGGTCTCGGCGTACGCCGATGACGCGACGCTCTTTATGGGGCGGGACGAGGACTTTTGTGCGGTCGGGCGGGTTCTGGAGGCATTCTCGAATGCCACCGGGGCACGTGTTAACCGCGGTAAGTCCTCAGTCTTGTGCGCGGGAGCGTGGGCCGGTCGGACAGAGGTCCCGGGGGGTTTCTCCCTGTGCCAGGATGGACTGAAGATTCTGGGTGTTGTTTTCTGGAGAGAGGGCAGCGCCCAGAAGAATTGGGACACCGCCCTCAGAAAGCTACAGGCAAGGGCCGAGAGCTGGGGCAGGAGAGATCTCTCCCTTACTGGGAGAGTGGTTGCGGTGAATGCCGACCTGCTGGCAGGCCTCAACCATTTGGCCTATGTCTTCCCCGTCCCGTTCGTAACGGGGAGGCGCCTGGAGCGCCTCATATTTACTTTCATTTGGGGGGGGAGGAACGAGCAGGTCGCCCGCGTCAGGATGTACATGGAGCGGGAGGAAGGCGGGAGGGGAGTGGCGTGTGCCCCCCTCAAGACTATGGCTATGTACGTGGCCTTCCTGGCGAGGTTGGTCAGGGGATCAGAGGGACACATGGCGTCCCTGTTCGCAAAGTTCTGGTTGGGCTTTTCGCTGCGGGAAGTGATCCCCTGGAGAGGTACAGCGCCATGGTCAACCGACCGCCCATGGCATTACCAGAAGGTGGCCGAGTTCCTTAGGGACCGGCCGTGGTGCCTGGTGGATGGCCTTGTGCTAGACCACCGAAAACTTTACAGGAAATGGAGAGACTGCTGTGCGGCACAAACCAGTGTGGCCCCACCCCGTATGCCGGGCATCGACTGGGCAGCATTACAGCCCAAGTGGCTGGACGGGGCCAGCAAAGATCTGCACTGGTTGGGGGCTCTGGGACGTCTCCCGGTGAGGGAACGCTTGCATCGGCATGGCGTGTGTCGTTCGCCTCTGTGTCCGGTCGGATGCGGAGGCGAGGAGACGATCGAGCATGCGATGTGGTCGTGCCCCGTCGCGACCCGTTTCTGGAGACGCGTGTCAGAGTGGTGGGCAGCTGGAGGGGGAGCGGACATTCACCGCGACCTCGTGCTGTACGGCAGTGGGTTGGAGCGCATGGAGCCTGAGAGGGCGAGGCCACTGTGGCAAGCCGTCTCGGTGGCGAAGTGCGTGTTGTGGGGCACGAGGTGCGAGTGCATCCGGAGCCTATCCCCACGGGTCAACCAGGGGAGCCTGTTCCGGGCATTCAGGGCCAGACTCCGAAAGGTAGGACAGGGGGAGGATGGTGGACAGGGATTTGTGAGGGTAGGAGTGGGAGGGGTAGAGGCGGGGGGCTTCTCGGGGGTGACAGTAGTGGGAGATCCCTGGTGGCCTCAGCAATGAGGGGTAGTGGAGGGAATAGAAGGTTGGGTTTTTTTTTTGCTCTTTGTTGGGCATTTTTTCAGGTGGAGTACCTTTATTTGTTAAAAGTATTCATAATGGGTAGTCAAAGAGTTTTGTTGCGTTTCGTTCTTATCATTTATGTAAAACCATTGTTTGTGATTTTTATTTCTATCATTTATGAAGATGTACTTAATTTGTTATAGTCTTGCTTTATATGAAAGTTTTAATTGTACATTTGGATGTTTTCATGGAATTTGCTTTAGGATTTTTGATGTTTTCATGAAATTTGAGTGATAGCTTTTTAATTTTGTGGATTATTGCTTTCTTTGAATGAGTCCTGGCTTTTTGATGCTCTATGGATTTATGATTTGTGTAATGTGGTGTGCATGCTTTTTGGCTAATAAAAAAAAAAAAAAAAAAAAAAAAAATCTGTTCTTATCAGTTTAATATCTGATACGTCCCCTACCCGGGGACCATATATTAAATTGATTTTTGGAACAGGGAGATGGAATAGGGGCTTGCTCTGTCCACTCCGCGCATCGACCCGGTATTGCAGTACTTCCGGGAACGGTGCACCTCCTCTATACTGTCAAAGAAAGATAATGTCTTTATATCGGTCTGCTGCTTTTGCTAAGCGCTTATATGTGAGTGTACGCGGTGCACTTTGTTTCTGGATTTCGGCATTTGAGCTGTCTGTGATCTCACTCAATTCACATTTCACCTCAGGAAAGGGCTTTTAACGTTGTTCGGGGCCAGTGTGCTTTTGTACAAGTGGAGCCTGTACTTTTACACACATTTTGGCTGCATTTTTAAACCGAACTGTACCCGATGATAAGCGCACACTAAAGTAGTTTATTTTCTGCATATAACAAATATTTATTTCATGACTACGATTTAACTTAACCAGATAGTTGTTGTTGATTTATTAACCTTGTTGTTGTTATTGTTATTATTACTATCAATAATAAATTAATACAGCAGCCATCATTTATGGCAGACGGATCTATCTATCCGGAACTATGTATCCGGACTCTTTATTACCGGTCGGACACAAAATTCCGCTCTCATGCGTGTTTGTTCAGCGATCTTTGTTCATATAGTTGTTGTTATATAGTCATTTTGAATGAAGTATAAAGTTGAAAGCAGATTTTCTACCCCCGTTATTTGGTAATAAAATGGATGGAAGCGAGATTTCTTGTAGAGAAGTCGTTTTCTGTTTCGGCTGTAACTGACCTGCACACCAGGGGGCGGGGCAATCTGTACCGAGGCTTTAAAACGGTCTTCATAAAAAAAAATTAAAAAAAATGTAAAAAAAAAAAAAAAAAAAAATGACTGACTCTCACTGCTTACCGTGTAGCAATGCGCTGTTTCTGCTCGACTGGCTATTGTGATTTTGGTATACATGCTACAATTAAAAAAGCAGTTTCCTGAACACTGCGGGTCTCATTACGTATTCAGAAGCAGTGCATCATGGGAAGTATTGTACTGTCGTTGCTAAGAGAATAAACGACCCCGCAGCTTTATGTATAATAAAACTAGTATAACGTGTGCAGTACTTTTAGACTGCAGTGTCTTAGCCTCGGATGTTTGTGTAATGTTTAGTGCTGTGTTCTTCACCGTGACGGTAAACAGTGTGTGCTGTGGTGCGGTCGGTAGCCGACGGGAGTGGAATTCATACTTACCTGGCAGGGGAGATACCATGATCAAGAAGGTGGTTCACCCAGGGCGAGGCTCAGCCATTGCACTCCGGCTGTGCTGACCCCTGCGAATTCCCCAAATGTGGGAATCTCGACTGCATAATTTGTGGTAGTGGGGGACTGCGTTCGCGCTCTCCCCTGATATTCGGTCTTCTAAAAACAGAAGCTGTTCTCATATATTAGTGTGGCCGTCGAGTCAATTTATTTTAACGTGCATATAATTGTAGCATCATGAAAACTCCAGCCATTTAAATGTAGATAAATCATTGCCGTGAATACGGTTAAGGATCATAAGGATCATGATTAATGGAAGGTGTTGCACCTTGACATGTACAGTAAGATCATTTCAGTCTCATCCTGTTCCTAATTACTGTAAAAACATCATGTCTTTCTAAATTCTCCCCATTAATCAGTGTCAGAAATTGAGACCTTCCTTACCTAATAAAGTAGTCCTTTTTTTCCTTTAATAGCTACCCTTTCCTGTAAGAAAAGCTCTTGCTCTTTTAGTACAGAAGCTACTTAATGGTTATCTATGGGAATGGTTGTTCAGGGTCACGGCCCGTTTTGGGTGCGAGGTCTCTTCAAAGTCGTTTCCAAATGGAACTGTTGGTGTCTGCATGGGTTCCATTCAGACTGTTTTCCATTAGTAACAACAATATTTATTTTCCAGTCAGTCAAGCACCATTTATGGGCTTTTTTTTTTTTTATTGTTATTTTGTAAAGAGGAAAATGAGCAGAACATAAGATTATTGATCAAATGAACATTTGAAAGTTTGTAGTTTTATTGTGTCCTGTTTTGGGTACGTTGCACTCAACAGCCGCAGCCTTCTTACCAAGCATCCACTTTGCCACCACACCCCACGTTCAGGCACCATGTGCATCTCCTGTGATAATCATTCCACATGACTGATGGCAAGTGTTCTGACAAAACTTCACACACATGGACAATACCTTTCAACACATTTTATTTGAACCAACTTGTATTTTATTTGTAAATTTTGTGTTTTTGTGTCTTGTATCAAATATTACATGCCTTGAAGACAAAAAGAGGTGTGGATGTAAAATATAATGCCACGGTGACAATAAAATCTGATGAAAGGAAAATCTGTTCTCATCAGTTTAATTGATAACTTCAACTGTACAACGATGGCTTTCAAACGATCTTCATAAAATTGTTCAATATTTTTACTGACTCTTATTACTTACCGTGTAGCAGTTTCTCCTGGCCTGACTATTGTCATTTTAGTGTACATGCTAGGATTTATATAAAAAAAAAAAAAAGCAGTTCTGCTGAACATTATGGATCTCATTACATATTCAGAAGCAAGCGTGAATAAACTGTCAATGCGAGCATGCTTATTTGGCAGCATTCCTGGCTTGTGATTGATCGTCTACAGTCAATCTAGGATGTTATCGGTAGGCCACAGTGGAAGTCTACACTGACCGTAGACTCTCGGCCAGTCGGAATTCGTAATTGTCTACAGTCACCGTAGACTTTGCACAACTGTAGAATCTCAAAATTTGCGCTGTACAGAAGTAAAAATGAATTGTAGCGTGATTAGTCCGGCGTCTACAGCGTCACACACGTCATCATCTTCACCGCTCTCTCTCCTGGATTTTCCTTAGCACAGATCAAATGTGTGAATATGTGAATGCCCCAGTGCTGGTCTGCAGAGGAAAGAAACTGGTGGCGGCACATGGGTCTTGAAGCCTTGGTGATTTCTTTACAGGTTTAGATTTAAGGTGCACAGCACCGCCCTGAACAGTCAGAGCCTTATAGGCTCTGTGTTTTCCAGTCAGCATGGCCTGTTGATTCTTCTGATGATTCATTGATCTTCTGTTTCCTTTCAGGTCATCTTTGTCTTTACGTGGTTTGCAGCGCCTCAGTTGCAAAATCATGTTTGAGCAATTGAAAAAAAGAAACAGCGCAGTTTAAAAACAAACAAACCAACAAAAAAATGCTGTGCCAGGCTCCGCCTTTATTTTTTATTAATTGCCTGGTTTAACAAATTATGATGTTTCGGCTCCCAGGCTTGCTCTGATTGAATAGAAAGAGCAATGGTGGGAAAAAAAAACAAAAAAACATAACGGCTGATTTTCTAATAAACACACAAAAATGATATGTAAATGATCATCAAAATAGCTTTCCTCCAAATGAAAACAAAGTTAAACATCACCTCTATGCCCATCTTTGGCAACGTGTACGGAACCGGAACTAAATTATGGCCGCTGCAGGTTGCCATAGTTACCGCTAGTGGCGTATTTTGCGTAGCCTAATCAGTATGGTATTGTATGACATGGAGAGCGGCCAAGATGGCGCCTTGTTAAGACAAAGTTTTCGGAGCTCCTGACCAAACTATACATATTAAGAAAGTATAGCTGTATTAACGTTTTTTTTGTTTGTTTGTTTGTTTGTTTTTCTCTCTCGTTACATTTGCTGGATCATACATTAGTACATTCCATTAAGAGCATAAATATGCCATTTGACAAACGCAAAGAGCGATCAGACACTGTCGACATCATGGATGTCCATGATTATGCTTCTCCTGCTGTAAATGAGCTAGATCTCTGCGCGACTTCACTCCCCGTCACTCCTAGCAGGCCACCTGCTCACAAAAAAGGTAAATCTTCGAGTCTAAACGAGCAGGCCGACTCTGCTATCATTTCCACACTCTCCTCGTTGATCGACACTCGGTCTGACGCACTCGAAAGGAACGATTAGCGCCAATGCTCTGAAGATAGAAGGGCTGAAGAAAACGGGGGACTTTGTGCGTGCCGAAGTACAAGATCTACAAAAGAATGTGAAAGATGTAGATTCCAGGCTTAAAGATCAAGAACGTCTCACGAGAACCTGGGAAACACGCATTTCTGATCTGGAGAGATACTCTCGCAGGTGGAATTTGGGATTGTTTGGAGTGCCTGAGACTTTCAAGGAAGATATCAGATCCGAGGTCGTTCGAATCTGCAGCGAGGCTTATCCCGAAGCCAAGAGCAAGTACCCCGATGTTGTTGACATTGTGCATCGGCTAGGGAGGAGAGGTGACGACACAAAACCTCGCGCCGTTATTATGCAGTTCACCTCACGGGTTATCCGCGATGCCTTGTGGAAAGCTGCCAAGAAGTCCCAGTTTCTCAAAGACAACAACCTGCGCTTCGCAGAGGACTTGACTTTGCCGGACCGGGAGAGACGGAAGAACTTGTGGCCAAGAGTGAGGGAGGCGAGGGCTGCTGGAAAAATGGCCTATTACGTCGGAGCGCGTGCGTTCATTGAAGGTGTGGGAATTGCTTTGCGAGTTCCGTCATGAGGATCGTGTACTCTTTTGTAAGATGTTGACTCTTAACTGTCACTATGGCGTTTGAGCTATCGTGGTATTACAGCCGGACCTTTTAAATTGGTCAGGTAAGCTCTGTTCAACTCAGTTTTCTTCTCATCTATCAGTCAGTTTTGAACTTTTGCCTTTGCTTTGATTTGTGTTGACAGCTGTTCATTGCTGTTTGTTTATCAATGTCGATATCGTTCATTTCTCTTAATGCCAGGGGTCTAAGAAACAATGTGAAGCGCGAAGCCCTCTTTTTGTTTGTTAAAAACCATGGATCAGACTTTTTGCTCTTTTCAAGAAACCCATTCCATACAGGATGACGTTAAATTTTGGAGGTCCCAGTGGGGCAGCGATGTATGGATGTCGCACGGCACAGAACGACCGGCAGGTGTCACCATTCCAAAAAACAAGTTTGCTGGTGAGATTCTACATGTTGTCAGTGATCCCGAGGGTCATTTTCTCTTGTTAGTGGTTTCACTTGGTCAGACCATCTCAGTGTTATTAAATGTGTATGGGTACAATCCTCCTATAGAAAATTCCACTTTAATGGACAATATCAGTGAAAATATACAGTACTGGTTTTAAATGGTGATTTAGATAGGTTTCCCCCTAGAGCTGCTTCTATAAGTCCAATTATGAATAATTTCATGTTGCGTTTTTGTGTTGTTGATGTATGGAGAGAAATATATTCACGGTAGAGACTTTATACGTGGAGCAGCCAGGACCGTTCTAAGCAGTCCCGAATAGATTACTGGCTCATTTCTCAAAGCCTAGCAAATAGTTGTAAATCAGTCAGCATTCATGCTACACCTCTTACGGATCACAGTGCCGTCTCTCTTAGGCTTTGTCTTTCTGCACCCCTTCATTTCAGCTCTTCTCCTTCTTGTTGGAAATTGAACAATTCTCTTCTCCATTTTGAAGATGTTAAGAAGAATATTACATCATTGATTGAGCAGTACTGGAGAACAGCTTCAGTGTCAGATTCATATTGTTGCCGGTGGGAGCTGTTCAAGTTTGAAATTAGTAAATACTTTCGAAAATCCGGTAGTAATTTAGCTAAACTGAAGAGAGCAGAAGAAAATAAGGTGGTGTCTAAAATTGCAATATTTTCTTCTGAACCCCAAGAGTTGTTTTCTGAATCTGATAAGCTTGAGTACGCTGACCTGCAGTCTAAATTAGATGAGATGTACACTTATGGGGCACAGGGTGCTTATGTTAGATCTAGACAAAAATGGCTGGAGGAGGGAGAATGTAACACAGCATATTTTTTCAGATTAGAAAAGAATCGCTTAAGTACTTCACTAATTGAAGCTCTTAATACTGAGGGGACAGTCCCTAATAATCCTCGGGCAATTGCACATTTCTGTGCTAAATTTTGTAGTAATCTGTATAAAATAAAATAAAAATTTTCTGAAGAGGCAGCCCATACTTTTCTGGAGTCTGTTAAAGATTGTAAGACTATCTCAAGAGATGATAGAAATCTCTGTGATAGTGAAATCACTGTATCTGAAGTTAGTAGTTCAATTCTAGAACTTTAAAACAATAAATCTCCCGGAACGGACGGGCTTACCGCAGAGTTCTATAAACAGTTCTCTAAAGAATTGTCTCCCTTTTTACTTAAGGTTTTTGAAGAAAGCATACAGAATGAGGCTCTCCCCCCGACTCTCGCTCAAGGCTTAATTACTTTTAATTCCGAAACCTAAAAAAGATTTACTTTTAACTGACAATTGGCGTCCCATTTCTCTGCTTAACAGTGATTTTATAAAATTTTAGCTATTATGTTTGCTAAACGACTAAAATCTGTATTGGGTTCTGTTGTAGATGAGACGCAATCTGTTTTTTTGAACAAAAGACACATGGTTAACAATATACGGTTGATTCTTGATTTATTAGATTAATCAGACTTGATTCGGGAGGACAGCTTCATTCTTTTCTTAGATTTCTATAAGGCTTTCGATTCTTTGGAGCACCAATTTATCATTAATTCACTAGATAAATTTGGTTTTGGGGATATGTTTTGCAGAGTAATTAAAACCCTTTACAATAATGGGAGTGCTTCGATTAAATTAAAGAATGGCACTTCACCACGTTGTAGTTTATCCAGAGGAGTGAGACAAGGGTGTCCCATTTCTCCCTATTTATTTCTTCTTTGCGTGCGGCTACTGTCAACATCTGTATGTGGAAAGTGCTATTCGGGGCATCTGTATAGCGGATCGAGAAATATTTATTAGTCAATTAGCAGATGACACCACCTTATTTTTAAGAGATGCTTCCCAAATCCCTACAGCAATTAATCATATAAAACTTTTCTCTGAAGCGTCGGGTCTTAATCTAAACATAAGTAAACGTGAATTAATGTCTATTAAAGATTGTACAGCACCCACTATTTATAATATTCCAGTTAGATCTGAAATTACATATTTAGGCATTATGACAACTAAAAATCAAGATAAAAGATGTACCTTGAATTTTGACCCGGTTATAATAAAAGCCCAAAGAAGATTTAATGTATGGTTGCAGAGAGACTTGACCTTGAGAGGCAGAGTACTGCTTGCTAAGGCGCAGGGCATCTCCAGGCTTACATACTCTGCACTCTCTCTATATGCGGACAACAAAATTTGTAAATCCGTTGATAAAAATCCTGTTTAATTTTGCTTGGAAAAACAAAATCCATTATGTCAAGAAGCCTGTATTAATGAACACGTATGAGTATGGTGGGTTGAATTTCCTTGATTTCTCTTCTTTAAACAACACTTTCAAAATTGATTGGATTAGACAGCTTTTGTGTAATCCAAACTCAATCTGGAATTTTATCCCCAATTACCTCTTTTCCAAATTAGGTGGTCTCCCTTTTCTATTGATCTGTAATTATGATATTGCTAAAATCCCTTACAATTTATCTAAATTTCATAAACAGGCATTACTTGCATGGTCATTAATTTTTAAGCACAATTTCTCCCCTCACCGGTACTCCATTTGGAACAATCAAGACATCGCATACAGGTGCATCTCAATAAATTAGAATGTCGTGGAAAAGTTCGTTTATTTCAGTAATTCAACTCAAATTGTGAAACTCGTGTATTAAATAAATTCAATGCACACAGACTGAAGTAGTTTAAGTCTTTGGTTCTTTTAATTGTGATGATTTTGGCTCGCATTTAACAAAAACCCACCAATTCACTATCTCAACAAATTAGAATATGGTGACATGCCAATCAGCTAATCAACTCAAAACACCTGCAAAGGTTTCCTGAGCCTTCAAAATGGTCTCTCAGTTTGGTTCACTAGGTAAGCCACAAACATTCATTGCCAGAGAAGCTGGCTGTTCACAGAGTGCTGTATCCAAGCATGTTAACAGAAAGTTGAGTGGAAGGAAAAAGATGCACAACCAGCCGAGAGAACCGCAGCCTTATGAGGATTGTCAAGCCAAATCGATTCAAGAATTTGAGTGAACTTCACAAGGAATGGACTGAGGCTGGGGTCAAGGCATCAAGAGCCACCACACATAGACGTGCCAAGGAGTTACAATAATACGACAATACAGTTGTCGTATTCCTCTTGTTAAGCCACTCCTGAACCACTGACGATGTCAGAGGCGTCTTACCTGGGCTAAGGAGAAGAAGAACTGGACTGTTGCCCAGTGGTCCAAAGTCCTCTTTTCAGATGAGAGCAAGTTTTGTATTTCATTTGGAAACCAAGGTCCTAGAGTCTGGAGGAAGGGTGGAGAAGCTCATAGCCCAAGTTGCTTGAAGTCCAGTGTTCAGTTTCCACAGTCTGTGATGATTTGGGGTGCAATGCCATCTGCTGGTGTTGGTCCATTGTGTTTTTTGAAAACCAAAGTCACTGCACCCGTTAACCAAGAAATTTTGGAGCACCTCATGCTTCCTTCTGCTGACCAGCTTTTTGAAGATGCTGATTTCATTTTCCAGCAGGATTTGGCACCTGCCCACACTGCCAAAAGCACCAAAAGTTGGTTAAATGACCATGGTGTTGGTGTGCTTGACTGGCCAGCAAACTCACCAGACCTGAACCCCATAGAGAATCTATGGGCTATTGTCAAGAGGAAAATGAGAAACAAGAGACCAAAATATGCAGATGAGCTGAAGGCCACTGTCAAAGAAACCTGGGCTTCCATACCACCTCAGCAGTGCCACAAACTGATCAACTCCATGCCACGCCGAATTGAGGCAGTAATTAAAGCAAAAGGAGCCCCTACCAAGTATTGAGTACATGTACAGTAAATGAACATACTTTCCAGAAGGCCAACAATTCACTAAAAATATTTTTTTTATTGGTCTTATGAAGTATTCTAATTTGTTGAGATGGTGAATTGGTGGGTTTTTGTTAAATGTGAGCCAAAATCATCACAATTAAAAGAACCAAAGACTTAAACTACTACAGTCTGTGTGCATTGAATTTATTTAATACACGAGTTTCACAGTTTGAGTTGAACTACTGAAATAAATGAACTTTTCCCACAACATTCTAATTTATTGAGATGCACCTGTATAAGAGGAAATCTTTGTTTTTTTAGTAATTGGTTCGAGAAAAACATTTTGACTGTTTCCCAGTTAGTTAACTCAGAAGGTCTCATTTTAAGTTACGAAGAATTTTTATGTCAATTTAATTTTCCAGTAACTCCCAAAGAATTCTCCATTGTCTTGGACGCTATTCCTAAAGGAGCTATTATGCTTTTAAGGGACTCTGTTAGATCGTCCAGCGCTTTATCTATTTCTTTAGACCCATTTGAAATCCCAGTAGGAAAACTATGCTTTTTGTTACATCCTTCATCACGTAACTATAAGATTAGATCACTTTTTCAAAAGGAGCTTGTAACAACTCCATATGTGATGTCTTATTGGAAGAATGTGGTTGATCGTATTGATTGGGAAAAATGTATGGACTCTGTCTTCGAAATACACAATAACTAACCAGATCAGAGAAATCTCATTCAAATTGTTACACAGATTATACCCAGCTAAAGTGTTTTTGAAAAGGTTTAAATCAGACATAGATACAAGCTGTTCTTTTTGTGGTGACCCTAATGAAACTGATATGCATATCTTTTGGGATTGTCCTCACACACAGCTATTTTGGATCGAATTCTCTAATGTTATCAATCGCAGTGTGCTCCAGGGTTTCTCTCTGCTTTTTAAGGATGTGCTGTTTGGCTTCTTTAATATGCAAAAAGGTAAAGTTGATGAATATTTCATTATTAACCTATTATTACTTCTTGCAAAATTTCATATTCACCGCAGTAAATTCACTCATCAAAATCCTTTATATATTGTTTTTAAAAAAAGAGGTTCAGCAGTATATCCAAACTATTTCATCTTCCAAGTATCTTAAGCCTTTTAAAACAGTTAATTTATTTAATAGTTTTAATTTATTTTGTTAAAGCTTTCGTTTTTTATTGTTTATTTACTGTTACATACGTCTGTAAATGGTGCTTTGCATGTAATGTCACCTCTTTGTACGTAATGTTGATATTCTCTGTATTTTGATCTTTGGTTCCTTGGCATTAATTTTAAAAAGAAAGAAAGAAAGATATTGTATGACATCAACTGTAGACAGACACGTTATTTTAGCATTCCTAATTCTACATCGGAGTTTAGACTACTACAAACATCCTGGATGTTAAACTGTCTAAAGAAATTTACGCGAACATGCACATTTAATAGAGAGCCATCACTGAGTTAATGAGGTATAACACTCAATCCGGAGTTACTGGTTAAATAGGCTAAAATAAGATTTTTTTTTTTTGTCAGCGTCTACGAATATGAATATTTTTCATGCTGCTCATCATATTTGATGAGCTGCATATATGGACAATATTTATCATTACTAATGTATTTAATATATTTATTAAAAGCAAATAAATGTAAAAACATCCTGGATCATATCGCACTTTATCCACTAGGTGGTGGCAGTCCAGCGGTAATATTATCTGTCGACGGTTGTTCTTTCTGTATCCACCTAAACACGTACAATACAGTCTTTTCCAAGAATTTCTTCAGCTTGACCCCGAGCTCATTTTTATTCTTTTATTCAAAGAGTTTCTGTTAAATTAATTCAGCCGAACTCTTTAGCCAGTTTTAATAAGGGTTCCTTTAGAGACCGGAACAGGACAACAGTACAATGGAAGTTAGAATCCATCATGGCGGCGCTCGTTGGTTTCTCTGGAAAAAGGTGGATAGGATTTGGTTGATAATTCTACGCTCACCTTTTGCACTAAACGGTTTTTAACTAATGCATACAAACATGCATAAAGTAATAACTGTATTGGATTCGAGTATTAGACATCTACAGGTGCATCTCAATAAATTAGAATGTCGTGGAAAAGTTCGTTTATTTCAGTAATTCAACTCAAATTGTGAAACTCGTGTATTAAATAAATTCAGTGCACACAGACTGAAGTAGTTTAAGTCTTTGGTTCTTTTAATTGTGATGATTTTGGCTCGCATTTAACAAAAACCCACCAATTCACTATCTCAACAAATTAGAATATGGTGACATGCCAATCAGCTAATCAACTCAAAACACCTGCAAAGGTTTCCTGAGCCTTCAAAATGGTCTCTCAGTTTGGTTCACTAGGTAAGCCACAAACATTCATTGCCAGAGAAGCTGGCTGTTCACAGAGTGCTGTATCCAAGCATGTTAACAGAAAGTTGAGTGGAAGGAAAAAGATGCACAACCAGCCGAGAGAACCGCAGCCTTATGAGGATTGTCAAGCCAAATCGATTCAAGAATTTGAGTGAACTTCACAAGGAATGGACTGAGGCTGGGGTCAAGGCATCAAGAGCCACCACACATAGACGTGCCAAGGAGTTACAATAATACGACAATACAGTTGTCGTATTCCTCTTGTTAAGCCACTCCTGAACCACTGACGATGTCAGAGGCGTCTTACCTGGGCTAAGGAGAAGAAGAACTGGACTGTTGCCCAGTGGTCCAAAGTCCTCTTTTCAGATGAGAGCAAGTTTTGTATTTCATTTGGAAACCAAGGTCCTAGAGTCTGGAGGAAGGGTGGAGAAGCTCATAGCCCAAGTTGCTTGAAGTCCAGTGTTCAGTTTCCACAGTCTGTGATGATTTGGGGTGCAATGTCATCTGCTGGTGTTGGTCCATTGTGTTTTTTGAAAACCAAAGTCACTGCACCCGTTAACCAAGAAATTTTGGAGCACCTCATGCTTCCTTCTGCTGACCAGCTTTTTGAAGATGCTGATTTCATTTTCCAGCAGGATTTGGCACCTGCCCACACTGCCAAAAGCACCAAAAGTTGGTTAAATGACCATGGTGTTGGTGTGCTTGACTGGCCAGCAAACTCACCAGACCTGAACCCCATAGAGAATCTATGGGCTATTGTCAAGAGGAAAATGAGAAACAAGAGACCAAAATATGCAGATGAGCTGAAGGCCACTGTCAAAGAAACCTGGGCTTCCATACCACCTCAGCAGTGCCACAAACTGATCAACTCCATGCCACGCCGAATTGAGGCAGTAATTAAAGCAAAAGGAGCCCCTACCAAGTATTGAGTACATGTACAGTAAATGAACATACTTTCCAGAAGGCCAACAATTCACTAAAAATATTTTTTTTATTGGTCTTATGAAGTATTCTAATTTGTTGAGATGGTGAATTGGTGGGTTTTTGTTAAATGTGAGCCAAAATCATCACAATTAAAAGAACCAAAGACTTAAACTACTACAGTCTGTGTGCATTGAATTTATTTAATACACGAGTTTCACAGTTTGAGTTGAACTACTGAAATAAATGAACTTTTCCCACAACATTCTAATTTATTGAGATGCACCTGTATAAGAGGAAATCTTTGTTTTTTTAGTAATTGGTTCGAGAAAAACATTTTGACTGTTTCCCAGTTAGTTAACTCAGAAGGTCTCATTTTAAGTTACGAAGAATTTTTATGTCAATTTAATTTTCCAGTAACTCCCAAAGAATTCTCCATTGTCTTGGACGCTATTCCTAAAGGAGCTATTATGCTTTTAAGGGACTCTGTTAGATCGTCCAGCGCTTTATCTATTTCTTTAGACCCATTTGAAATCCCAGTAGGAAAACTATGCTTTTTGTTACATCCTTCATCACGTAACTATAAGATTAGATCACTTTTTCAAAAGGAGCTTGTAACAACTCCATATGTGATGTCTTATTGGAAGAATGTGGTTGATCGTATTGATTGGGAAAAATGTATGGACTCTGTCTTCGAAATACACAATAACTAACCAGATCAGAGAAATCTCATTCAAATTGTTACACAGATTATACCCAGCTAAAGTGTTTTTGAAAAGGTTTAAATCAGACATAGATACAAGCTGTTCTTTTTGTGGTGACCCTAATGAAACTGATATGCATATCTTTTGGGATTGTCCTCACACACAGCTATTTTGGATCGAATTCTCTAATGTTATCAATCGCAGTGTGCTCCAGGGTTTCTCTCTGCTTTTTAAGGATGTGCTGTTTGGCTTCTTTAATATGCAAAAAGGTAAAGTTGATGAATATTTCATTATTAACCTATTATTACTTCTTGCAAAATTTCATATTCACCGCAGTAAATTCACTCATCAAAATCCTTTATATATTGTTTTTAAAAAAAGAGGTTCAGCAGTATATCCAAACTATTTCATCTTCCAAGTATCTTAAGCCTTTTAAAACAGTTAATTTATTTAATAGTTTTAATTTATTTTGTTAAAGCTTTCGTTTTTTATTGTTTATTTACTGTTACATACGTCTGTAAATGGTGCTTTGCATGTAATGTCACCTCTTTGTACGTAATGTTGATATTCTCTGTATTTTGATCTTTGGTTCCTTGGCATTAATTTTAAAAAGAAAGAAAGAAAGATATTGTATGACATCAACTGTAGACAGACACGTTATTTTAGCATTCCTAATTCTACATCGGAGTTTAGACTACTACAAACATCCTGGATGTTAAACTGTCTAAAGAAATTTACGCGAACATGCACATTTAATAGAGAGCCATCACTGAGTTAATGAGGTATAACACTCAATCCGGAGTTACTGGTTAAATAGGCTAAAATAAGATTTTTTTTTTTTGTCAGCGTCTACGAATATGAATATTTTTCATGCTGCTCATCATATTTGATGAGCTGCATATATGGACAATATTTATCATTACTAATGTATTTAATATATTTATTAAAAGCAAATAAATGTAAAAACATCCTGGATCATATCGCACTTTATCCACTAGGTGGTGGCAGTCCAGCGGTAATATTATCTGTCGACGGTTGTTCTTTCTGTATCCACCTAAACACGTACAATACAGTCTTTTCCAAGAATTTCTTCAGCTTGACCCCGAGCTCATTTTTATTCTTTTATTCAAAGAGTTTCTGTTAAATTAATTCAGCCGAACTCTTTAGCCAGTTTTAATAAGGGTTCCTTTAGAGACCGGAACAGGACAACAGTACAATGGAAGTTAGAATCCATCATGGCGGCGCTCGTTGGTTTCTCTGGAAAAAGGTGGATAGGATTTGGTTGATAATTCTACGCTCACCTTTTGCACTAAACGGTTTTTAACTAATGCATACAAACATGCATAAAGTAATAACTGTATTGGATTCGAGTATTAGACATCTACAGGTGCATCTCAATAAATTAGAATGTCGTGGAAAAGTTCGTTTATTTCAGTAATTCAACTCAAATTGTGAAACTCGTGTATTAAATAAATTCAGTGCACACAGACTGAAGTAGTTTAAGTCTTTGGTTCTTTTAATTGTGATGATTTTGGCTCGCATTTAACAAAAACCCACCAATTCACTATCTCAACAAATTAGAATATGGTGACATGCCAATCAGCTAATCAACTCAAAACACCTGCAAAGGTTTCCTGAGCCTTCAAAATGGTCTCTCAGTTTGGTTCACTAGGTAAGCCACAAACATTCATTGCCAGAGAAGCTGGCTGTTCACAGAGTGCTGTATCCAAGCATGTTAACAGAAAGTTGAGTGGAAGGAAAAAGATGCACAACCAGCCGAGAGAACCGCAGCCTTATGAGGATTGTCAAGCCAAATCGATTCAAGAATTTGAGTGAACTTCACAAGGAATGGACTGAGGCTGGGGTCAAGGCATCAAGAGCCACCACACATAGACGTGCCAAGGAGTTACAATAATACGACAATACAGTTGTCGTATTCCTCTTGTTAAGCCACTCCTGAACCACTGACGATGTCAGAGGCGTCTTACCTGGGCTAAGGAGAAGAAGAACTGGACTGTTGCCCAGTGGTCCAAAGTCCTCTTTTCAGATGAGAGCAAGTTTTGTATTTCATTTGGAAACCAAGGTCCTAGAGTCTGGAGGAAGGGTGGAGAAGCTCATAGCCCAAGTTGCTTGAAGTCCAGTGTTCAGTTTCCACAGTCTGTGATGATTTGGGGTGCAATGTCATCTGCTGGTGTTGGTCCATTGTGTTTTTTGAAAACCAAAGTCACTGCACCCGTTAACCAAGAAATTTTGGAGCACCTCATGCTTCCTTCTGCTGACCAGCTTTTTGAAGATGCTGATTTCATTTTCCAGCAGGATTTGGCACCTGCCCACACTGCCAAAAGCACCAAAAGTTGGTTAAATGACCATGGTGTTGGTGTGCTTGACTGGCCAGCAAACTCACCAGACCTGAACCCCATAGAGAATCTATGGGCTATTGTCAAGAGGAAAATGAGAAACAAGAGACCAAAATATGCAGATGAGCTGAAGGCCACTGTCAAAGAAACCTGGGCTTCCATACCACCTCAGCAGTGCCACAAACTGATCAACTCCATGCCACGCCGAATTGAGGCAGTAATTAAAGCAAAAGGAGCCCCTACCAAGTATTGAGTACATGTACAGTAAATGAACATACTTTCCAGAAGGCCAACAATTCACTAAAAATATTTTTTTTATTGGTCTTATGAAGTATTCTAATTTGTTGAGATGGTGAATTGGTGGGTTTTTGTTAAATGTGAGCCAAAATCATCACAATTAAAAGAACCAAAGACTTAAACTACTACAGTCTGTGTGCATTGAATTTATTTAATACACGAGTTTCACAGTTTGAGTTGAACTACTGAAATAAATGAACTTTTCCACAACATTCTAATTTATTGAGATGCACCTGTATAAGAGGAAATCTTTGTTTTTTTAGTAATTGGTTCGAGAAAAACATTTTGACTGTTTCCCAGTTAGTTAACTCAGAAGGTCTCATTTTAAGTTACGAAGAATTTTTATGTCAATTTAATTTTCCAGTAACTCCCAAAGAATTCTCCATTGTCTTGGACGCTATTCCTAAAGGAGCTATTATGCTTTTAAGGGACTCTGTTAGATCGTCCAGCGCTTTATCTATTTCTTTAGACCCATTTGAAATCCCAGTAGGAAAACTATGCTTTTTGTTACATCCTTCATCACGTAACTATAAGATTAGATCACTTTTTCAAAAGGAGCTTGTAACAACTCCATATGTGATGTCTTATTGGAAGAATGTGGTTGATCGTATTGATTGGGAAAAATGTATGGACTCTGTCTTCGAAATACACAATAACTAACCAGATCAGAGAAATCTCATTCAAATTGTTACACAGATTATACCCAGCTAAAGTGTTTTTGAAAAGGTTTAAATCAGACATAGATACAAGCTGTTCTTTTTGTGGTGACCCTAATGAAACTGATATGCATATCTTTTGGGATTGTCCTCACACACAGCTATTTTGGATCGAATTCTCTAATGTTATCAATCGCAGTGTGCTCCAGGGTTTCTCTCTGCTTTTTAAGGATGTGCTGTTTGGCTTCTTTAATATGCAAAAAGGTAAAGTTGATGAATATTTCATTATTAACCTATTATTACTTCTTGCAAAATTTCATATTCACCGCAGTAAATTCACTCATCAAAATCCTTTATATATTGTTTTTAAAAAAAGAGGTTCAGCAGTATATCCAAACTATTTCATCTTCCAAGTATCTTAAGCCTTTTAAAACAGTTAATTTATTTAATAGTTTTAATTTATTTTGTTAAAGCTTTCGTTTTTTATTGTTTATTTACTGTTACATACGTCTGTAAATGGTGCTTTGCATGTAATGTCACCTCTTTGTACGTAATGTTGATATTCTCTGTATTTTGATCTTTGGTTCCTTGGCATTAATTTTAAAAAGAAAGAAAGAAAGATATTGTATGACATCAACTGTAGACAGACACGTTATTTTAGCATTCCTAATTCTACATCGGAGTTTAGACTACTACAAACATCCTGGATGTTAAACTGTCTAAAGAAATTTACGCGAACATGCACATTTAATAGAGAGCCATCACTGAGTTAATGAGGTATAACACTCAATCCGGAGTTACTGGTTAAATAGGCTAAAATAAGATTTTTTTTTTTTGTCAGCGTCTACGAATATGAATATTTTTCATGCTGCTCATCATATTTGATGAGCTGCATATATGGACAATATTTATCATTACTAATGTATTTAATATATTTATTAAAAGCAAATAAATGTAAAAACATCCTGGATCATATCGCACTTTATCCACTAGGTGGTGGCAGTCCAGCGGTAATATTATCTGTCGACGGTTGTTCTTTCTGTATCCACCTAAACACGTACAATACAGTCTTTTCCAAGAATTTCTTCAGCTTGACCCCGAGCTCATTTTTATTCTTTTATTCAAAGAGTTTCTGTTAAATTAATTCAGCCGAACTCTTTAGCCAGTTTTAATAAGGGTTCCTTTAGAGACCGGAACAGGACAACAGTACAATGGAAGTTAGAATCCATCATGGCGGCGCTCGTTGGTTTCTCTGGAAAAAGGTGGATAGGATTTGGTTGATAATTCTACGCTCACCTTTTGCACTAAACGGTTTTTAACTAATGCATACAAACATGCATAAAGTAATAACTGTATTGGATTCGAGTATTAGACATCTACAGGTGCATCTCAATAAATTAGAATGTCGTGGAAAAGTTCGTTTATTTCAGTAATTCAACTCAAATTGTGAAACTCGTGTATTAAATAAATTCAGTGCACACAGACTGAAGTAGTTTAAGTCTTTGGTTCTTTTAATTGTGATGATTTTGGCTCGCATTTAACAAAAACCCACCAATTCACTATCTCAACAAATTAGAATATGGTGACATGCCAATCAGCTAATCAACTCAAAACACCTGCAAAGGTTTCCTGAGCCTTCAAAATGGTCTCTCAGTTTGGTTCACTAGGTAAGCCACAAACATTCATTGCCAGAGAAGCTGGCTGTTCACAGAGTGCTGTATCCAAGCATGTTAACAGAAAGTTGAGTGGAAGGAAAAAGATGCACAACCAGCCGAGAGAACCGCAGCCTTATGAGGATTGTCAAGCCAAATCGATTCAAGAATTTGAGTGAACTTCACAAGGAATGGACTGAGGCTGGGGTCAAGGCATCAAGAGCCACCACACATAGACGTGCCAAGGAGTTACAATAATACGACAATACAGTTGTCGTATTCCTCTTGTTAAGCCACTCCTGAACCACTGACGATGTCAGAGGCGTCTTACCTGGGCTAAGGAGAAGAAGAACTGGACTGTTGCCCAGTGGTCCAAAGTCCTCTTTTCAGATGAGAGCAAGTTTTGTATTTCATTTGGAAACCAAGGTCCTAGAGTCTGGAGGAAGGGTGGAGAAGCTCATAGCCCAAGTTGCTTGAAGTCCAGTGTTCAGTTTCCACAGTCTGTGATGATTTGGGGTGCAATGTCATCTGCTGGTGTTGGTCCATTGTGTTTTTTGAAAACCAAAGTCACTGCACCCGTTAACCAAGAAATTTTGGAGCACCTCATGCTTCCTTCTGCTGACCAGCTTTTTGAAGATGCTGATTTCATTTTCCAGCAGGATTTGGCACCTGCCCACACTGCCAAAAGCACCAAAAGTTGGTTAAATGACCATGGTGTTGGTGTGCTTGACTGGCCAGCAAACTCACCAGACCTGAACCCCATAGAGAATCTATGGGCTATTGTCAAGAGGAAAATGAGAAACAAGAGACCAAAATATGCAGATGAGCTGAAGGCCACTGTCAAAGAAACCTGGGCTTCCATACCACCTCAGCAGTGCCACAAACTGATCAACTCCATGCCACGCCGAATTGAGGCAGTAATTAAAGCAAAAGGAGCCCCTACCAAGTATTGAGTACATGTACAGTAAATGAACATACTTTCCAGAAGGCCAACAATTCACTAAAAATATTTTTTTTATTGGTCTTATGAAGTATTCTAATTTGTTGAGATGGTGAATTGGTGGGTTTTTGTTAAATGTGAGCCAAAATCATCACAATTAAAAGAACCAAAGACTTAAACTACTACAGTCTGTGTGCATTGAATTTATTTAATACACGAGTTTCACAGTTTGAGTTGAACTACTGAAATAAATGAACTTTTCCCACAACATTCTAATTCATTGAGATGCACCTGTATAAGAGGAAATCTTTGTTTTTTTAGTAATTGGTTCGAGAAAAACATTTTGACTGTTTCCCAGTTAGTTAACTCAGAAGGTCTCATTTTAAGTTACGAAGAATTTTTATGTCAATTTAATTTTCCAGTAACTCCCAAAGAATTCTCCATTGTCTTGGACGCTATTCCTAAAGGAGCTATTATGCTTTTAAGGGACTCTGTTAGATCGTCCAGCGCTTTATCTATTTCTTTAGACCCATTTGAAATCCCAGTAGGAAAACTATGCTTTTTGTTACATCCTTCATCACGTAACTATAAGATTAGATCACTTTTTCAAAAGGAGCTTGTAACAACTCCATATGTGATGTCTTATTGGAAGAATGTGGTTGATCGTATTGATTGGGAAAAATGTATGGACTCTGTCTTCGAAATACACAATAACTAACCAGATCAGAGAAATCTCATTCAAATTGTTACACAGATTATACCCAGCTAAAGTGTTTTTGAAAAGGTTTAAATCAGACATAGATACAAGCTGTTCTTTTTGTGGTGACCCTAATGAAACTGATATGCATATCTTTTGGGATTGTCCTCACACACAGCTATTTTGGATCGAATTCTCTAATGTTATCAATCGCAGTGTGCTCCAGGGTTTCTCTCTGCTTTTTAAGGATGTGCTGTTTGGCTTCTTTAATATGCAAAAAGGTAAAGTTGATGAATATTTCATTATTAACCTATTATTACTTCTTGCAAAATTTCATATTCACCGCAGTAAATTCACTCATCAAAATCCTTTATATATTGTTTTTAAAAAAAAGAGGTTCAGCAGTATATCCAAACTATTTCATCTTCCAAGTATCTTGAGCCTTTTAAAACGGTTAATTTATTTAATAGTTTTAATTTATTTTGTTAAAGCTTTCGTTTTTTATTGTTTATTTACTGTTACATACGTCTGTAAATGGTGCTTTGCATGTAATGTCACCTCTTTGTACGTAATGTTGATATTCTCTGTATTTTGATCTTTGGTTCCTTGGCATTAATTTTAAAAAGAAAGAAAGAAAGATATTGTATGACATCAACTGTAGACAGACACGTTATTTTAGCATTCCTAATTCTACATCGGAGTTTAGACTACTACAAACATCCTGGATGTTAAACTGTCTAAAGAAATTTACGCGAACATGCACATTTAATAGAGAGCCATCACTGAGTTAATGAGGTATAACACTCAATCCGGAGTTACTGGTTAAATAGGCTAAAATAAGATTTTTTTTTTTTGTCAGCGTCTACGAATATGAATATTTTTCATGCTGCTCATCATATTTGATGAGCTGCATATATGGACAATATTTATCATTACTAATGTATTTAATATATTTATTAAAAGCAAATAAATGTAAAAACATCCTGGATCATATCGCACTTTATCCACTAGGTGGTGGCAGTCCAGCGGTAATATTATCTGTCGACGGTTGTTCTTTCTGTGCCCACCTAAACACGTACAATACAGTCTTTTCCAAGAATTTCTTCAGCTTGACCCCGAGCTCATTTTTATTCTTTTATTCAAAGAGTTTCTGTTAAATTAATTCAGCCGAACTCTTTAGCCAGTTTTAATAAGGGTTCCTTTAGAGACCAGAACAGGACAACAGTACAATGGAAGTTAGAATCCATCATGGCGGCGCTCGTTGGTTTCTCTGGAAAAAGGTGGATAGGATTTGGTTGATAATTCTACGCTCACCTTTTGCACTAAACGGTTTTTAACTAATGCATACAAACATGCATAAAGTAATAACTGTATTGGATTCGAGTATTAGACATCTACAGGTGCATCTCAATAAATTAGAATGTCGTGGAAAAGTTCGTTTATTTCAGTAATTCAACTCAAATTGTGAAACTCGTGTATTAAATAAATTCAGTGCACACAGACTGAAGTAGTTTAAGTCTTTGGTTCTTTTAATTGTGATGATTTTGGCTCGCATTTAACAAAAACCCACCAATTCACTATCTCAACAAATTAGAATATGGTGACATGCCAATCAGCTAATCAACTCAAAACACCTGCAAAGGTTTCCTGAGCCTTCAAAATGGTCTCTCAGTTTGGTTCACTAGGTAAGCCACAAACATTCATTGCCAGAGAAGCTGGCTGTTCACAGAGTGCTGTATCCAAGCATGTTAACAGAAAGTTGAGTGGAAGGAAAAAGATGCACAACCAGCCGAGAGAACCGCAGCCTTATGAGGATTGTCAAGCCAAATCGATTCAAGAATTTGAGTGAACTTCACAAGGAATGGACTGAGGCTGGGGTCAAGGCATCAAGAGCCACCACACATAGACGTGCCAAGGAGTTACAATAATACGACAATACAGTTGTCGTATTCCTCTTGTTAAGCCACTCCTGAACCACTGACGATGTCAGAGGCGTCTTACCTGGGCTAAGGAGAAGAAGAACTGGACTGTTGCCCAGTGGTCCAAAGTCCTCTTTTCAGATGAGAGCAAGTTTTGTATTTCATTTGGAAACCAAGGTCCTAGAGTCTGGAGGAAGGGTGGAGAAGCTCATAGCCCAAGTTGCTTGAAGTCCAGTGTTCAGTTTCCACAGTCTGTGATGATTTGGGGTGCAATGCCATCTGCTGGTGTTGGTCCATTGTGTTTTTTGAAAACCAAAGTCACTGCACCCGTTAACCAAGAAATTTTGGAGCACCTCATGCTTCCTTCTGCTGACCAGCTTTTTGAAGATGCTGATTTCATTTTCCAGCAGGATTTGGCACCTGCCCACACTGCCAAAAGCACCAAAAGTTGGTTAAATGACCATGGTGTTGGTGTGCTTGACTGGCCAGCAAACTCACCAGACCTGAACCCCATAGAGAATCTATGGGCTATTGTCAAGAGGAAAATGAGAAACAAGAGACCAAAATATGCAGATGAGCTGAAGGCCACTGTCAAAGAAACCTGGGCTTCCATACCACCGCAGCAGTGCCACAAACTGATCACCTCCATGCCACGCCGAATTGAGGCAGTAATTAAAGCAAAAGGAGCCCCTACCAAGTATTGAGTACATGTACAGTAAATGAACATACTTTCCAGAAGGCCAACAATTCACTAAAAATATTTTTTTTATTGGTCTTATGAAGTATTCTAATTTGTTGAGATGGTGAATTGGTGGGTTTTTGTTAAATGTGAGCCAAAATCATCACAATTAAAAGAACCAAAGACTTAAACTACTACAGTCTGTGTGCATTGAATTTATTTAATACACGAGTTTCACAGTTTGAGTTGAACTACTGAAATAAATGAACTTTTCCCACAACATTCTAATTCATTGAGATGCACCTGTATAAGAGGAAATCTTTGTTTTTTTAGTAATTGGTTCGAGAAAAACATTTTGACTGTTTCCCAGTTAGTTAACTCAGAAGGTCTCATTTTAAGTTACGAAGAATTTTTATGTCAATTTAATTTTCCAGTAACTCCCAAAGAATTCTCCATTGTCTTGGACGCTATTCCTAAAGGAGCTATTATGCTTTTAAGGGACTCTGTTAGATCGTCCAGCGCTTTATCTATTTCTTTAGACCCATTTGAAATCCCAGTAGGAAAACTATGCTTTTTGTTACATCCTTCATCACGTAACTATAAGATTAGATCACTTTTTCAAAAGGAGCTTGTAACAACTCCATATGTGATGTCTTATTGGAAGAATGTGGTTGATCGTATTGATTGGGGAAAAATGTATGGACTCTGTCTTCGAAATACACAATAACTAACCAGATCAGAGAAATCTCATTCAAATTGTTACACAGATTATACCCAGCTAAAGTGTTTTTGAAAAGGTTTAAATCAGACATAGATACAAGCTGTTCTTTTTGTGGTGACCCTAATGAAACTGATATGCATATCTTTTGGGATTGTCCTCACACACAGCTATTTTGGATCGAATTCTCTAATGTTATCAATCGCAGTGTGCTCCAGGGTTTCTCTCTGCTTTTTAAGGATGTGCTGTTTGGCTTCTTTAATATGCAAAAAGGTAAAGTTGATGAATATTTCATTATTAACCTATTATTACTTCTTGCAAAATTTCATATTCACCGCAGTAAATTCACTCATCAAAATCCTTTATATATTGTTTTTAAAAAAAAGAGGTTCAGCAGTATATCCAAACTATTTCATCTTCCAAGTATCTTAAGCCTTTTAAAACAGTTAATTTATTTAATAGTTTTAATTTATTTTGTTAAAGCTTTCGTTTTTTATTGTTTATTTACTGTTACATACGTCTGTAAATGGTGCTTTGCATGTAATGTCACCTCTTTGTACGTAATGTTGATATTCTCTGTATTTTGATCTTTGGTTCCTTGGCATTAATTTTAAAAAGAAAGAAAGAAAGATATTGTATGACATCAACTGTAGACAGACACGTTATTTTAGCATTCCTAATTCTACATCGGAGTTTAGACTACTACAAACATCCTGGATGTTAAACTGTCTAAAGAAATTTACGCGAACATGCACATTTAATAGAGAGCCATCACTGAGTTAATGAGGTATAACACTCAATCCGGAGTTACTGGTTAAATAGGCTAAAATAAGATTTTTTTTTTTTGTCAGCGTCTACGAATATGAATATTTTTCATGCTGCTCATCATATTTGATGAGCTGCATATATGGACAATATTTATCATTACTAATGTATTTAATATATTTATTAAAAGCAAATAAATGTAAAAACATCCTGGATCATATCGCACTTTATCCACTAGGTGGTGGCAGTCCAGCGGTAATATTATCTGTCGACGGTTGTTCTTTCTGTGCCCACCTAAACACGTACAATACAGTCTTTTCCAAGAATTTCTTCAGCTTGACCCCGAGCTCATTTTTATTCTTTTATTCAAAGAGTTTCTGTTAAATTAATTCAGCCGAACTCTTTAGCCAGTTTTAATAAGGGTTCCTTTAGAGACCGGAACAGGACAACAGTACAATGGAAGTTAGAATCCATCATGGCGGCGCTCGTTGGTTTCTCTGGAAAAAGGTGGATAGGATTTGGTTGATAATTCTACGCTCACCTTTTGCACTAAAGGGTATTTAACTAATGCATACAAACATGCATAAAGTAATAACTGTATTGGATCTGAGTATTAGACATCTATCAATTAATCCCTGAAAAAATGGAGAAAACAATCCTCTTTTTTTTTTTTTTTTTTTTTGTTTAGTTTAACAACACATTTACTTTAACTGTGGTCTTGAAAGTGTTGTACAGAAAATAACCCGTGTTTGTGATTAAGTCTTAGCAAAACAACTGCCACTGGCATGTACTGTGTGCCTGTAATAGCACAGCAAACGTTCAGTTTTTAGACAGTGACTCGTTACACATAGTAAAGTGTTTTGTTTTATTTTTCAGGGCTCGCCAGAGTATGTGAGGTAACTTCAGCCAGAAAAGTTTGACCAGTGTGTACATCAGCCAGTTGTGCCGAGCACCGGTATCTCGTTGAGCTGGTGCATAACGTTTAGCCATCTTGACTTGCTGAATCACGGCGGCATCAGCAAGATGGCCAGGCCGAACCACCTCCTCCTCTGGACTGGGTCCATCCTTTAAGATGTCGCTTAGGGCGAACGGACCAGACTCACCTGGTTGAAGAGGCATTCCAAACCATAGCTGTCGGCAGCGGCTGTTGAGGCACTCGATCAGACGTGCTGAGTACGTTCTGTGGCGTCGACCTTTTCCATCGTACACGGTGTCGGAACTGTGCTCTGAGTTCCACCATGCGATTCCGCTGATCAGGTAAACCTGATGGGGACGCGCCGCTCAGTGAGGACCTTGGAATGACGAAAAATTATAATAAATTCTTGAAATCCCCAAATTATGGAATTGCCACACATAGCACAGGTAATGATAGTGCGCAAATGTCACGGAGCGCTATGAAGAGGTGGATTATGATCCCCTCCCTTTTATCTGACTTTGCTTTATCCTTTTCTCACTGATCGATTGATTAATATAATGATAACTGGTCAATTAGATGGTCAATCATATGTTACTGTGAGAGTTTTGATGTATGATTATGTATTTACAGTTACAGAGGTAAAAGAATGGTCAAGGCCTACCAATGTATGAGATTGTCTATTTTAGTTATCCCTATTAATCACTTTACACTATATGTTTGTTGCCTTTATACTTTACCGTAACTAAAAGACTGAAGTGTTAAGTAAATGTGTTCCCTTCGAGATTGTCTTCTGGGGGTTCTAGCAGTTGGCGGAGGCCTTATAACAGGGCTACTTCACAAACATCACAAGTTCAGTGGCGTTCATGTGTGCAAAACTGCAACATGCAGACCATTAAAATGTTTATGACAACTCACTATAATGAACAGGATGAAAAATAAAGCTCACTGGAGGGATGGTATAAGTGGGAGAGAGCAATAATGGGGTCTTTAAAGAAACTATTTACATAACTTGTACCCGGAATCATATTAGGCAGAGTTTTGTGGAATCCCTACAGGCTGTTGCTTCCACTGAGACACGTCCACATCCACCCCACTGATATTTGTGGTACGAGCCACTCGGTACATGTTCATGTCTGGAGGATCCTGGGAGCACTCTAGGCGCCATTGTTGGCCTTCCCACACCTCATCTATTGCTTCTGTAAATAGACCATAATGAACAGTTAAACATTTATGCAGTAGACAACATGTGTGTGTCAACATAGTGCATGATAAACGGCACATATATAGTGTACATGTGCTTCATATGCTATGCTTCCAATATTGATGAACTACTAATAACTTTTTTTTTTTTTTTTTTTTAATATATATATGTTTGCGTTAGTTTATGTAGCTGGTGACTTGAAGAGGCTGACTCCACTTTCGTCTAGCCCGGCAGGACCTTTTGAGCTTGGCAGTGGCTATCTGGACAAGTCGGAACGTCTCCCGAGCCCCAAGTGCAACTCTGAGAACGTGCGTTTCAGTTGTACCTTTGACACATAGAGTCGCACCATGTCTTTGTCAGTGAGCGTGTTAAAAGTTGCCGGGTCCTTTGCTCTGACAGCCTTGATGAGCAGCTCCAAGTGCGGTTGTAGGCCAGCCCTGCTCCTGCTAGGTCAGACTCGAACACAGCATGCTTGAAGTGGCTGTCTGCGCGAACGGCTGCATCGAATCGATGGATCCAATGGAATGTGTCCAGACGCACCACCATGCCACCGTGCACCCAAGGCTGGAACGAGGTCTCAACAGCGGCCGTTGAGATAAGTGTTGCGCACGACAACACTTACGGTCAGAATACAAGCTCTTAGACACGGGCGTGATTGGCCTGCTGGAATCTGTCCGTTACTCCACGACACATGGGCTCCAGACATTCAGTGGACTCTTCACAAGTAAGAACAAATGAGACAATCTGGGAATACTCATTGCCTATGCTGGTACTGTAAACCACTCAGCTGTGCCTTTACCCTCTCCAGACAGCTTCTTCAGATTGAGATATCGATGGTAGATTGTCATGTGAATGTATATCTATTCAAAACAGTTTCCAAAAGGTCAAATGTAACATCTGAACAAAAAAAAAACAAAAAAAAAAAACAAAAAAAAAACCTCATTGCGTTATGTATACTTGTACGTACCTTCTTAGTGCAGAAGGCTTCGGCCTGACTGCAGATGGGGACTGTGGGGCAGATTTAATAAGCTTTATTAAATGAGTGTCATCCAGCCATGACGGATTTCTGGTGGACGTTCTTGGGTGATGCATATCTAGACTTTCTGATGTACAGGTTTTATCATGAGAGAACCAGTGTGCCGAAAAAGTTATTATTTGAACAGTATTCAATTATTATTCCATTCTTTGTATTTCATACAACTTACTTGGGTCTTCTTATCATAAATGTGATTCCTAAACTTTCTCATCTGCACACTGGTGATATGTTTGACAGGTGTGTGTGGCCATCTGGAAACAGATCTATAAGACTTCTGAATACTGTCTGCCGTTTCACGGCTTAAGTCAGTCTAACCACAGGAGGTCACAAGCCAGTGTACTTTTTGTGCCGGTCCCAAGCCCGGATAAATAGAGAGGGTTGTGTCGGGAAGGGCATCCGACGTAAAACGTTTGCCAGATTCAATATGCCAATCTCTAACATGACTTCCACACCGGATCGGTTGGGGCCCGGGTTAACGACGACCGCCATCAGTGCCGTTGACCCACAGGGCACTGGCGGAAATCGGGCTACTGTTGGTCGAAGAAGGAGAGGAGGAAGGTGTGTCCGTAGGCAGAGAGAGAAGAGGAAAGGCAGGAGTTTAGGACTGAAAGTAGGGACTTTGAATGTTGGTACGATGACGGGTAAAGGCAGAGAGCTGGTAGATATGATGCGGAGGAGGAAAGTCGACATTCTGTGTGTCCAGATGACCAGGTGGAAAGGGAGCAAGGCTAGAAGCATCGGAGCAGGGTTTAAACTGTTTTATCATGGTGTGGACAGGAAGAGAAATGGCGTAGGTGTGATCCCGAAGGAGGAGTTTGTGAAGAATGTTCTGGAGGTAAAGAGAGTGTCAGATAAGTTGGTGAGTCCGAAGCTGGAAATTGAAGGTGTGATGTTGAATGTTGTTGGTGCTTACGCTCCACAAGTAGGTTGTGAGCAAGAGGAGAAAGACAGATTCTGGAGCGAGCTTGAGGAAGTGATGCAGAGTGTTCCCAGAGGTGAGAGAGTGGTGATGGGGGCAGACTTTAATGGACATGTTGGTGAAGGGAATAGTGGGGATGAGGAAGTGATGGGCAGGTTTGGTCTTCAGGTAAGGAACCCAGAAGGACAGAGGTTGGTAGACTTTGCTAAAAGTTTGGAGATGGCTGTGGTGAACACCTACTTTCAGAAGAGGCAGGAACACAGGGTGACGTATAAGAGCGGTGGGCAGGAGCGCACAGGTGGACCATATCTTATGTAGACACTGTAATCTGAAGGAGATTAGCGATTGCAAAGTAGTGGTAGGAGAGAGTGTAGCTAGACAGCACAGGATGGTGGTGTGTAAGCTGACTCTGGTGGTGAGGAAGATGAAGAAAGCAAAGGCAGAGCAGGAGACAAAGTGGTGGAAGTTGGAAAAGGAAGAGTGCTGTGCGGTCTTCCGGGAGGAGTTGAGACAGGCTTTAGGTGGTCAGGAGGTGCTTCCAGATGACTGGTCTACTACAGCCAAAGTGATCAGGGAGACGGGTAGGAAGGTGCTAGGTGTGTCATCTGGAAGGAGGAAAGAAGACAAGGAGACTTGGTGGTGGAATGAGGAAGTTCAGGAGAGTATCCAGAGGAAGAGGTTAGCTAGGAAGAAGTGGGACAGTGAGAGGACGGAGGAAAGTAGACAGGAGTATAGGGAGATGCAGCATGAGGTTAAGATAAAGGTGGCAAAGGCCAAACAGAAAGCTTATGAGGACATGTGTGCAAGGTTAGACAGTAAGGAAGGTGAGCGGGATTTGTATCCGTTGGCGAGGCAGAGGGACAGAGATGGTAAGGATGTGCAGCAGGTTAGAGTGATTAAAGATAGAGATGGAAATGTGTCGACAGGTGACAGGAGGGTGAGGGAAAGATGGAAGGAGTACTTTGAGGAACTGATGAATGAGGAAAATGACAGAGAGCGAAGAGTAGTAGAGGCAAATATTGTTGAGCAGGAAGTAGAAAGGATTAGCAAGGGTGAAGTTAGGAGAGCTTTGAAGCGCATGAAGAGAGGAAAGGCGGTTGGTCCTGATGACATACCAGTGGAGGTATGGAAGTGTCTAGGAGAGATGGCAGTAGAGTTTTTAACTAGGTTGTTCAACGAGGTCTTGGAGAGTGAGAGGATGCCTGAGGAAGGGAGGAGAAGTGTGTTGGTGCCGATTTTTAAGAACAAGGGAGATGTGCAGAGTTGTGGAAACTACAGAGGTATTAAGCTGATGAGCCATACAGTGAAGCTGTGGGAAAGAGCAGTGGAAGCAAGGCTAAGGGGAGAAGTGAGCAGCAGTATGGTTTCATGCAGGTGGAGGAAACTCTAGAGAGGTGGAGGTTTGCTCTGGAGAGAAGAGGAATGAAGGTTAGTCGCAGCAAGACAGAATACACGTGTGTGAATGAGAGGGATCCAAGTGGAACAGCGAGGTTACAGGGAGAAGAGATAAAGGAGGTGCAGGATTTTAAGTACTTAGGGTCAACAGTCCAGAGCAACGGGGAGTGTGGAAAAGAGGTGAAGAAGCGTGTGCAGGCAGGTTGGAATGGGTGGAGAAAAGTGTCAGGTCTGTTGTGTGATAAAAGAGTACCGGCACGAATGAAAGGAAAGGTGTACAGGACAGTAGTGAGACCAGCGATGTTGTATGGTTTGGAGACAGTTGCACTGAGGCAAAGACAGGAGGAAGAGTTAGAGGTAGCAGAGCTGAAGATGTTGAGGTTCTCTTTGGGCGTGACGAGGATGGATAGGATCAGGAATGAGTACGTCAGAGGGACAGCCCATGTGAGATGTTTTGGAGACAAAGTTAGAGAGGCCAGGTTGAGATGGTTTGGACATGTTCAGAGGAGGGAGAGTGAACATATCGGTAAAAGGATGCCGAGGTTAGAGCTGCCGGGCAGGAGGCCGAGAGGAAGACCAAAGAGGAGGTTTATGGATGTGGTGAAGGAGGACGTGAAGGTAGTCGGTCTGAGAGAAGAGGATGCAGGGGATAGGGCTAGATGGAGGCAGATGATTCGCTGTGGAGACCCCTGAAGGGAACAGCCGAAAGGAAAAGAAGATTTCACGGCTTAAGTCGTCTGGCCACTTATCTCCACTGAGCACATGCTTTTTTTTTCTTTTTTTTTTCTCCCCTCCTTTTGTAGAGTATATAGACATGTATGACATATTATAAACCATAATCTCATTATGGGGACAGTTGTTGGCGTTAGATTTTAAATTTGCCCCTAGACTGTCAGAGAATGTTTTCCCCATTTGTTAATTTGTGAGCCTCCACATAAATGCTGGAATATAACCTCAAAATAAGTGTAGATACAACACAAGCAATGAATCTCTATTGTTTAATATGTAGGGTGGACAGTTTGCGGGTTTCCTTTTACTCAGTCACTCGTTGACACCTGCTTGCAATGTGAAAGAGCAAGTGAGATCTCGAGTTAAGTGCTTTGTTTTGTTTTTTTTTTTTTCTCTTTCTCTTTTTCTTTCTCTTTTTTCCCCCGGCAGATTCTAATGCAATCATTATGATCCACATGTACAGAAGAGCATGGAAGTGGACAGAGTCTTATTACACCCCTAGGTGGCACTGTTGTGGAGCGGAACTTGATTCTGTAGCAGCAGGTGATTGCAATTTTCTCTTAATTTTACCGTCAGAGCAGTTTGGATTGCTGGCTCAAGACTGTCCTTTAGATACTCGTGACATTGTGGTAGGTATGCATTTTGTTGTGTTTTTGTTTTGTCTGGGGAGACAAAAGTATCTTTTAATACATGACGGTGGAAAATACTGTACGTCCTGAATAAATGAAATGAAGGTAGGCGGCGCTGTATATGATCGGGCAGGCCTGTATAAAGTGCTGTTTGAAAATGGCGGATGATGAGTGACTGCATGTGTAAAGATGAACTTCTTTCCCTTTTTAGTAAATTTGGGGCGGAGGAGAGCGGCGTTGGTGTTTTATAAAGCTAAATATATTTTATTGGCACAATGTTTGTCCTTTGTACCACGAAAAAAACGTGAAGGGTTTCTTGGTAATTACAATAAGTCAGTATTTCTAGTGAAATTGGCATTCAGTACCTGTTTGGTAATTCTGACCGTTTAGTTTACATGTATTAATACTACTGCCCATAATTTATCATCTTTTCGCCAAGAAATCCTCGTGAAAAAGTTTTACACGGAGTTGCAGCTATTGTAGACGGTTTACCTTTTTTCCTCCCTGATCTGCTTTCTCCCGCAATACCACATTTGGCCACTGAGAGGCAATGTTATATAACTCGTGTTAAGTTTAACATCATCTTTTTAAATTCCACGCATTTGGTTTGTCTTGTGTTAATCGTTACGATGGAAGGATGTTTATCCAGTTTAAGGTTTGTTTTGAAAACTACTTTCTAAACCAGTGTGAGTTTGTAGCGCAGAGGATTTTGTATTCTCGTCTCTGATTGGTCCGTTTTCTGCATTCATTATCATTTTCCTTTTGTTTTGGTGGTTGCCGTCCTCGGGTTTACTGTCCTGTGGAATGTCACCATTTGTTGTTTGCAGTTGTCGGTATCGCTTCTCGGCCTTTTGGCTAAGATCAAGTTCTGAGCAAATCTTGATCTAAAACCAATGAGTAGTGAAGGCGAAGTTCGGCCGGCCCGTGGGGTGCGGCTTCGACACTCAGTCAGAGTGGAGCTACGGAAGGACGCTGAGGGAGACGTCAAGAAGCGTTTCGGATGGGATTGGGTCGTTCTGAGGATTCTGCGGGACTACTGTAAGATCGCACCAGGGAAGATTTTCTGCCTGCAAGACTTTGCTGCGTCTGGGTTCCTGGACATCACCTTTGCTGCGTTCACGGACTGCACGGCCTTCTACGAGCGGTGCTCTGGGACGCCGGAGGAGGAAGTGCTTCGTGGCCTGCGCTTCGTGCCGCTCTTCGCGAGGGAGGAGGTTCCTGTCACTGTGCACCTTTATAACCCTTACGTGGCGGATGAAGACATCAGGGTGTTCCTCGGCAGGTACTGCTCCTCGGTTTCGGTGGCGGAGAGGATCCGGGGCAGATTCGGGATCTGGACGGGCAAGAGGAGGTTCCAGGTCAAGCTGAGGGTGGACCCGGCGATGCCGGGAGGTCTGCTTCACCTTCCTGGCAGTTTCGCCATCGGGCCTAACCGGGGCTTCCTCCACTACCCTGGACAGCCTCTCTTCTGCTGGAAGTGTGGAGCGCTGGGCCACACTAAGGAGGCCTGCACTGGGAGGAGGTGCCACCTGTGTCAGGCGGAGGGCCACGTAGCAGCGAACTGCGGGGCACCAAAGACCTGCAGCCTCTGTGGGAGCGAGGAGCACCTGTACCGCCGCTGCCCCTCGCGGATCGGTACCTATGCTAGCCTCTTCGACGAGGTAGCTGAGGCTGGGCGTCTGCCTCGTGGGGCGGAAGAGGCCGGTCCAAGTCGGCAACAGGCAGAACCAGCGAAGGAGGTGAGACCAGCAAAGGATGCAGCAACGCAACCAACGAGCCAGGCAGCAGAGGTCCCGCAGGCAGAGAACGGCGCCAGCACCCAGACCCAGGGGCCAGGCCAGGCAGCAGAGGCCCTGTCACCGGGAGAGGGCTCTTCAGGCCTCGCAGGGATGCTGGAGGAGCTGCCACTGGAGGAAATCCCAGGGCAGAGTTGGGCGGAAGCGATGGAGGACTTAAGGGCAGCCCTGTCACCGGTCCAGCCGGAATGGGCGACCATGGAGTCCTCCAACAGCCTGGATTTGCTGGAACTGAGTGTGGTGGCTGAGACCAACAAAAGCCGCCAAACCAGGGCAGCAGAGGCGGCGGTGGAGGAGAGGGAGCCGAAAAGAACTCGGGTCGAGGAAAGGCAAGAGTTCAGCCTCTTCTCGCCGGAGGAGGTGCAGGCGGAATCTGGAGGTGAGGAGGAACAAGCGGGGGGGGGGGCAGCCGTTCCCGCTTGCATTAGACTCGGACATTGGGGGGGAGCAATCTCGGGGGGAGGAAGCCAGGGAGGAGGAGGAGGAGGAGGGATGGACACAGGTGATGTCAAAAAGGAGGGCCTCAGGTGGAGGTGGAGGTGGGGGGGGGAGGGGAATGGGTAGGGGAAAATTGGAGGACTGATGGGACATATCGGGGGACTAAGGCAGCGTGGGGTGGGGCCTTGGGTGGGTTGGGGAGGAGGGCCGGGAGAATGAATGGGTGGGGGGGGGAGGGGGGAGGTACCGGGGGGAGGTTATGATGTTGCTTATGTTGATTGTTATGTCTAGTTCAGTTTTCTTAAAATATTGTTTATTTTGTTGGTTTATGTTATGTTGGATGTTTGGCATATACCATGTCAACTTTGACAATGGCAACCCTCAACGTGAGGGGCATTAAGCAGCCCCTGAAGAGGGCTGCAGTGTTTTTGAGTTTAAGGTCATTTTATTTTGATATTTTATTTTTGCAAGAGTGCCATTTGAGTTCTGGGGAAGAGGAGAGGGAATTTTCAAAGGGGTGGGACTTGGGGCCTGCCGTTTGGGGGGTGGGGGATGGGAGGGGGGAGGGGGGGTGATTATTGTTTAGATCCTTTGATTGGGTGGTGGAGTCGGTGGTGTCGGTGGTGCCGGGGAGGGTATTGTGTGTAGATGGGAGGTGGAGGGGGCAGAGCTACAGGGCCATAGGGGTCTACGCACCATGTAGGCGGGGGCAGAGGCAGGGGTTCTTCCGCCTGCTGGAGCCCCTCCTCTGCACCAATAGGCTAATTTTAGTCGGGGGGGATTTTAATGTCGATATAGACACCGAGGGAGGGAGGGAGCTGGCCCAAGTGATGGCAGGGGCAGGCCTGGTTGATTTGTTTAGGGAGGTCGAGCCGCAAGCCTCCGGGCATACCTGGAGGAACTCCAGGGGCAATTCGTCGCGGCTGGACCTCCTGTTTGTGGCGGGTAGAGTGACGGTGCAGTCGTGCCTTCTGAGGCCCTTCTGGGCCTCCGACCACTGCATGGTAATCGGCAGCATCCGTGTAGACGGGAAGCAAAGGGGAAGGGGGTCATGGAGGTTGAATGCGTCCATCGTCCAGGACCCCCACTTTGTCGAGGTCTTCCGCCAACTTTATGTTGGGTGGAGGCGCCTTAGGATGCTGTACGGTTCGCAAACGGAGTGGTGGGAGGACTTGAAAAAGAGGGTTGCCATCTTATGTCGCTGGTGGGGCCAGGAGATGGCAAAAAGGAAGAGGGAAAAGGCCAGGCAGTGGTCCTGGCAATTACAAAGGGCCTGGCAAGACGGCGATCAGGGGCGGCTCAGGGAAGCTAGTGAGGCCCTACGGGCCCACTACGAGGCTGAGGCCCATAGCTACTTTGTCCAGGCAGGCAGGCAGGCGCTCGAGCAGGACGAGCGCCCCACACGCTACTTCTTTAGTAGCGTCAAAAGCCGTCAGCGGGGGTCCTACATTGAGGGCCTGAGGGAAGGTGCCCTTGTCCAGACGTCGATAGACAAGATGCTGGGCGTGGCTAGGGCCTTCTATAGCGACCTCTTCCAGCGAAGAGAGTCGAGGGAGGACCTCGCAGCTGGGTTTCTGGAGGTCATCGCCGGCCGGTTGCCGGATGGCGATGCCTCCGAGTTGGAGGGACAGGTGTCCCTGGAGGAGGTGGAGGGAGCTATGCTCTCCCTGAAAACCGGAGTGGCTCCCGGTTGCGACGGGTTGCCCGCCGAGTGGTACAGGACTTTCTGGCCACTGGTGGGCCCAGATCTGCTGGCCGTTTACAGGGAGGCGGTTGTGAAGGGGCTCCTTCCTCCGTCTGCGAGAGTGGGGCACATCGCCCTGCTGCATAAGAAGGGTGACCGGGCGGACTTGGCGAACTGGAGGCCGATCACTCTGTTGACGGCCGACTATAAGATCTTCGCCAAGATGCTGGTTCGCCGCCTTAGGAGGGTGATGGCCTCAGCCGTTCACCCTGACCAGACCTGTGGGGTGCCCGGGCGCATGTGCAGCATGAACCTGGCGTTGGTCAGAGATGCCCTGGTCTGGGCTGAACAACGCCGCGTGCCATTGGCCCTGTTGAGTCTGGACCAAGAGAAGGCTTTCGATCGCGTCTCACACGCGTTCCTGTTCACGCTGTTGGAGCGGATGGGCTTTGGTCCAGATTTTGTGGCCATGGTACGGCTGCTCTATGCAGGGGCGGGCAGCCATGTCGCCATTAACGGGTTCCTCTCCGAGCTGATCGTGCAGCGAGGGGGGGTCAGGCAGGGGTGCCCACTGTCGCCAATGCTCTATGTGTTGTACCTAGAGCCTTTGGTGGAACGGCTGAGAAGGGAGCCTGCTTTTCAGGGACTTCATATCCCTGGGGCAGGCGGAGTCAGAGCCAAGGTCTCGGCGTACGCCGATGACGCGACGCTCTTTATGGGGCGGGACGAGGACTTTTGTGCGGTCGGGCGGGTTCTGGAGGCATTCTCGAATGCCACCGGGGCACGTGTTAACCGCGGTAAGTCCTCAGTCTTGTGCGCGGGAGCGTGGGCCGGTCGGACAGAGGTCCCGGGGGGTTTCTCCCTGTGCCAGGATGGACTGAAGATTCTGGGTGTTGTTTTCTGGAGAGAGGGCAGCGCCCAGAAGAATTGGGACACCGCCCTCAGAAAGCTACAGGCAAGGGCCGAGAGCTGGGGCAGGAGAGATCTCTCCCTTACTGGGAGAGTGGTTGCGGTGAATGCCGACCTGCTGGCAGGCCTCAACCATTTGGCCTATGTCTTCCCCGTCCCGTTCGTAACGGGGAGGCGCCTGGAGCGCCTCATATTTACTTTCATTTGGGGGGGGAGGAACGAGCAGGTCGCCCGCGTCAGGATGTACATGGAGCGGGAGGAAGGCGGGAGGGGAGTGGCGTGTGCCCCCCTCAAGACTATGGCTATGTACGTGGCCTTCCTGGCGAGGTTGGTCAGGGGATCAGAGGGACACATGGCGTCCCTGTTCGCAAAGTTCTGGTTGGGCTTTTCGCTGCGGGAAGTGATCCCCTGGAGAGGTACAGCGCCATGGTCAACCGACCGCCCATGGCATTACCAGAAGGTGGCCGAGTTCCTTAGGGACCGGCCGTGGTGCCTGGTGGATGGCCTTGTGCTAGACCACCGAAAACTATATAAGAAATGGAGGAACTGCTGTGCGGCACAAACCAGTGTGGCCCCACCCCGTATGCCGGGCATCGACTGGGCAGCATTACAGCCCAAGTGGCTGGACGGGGCCAGCAAAGATCTGCACTGGTTGGGGGCTCTGGGACGTCTCCCGGTGAGGGAACGCTTGCATCGGCATGGCGTGTGTCGTTCGCCTCTGTGTCCGGTCGGATGCGGAGGCGAGGAGACGATCGAGCATGCGATGTGGTCGTGCCCCGTCGCGACCCGTTTCTGGAGACGCGTGTCAGAGTGGTGGGCAGCTGGAGGGGGAGCGGACATTCACCGCGACCTCGTGCTGTACGGCAGTGGGTTGGAGCGCATGGAGCCTGAGAGGGCGAGGCCACTGTGGCAAGCCGTCTCGGTGGCGAAGTGCGTGTTGTGGGGCACGAGGTGCGAGTGCATCCGGAGCCTATCCCCACGGGTCAACCAGGGGAGCCTGTTCCGGGCATTCAGGGCCAGACTCCGAAAGGTAGGACAGGGGGAGGATGGTGGACAGGGATTTGTGAGGGTAGGAGTGGGAGGGGTAGAGGCGGGGGGCTTCTCGGGGGTGACAGTAGTGGGAGATCCCTGGTGGCCTCAGCAATGAGGGGTAGTGGAGGGAATAGAAGGTTGGGTTTTTTTTTTTTGCTCTTTGTTGGGCATTTTTTCAGGTGGAGTACCTTTATTTGTTAAAAGTATTCATAATGGGTAGTCAAAGAGTTTTGTTGCGTTTCGTTCTTATCATTTATGTAAAACCATTGTTTGTGATTTTTATTTCTATCATTTATGAAGATGTACTTAATTTGTTATAGTCTTGCTTTATATGAAAGTTTTAATTGTACATTTGGATGTTTTCATGGAATTTGCTTTAGGATTTTTGATGTTTTCATGAAATTTGAGTGATAGCTTTTTAATTTTGTGGATTATTGCTTTCTTTGAATGAGTCCTGGCTTTTTGATGCTCTATGGATTTATGATTTGTGTAATGTGGTGTGCATGCTTTTTGGCTAATAAAAAAAAAAAAAAAAAAAATCTGTTCTTATCAGTTTAATATCTGATACGTCCCCTACCCGGGGACCATATATTAAATTGATTTTTGGAACAGGGAGATGGAATAGGGGCTTGCTCTGTCCACTCCGCGCATCGACCCGGTATTGCAGTACTTCCGGGAACGGTGCACCTCCTCTATACTGTCAAAGAAAGATAATGTCTTTATATCGGTCTGCTGCTTTTGCTAAGCGCTTATATGTGAGTGTACGCGGTGCACTTTGTTTCTGGATTTCGGCATTTGAGCTGTCTGTGATCTCACTCAATTCACATTTCACCTCAGGAAAGGGCTTTTAACGTTGTTCGGGGCCAGTGTGCTTTTGTACAAGTGGAGCCTGTACTTTTACACACATTTTGGCTGCATTTTTAAACCGAACTGTACCCGATGATAAGCGCACACTAAAGTAGTTTATTTTCTGCATATAACAAATATTTATTTCATGACTACGATTTAACTTAACCAGATAGTTGTTGTTGATTTATTAACCTTGTTGTTGTTATTGTTATTATTACTATCAATAATAAATTAATACAGCAGCCATCATTTATGGCAGACGGATCTATCTATCCGGAACTATGTATCCGGACTCTTTATTACCGGTCGGACACAAAATTCCGCTCTCATGCGTGTTTGTTCAGCGATCTTTGTTCATATAGTTGTTGTTATATAGTCATTTTGAATGAAGTATAAAGTTGAAAGCAGATTTTCTACCCCCGTTATTTGGTAATAAAATGGATGGAAGCGAGATTTCTTGTAGAGAAGTCGTTTTCTGTTTCGGCTGTAACTGACCTGCACACCAGGGGGCGGGGCAATCTGTACCGAGGCTTTAAAACGGTCTTCATAAAAAAATAAAAAAAATGTAAAAAAAAAAAAAAAAAAAAAAATGACTGACTCTCACTGCTTACCGTGTAGCAATGCGCTGTTTCTGCTCGACTGGCTATTGTGATTTTGGTATACATGCTACAATTAAAAAAGCAGTTTCCTGAACACTGCGGGTCTCATTACGTATTCAGAAGCAGTGCATCATGGGAAGTATTGTACTGTCGTTGCTAAGAGAATAAACGACCCCGCAGCTTTATGTATAATAAAACTAGTATAACGTGTGCAGTACTTTTAGACTGCAGTGTCTTAGCCTCGGATGTTTGTGTAATGTTTAGTGCTGTGTTCTTCACCGTGACGGTAAACAGTGTGTGCTGTGGTGCGGTCGGTAGCCGACGGGAGTGGAATTCATACTTACCTGGCAGGGGAGATACCATGATCAAGAAGGTGGTTCACCCAGGGCGAGGCTCAGCCATTGCACTCCGGCTGTGCTGACCCCTGCGAATTCCCCAAATGTGGGAATCTCGACTGCATAATTTGTGGTAGTGGGGGACTGCGTTCGCGCTCTCCCCTGATATTCGGTCTTCTAAAAACAGAAGCTGTTCTCATATATTAGTGTGGCCGTCGAGTCAATTTATTTTAACGTGCATATAATTGTAGCATCATGAAAACTCCAGCCATTTAAATGTAGATAAATCATTGCCGTGAATACGGTTAAGGATCATAAGGATCATGATTAATGGAAGGTGTTGCACCTTGACATGTACAGTAAGATCATTTCAGTCTCATCCTGTTCCTAATTACTGTAAAAACATCATGTCTTTCTAAATTCTCCCCATTAATCAGTGTCAGAAATTGAGACCTTCCTTACCTAATAAAGTAGTCCTTTTTTTCCTTTAATAGCTACCCTTTCCTGTAAGAAAAGCTCTTGCTCTTTTAGTACAGAAGCTACTTAATGGTTATCTATGGGAATGGTTGTTCAGGGTCACGGCCCGTTTTGGGTGCGAGGTCTCTTCAAAGTCGTTTCCAAATGGAACTGTTGGTGTCTGCATGGGTTCCATTCAGACTGTTTTCCATTAGTAACAACAATATTTATTTTCCAGTCAGTCAAGCACCATTTATGGGCTTTTTTTTTTTTTATTGTTATTTTGTAAAGAGGAAAATGAGCAGAACATAAGATTATTGATCAAATGAACATTTGAAAGTTTGTAGTTTTATTGTGTCCTGTTTTGGGTACGTTGCACTCAACAGCCGCAGCCTTCTTACCAAGCATCCACTTTTGCCACCACACCCCACGTTCAGGCACCATGTGCATCTCCTGTGATAATCATTCCACATGACTGATGGCAAGTGTTCTGACAAAACTTCACACACATGGACAATACCTTTCAACACATTTTATTTGAACCAACTTGTATTTTATTTGTAAATTTTGTGTTTTTGTGTCTTGTATCAAATATTACATGCCTTGAAGACAAAAAGAGGTGTGGATGTAAAATATAATGCCACGGTGACAATAAAATCTGATGAAAGGAAAATCTGTTCTCATCAGTTTAATTGATAACTTCAACTGTACAACGATGGCTTTCAAACGATCTTCATAAAATTGTTCAATATTTTTACTGACTCTTATTACTTACCGTGTAGCAGTTTCTCCTGGCCTGACTATTGTCATTTTAGTGTACATGCTAGGATTTATATAAAAAAAAAAAAAAGCAGTTCTGCTGAACATTATGGATCTCATTACATATTCAGAAGCAAGCGTGAATAAACTGTCAATGCGAGCATGCTTATTTGGCAGCATTCCTGGCTTGTGATTGATCGTCTACAGTCAATCTAGGATGTTATCGGTAGGCCACAGTGGAAGTCTACACTGACCGTAGACTCTCGGCCAGTCGGAATTCGTAATTGTCTACAGTCACCGTAGACTTTGCACAACTGTAGAATCTCAAAATTTGCGCTGTACAGAAGTAAAAATGAATTGTAGCGTGATTAGTCCGGCGTCTACAGCGTCACACACGTCATCATCTTCACCGCTCTCTCTCCTGGATTTTCCTTAGCACAGATCAAATGTGTGAATATGTGAATGCCCCAGTGCTGGTCTGCAGAGGAAAGAAACTGGTGGCGGCACATGGGTCTTGAAGCCTTGGTGATTTCTTTACAGGTTTAGATTTAAGGTGCACAGCACCGCCCTGAACAGTCAGAGCCTTATAGGCTCTGTGTTTTCCAGTCAGCATGGCCTGTTGATTCTTCTGATGATTCATTGATCTTCTGTTTCCTTTCAGGTCATCTTTGTCTTTACGTGGTTTGCAGCGCCTCAGTTGCAAAATCATGTTTGAGCAATTGAAAAAAAGAAACAGCGCAGTTTAAAAACAAACAAACCAACAAAAAAATGCTGTGCCAGGCTCCGCCTTTATTTTTTATTAATTGCCTGGTTTAACAAATTATGATGTTTCGGCTCCCAGGCTTGCTCTGATTGAATAGAAAGAGCAATGGTGGGAAAAAAAAACAAAAAAACATAACGGCTGATTTTCTAATAAACACACAAAAATGATATGTAAATGATCATCAAAATAGCTTTCCTCCAAATGAAAACAAAGTTAAACATCACCTCTATGCCCATCTTTGGCAACGTGTACGGAACCGGAACTAAATTATGGCCGCTGCAGGTTGCCATAGTTACCGCTAGTGGCGTATTTTGCGTAGCCTAATCAGTATGGTATTGTATGACATGGAGAGCGGCCAAGATGGCGCCTTGTTAAGACAAAGTTTTCGGAGCTCCTGACCAAACTATACATATTAAGAAAGTATAGCTGTATTAACGTTTTTTTTGTTTGTTTGTTTGTTTGTTTTTCTCTCTCGTTACATTTGCTGGATCATACATTAGTACATTCCATTAAGAGCATAAGTATGCCATTTGACAAACGCAAAGAGCGATCAGACACTGTCGACATCATGGATGTCCATGATTATGCTTCTCCTGCTGTAAATGAGCTAGATCTCTGCGCGACTTCACTCCCCGTCACTCCTAGCAGGCCACCTGCTCACAAAAAAGGTAAATCTTCGAGTCTAAACGAGCAGGCCGACTCTGCTATCATTTCCACACTCTCCTCGTTGATCGACACTCGGTCTGACGCACTCGAAAGGAACGATTAGCGCCAATGCTCTGAAGATAGAAGGGCTGAAGAAAACGGGGGACTTTGTGCGTGCCGAAGTACAAGATCTACAAAAGAATGTGAAAGATGTAGATTCCAGGCTTAAAGATCAAGAACGTCTCACGAGAACCTGGGAAACACGCATTTCTGATCTGGAGAGATACTCTCGCAGGTGGAATTTGGGATTGTTTGGAGTGCCTGAGACTTTCAAGGAAGATATCAGATCCGAGGTCGTTCGAATCTGCAGCGAGGCTTATCCCGAAGCCAAGAGCAAGTACCCCGATGTTGTTGACATTGTGCATCGGCTAGGGAGGAGAGGTGACGACACAAAACCTCGCGCCGTTATTATGCAGTTCACCTCACGGGTTATCCGCGATGCCTTGTGGAAAGCTGCCAAGAAGTCCCAGTTTCTCAAAGACAACAACCTGCGCTTCGCAGAGGACTTGACTTTGCCGGACCGGGAGAGACGGAAGAACTTGTGGCCAAGAGTGAGGGAGGCGAGGGCTGCTGGAAAAATGGCCTATTACGTCGGAGCGCGTGCGTTCATTGAAGGTGTGGGAATTGCTTTGCGAGTTCCGTCATGAGGATCGTGTACTCTTTTGTAAGATGTTGACTCTTAACTGTCACTATGGCGTTTGAGCTATCGTGGTATTACAGCCGGACCTTTTAAATTGGTCAGGTAAGCTCTGTTCAACTCAGTTTTCTTCTCATCTATCAGTCAGTTTTGAACTTTTGCCTTTGCTTTGATTTGTGTTGACAGCTGTTCATTGCTGTTTGTTTATCAATGTCGATATCGTTCATTTCTCTTAATGCCAGGGGTCTAAGAAACAATGTGAAGCGCGAAGCCCTCTTTTTGTTTGTTAAAAACCATGGATCAGACTTTTTGCTCTTTTCAAGAAACCCATTCCATACAGGATGACGTTAAATTTTGGAGGTCCCAGTGGGGCAGCGATGTATGGATGTCGCACGGCACAGAACGACCGGCAGGTGTCACCATTCCAAAAAACAAGTTTGCTGGTGAGATTCTACATGTTGTCAGTGATCCCGAGGGTCATTTTCTCTTGTTAGTGGTTTCACTTGGTCAGACCATCTCAGTGTTATTAAATGTGTATGGGTACAATCCTCCTATAGAAAATTCCACTTTAATGGACAATATCAGTGAAAATATACAGTACTGGTTTTAAATGGTGATTTAGATAGGTTTCCCCCTAGAGCTGCTTCTATAAGTCCAATTATGAATAATTTCATGTTGCGTTTTTGTGTTGTTGATGTATGGAGAGAAATATATTCACGGTAGAGACTTTATACGTGGAGCAGCCAGGACCGTTCTAAGCAGTCCCGAATAGATTACTGGCTCATTTCTCAAAGCCTAGCAAATAGTTGTAAATCAGTCAGCATTCATGCTACACCTCTTACGGATCACAGTGCCGTCTCTCTTAGGCTTTGTCTTTCTGCACCCCTTCATTTCAGCTCTTCTCCTTCTTGTTGGAAATTGAACAATTCTCTTCTCCATTTTGAAGATGTTAAGAAGAATATTACATCATTGATTGAGCAGTACTGGAGAACAGCTTCAGTGTCAGATTCATATTGTTGCCGGTGGGAGCTGTTCAAGTTTGAAATTAGTAAATACTTTCGAAAATCCGGTAGTAATTTAGCTAAACTGAAGAGAGCAGAAGAAAATAAGGTGGTGTCTAAAATTGCAATATTTTCTTCTGAACCCCAAGAGTTGTTTTCTGAATCTGATAAGCTTGAGTACGCTGACCTGCAGTCTAAATTAGATGAGATGTACACTTATGGGGCACAGGGTGCTTATGTTAGATCTAGACAAAAATGGCTGGAGGAGGGAGAATGTAACACAGCATATTTTTTCAGATTAGAAAAGAATCGCTTAAGTACTTCACTAATTGAAGCTCTTAATACTGAGGGGACAGTCCCTAATAATCCTCGGGCAATTGCACATTTCTGTGCTAAATTTTGTAGTAATCTGTATAAAATAAAATAAAAATTTTCTGAAGAGGCAGCCCATACTTTTCTGGAGTCTGTTAAAGATTGTAAGACTATCTCAAGAGATGATAGAAATCTCTGTGATAGTGAAATCACTGTATCTGAAGTTAGTAGTTCAATTCTAGAACTTTAAAACAATAAATCTCCCGGAACGGACGGGCTTACCGCAGAGTTCTATAAACAGTTCTCTAAAGAATTGTCTCCCTTTTTACTTAAGGTTTTTGAAGAAAGCATACAGAATGAGGCTCTCCCCCCGACTCTCGCTCAAGGCTTAATTACTTTTAATTCCGAAACCTAAAAAAGATTTACTTTTAACTGACAATTGGCGTCCCATTTCTCTGCTTAACAGTGATTTTATAAAATTTTAGCTATTATGTTTGCTAAACGACTAAAATCTGTATTGGGTTCTGTTGTAGATGAGACGCAATCTGTTTTTTTGAACAAAAGACACATGGTTAACAATATACGGTTGATTCTTGATTTATTAGATTAATCAGACTTGATTCGGGAGGACAGCTTCATTCTTTTCTTAGATTTCTATAAGGCTTTCGATTCTTTGGAGCACCAATTTATCATTAATTCACTAGATAAATTTGGTTTTGGGGATATGTTTTGCAGAGTAATTAAAACCCTTTACAATAATGGGAGTGCTTCGATTAAATTAAAGAATGGCACTTCACCACGTTGTAGTTTATCCAGAGGAGTGAGACAAGGGTGTCCCATTTCTCCCTATTTATTTCTTCTTTGCGTGCGGCTACTGTCAACATCTGTATGTGGAAAGTGCTATTCGGGGCATCTGTATAGCGGATCGAGAAATATTTATTAGTCAATTAGCAGATGACACCACCTTATTTTTAAGAGATGCTTCCCAAATCCCTACAGCAATTAATCATATAAAACTTTTCTCTGAAGCGTCGGGTCTTAATCTAAACATAAGTAAACGTGAATTAATGTCTATTAAAGATTGTACAGCACCCACTATTTATAATATTCCAGTTAGATCTGAAATTACATATTTAGGCATTATGACAACTAAAAATCAAGATAAAAGATGTACCTTGAATTTTGACCCGGTTATAATAAAAGCCCAAAGGAGATTTAATGTATGGTTGCAGAGAGACTTGACCTTGAGAGGCAGAGTACTGCTTGCTAAGGCGCAGGGCATCTCCAGGCTTACATACTCTGCACTCTCTCTATATGCGGACAACAAAATTTGTAAATCCGTTGATAAAAATCCTGTTTAATTTTGCTTGGAAAAACAAAATCCATTATGTCAAGAAGCCTGTATTAATGAACACGTATGAGTATGGTGGGTTGAATTTCCTTGATTTCTCTTCTTTAAACAACACTTTCAAAATTGATTGGATTAGACAGCTTTTGTGTAATCCAAACTCAATCTGGAATTTTATCCCCAATTACCTCTTTTCCAAATTAGGTGGTCTCCCTTTTCTATTGATCTGTAATTATGATATTGCTAAAATCCCTTACAATTTATCTAAATTTCATAAACAGGCATTACTTGCATGGTCATTAATTTTTAAGCACAATTTCTCCCCTCACCGGTACTCCATTTGGAACAATCAAGACATCGCATACAGGTGCATCTCAATAAATTAGAATGTCGTGGAAAAGTTCGTTTATTTCAGTAATTCAACTCAAATTGTGAAACTCGTGTATTAAATAAATTCAATGCACACAGACTGAAGTAGTTTAAGTCTTTGGTTCTTTTAATTGTGATGATTTTGGCTCGCATTTAACAAAAACCCACCAATTCACTATCTCAACAAATTAGAATATGGTGACATGCCAATCAGCTAATCAACTCAAAACACCTGCAAAGGTTTCCTGAGCCTTCAAAATGGTCTCTCAGTTTGGTTCACTAGGTAAGCCACAAACATTCATTGCCAGAGAAGCTGGCTGTTCACAGAGTGCTGTATCCAAGCATGTTAACAGAAAGTTGAGTGGAAGGAAAAAGATGCACAACCAGCCGAGAGAACCGCAGCCTTATGAGGATTGTCAAGCCAAATCGATTCAAGAATTTGAGTGAACTTCACAAGGAATGGACTGAGGCTGGGGTCAAGGCATCAAGAGCCACCACACATAGACGTGCCAAGGAGTTACAATAATACGACAATACAGTTGTCGTATTCCTCTTGTTAAGCCACTCCTGAACCACTGACGATGTCAGAGGCGTCTTACCTGGGCTAAGGAGAAGAAGAACTGGACTGTTGCCCAGTGGTCCAAAGTCCTCTTTTCAGATGAGAGCAAGTTTTGTATTTCATTTGGAAACCAAGGTCCTAGAGTCTGGAGGAAGGGTGGAGAAGCTCATAGCCCAAGTTGCTTGAAGTCCAGTGTTCAGTTTCCACAGTCTGTGATGATTTGGGGTGCAATGCCATCTGCTGGTGTTGGTCCATTGTGTTTTTTGAAAACCAAAGTCACTGCACCCGTTAACCAAGAAATTTTGGAGCACCTCATGCTTCCTTCTGCTGACCAGCTTTTTGAAGATGCTGATTTCATTTTCCAGCAGGATTTGGCACCTGCCCACACTGCCAAAAGCACCAAAAGTTGGTTAAATGACCATGGTGTTGGTGTGCTTGACTGGCCAGCAAACTCACCAGACCTGAACCCCATAGAGAATCTATGGGCTATTGTCAAGAGGAAAATGAGAAACAAGAGACCAAAATATGCAGATGAGCTGAAGGCCACTGTCAAAGAAACCTGGGCTTCCATACCACCGCAGCAGTGCCACAAACTGATCACCTCCATGCCACGCCGAATTGAGGCAGTAATTAAAGCAAAAGGAGCCCCTACCAAGTATTGAGTACATGTACAGTAAATGAACATACTTTCCAGAAGGCCAACAATTCACTAAAAATATTTTTTTTTATTGGTCTTATGAAGTATTCTAATTTGTTGAGATGGTGAATTGGTGGGTTTTTGTTAAATGTGAGCCAAAATCATCACAATTAAAAGAACCAAAGACTTAAACTACTACAGTCTGTGTGCATTGAATTTATTTAATACACGAGTTTCACAGTTTGAGTTGAACTACTGAAATAAATGAACTTTTCCCACAACATTCTAATTCATTGAGATGCACCTGTATAAGAGGAAATCTTTGTTTTTTTAGTAATTGGTTCGAGAAAAACATTTTGACTGTTTCCCAGTTAGTTAACTCAGAAGGTCTCATTTTAAGTTACGAAGAATTTTTATGTCAATTTAATTTTCCAGTAACTCCCAAAGAATTCTCCATTGTCTTGGACGCTATTCCTAAAGGAGCTATTATGCTTTTAAGGGACTCTGTTAGATCGTCCAGCGCTTTATCTATTTCTTTAGACCCATTTGAAATCCCAGTAGGAAAACTATGCTTTTTGTTACATCCTTCATCACGTAACTATAAGATTAGATCACTTTTTCAAAAGGAGCTTGTAACAACTCCATATGTGATGTCTTATTGGAAGAATGTGGTTGATCGTATTGATTGGGAAAAATGTATGGACTCTGTCTTCGAAATACACAATAACTAACCAGATCAGAGAAATCTCATTCAAATTGTTACACAGATTATACCCAGCTAAAGTGTTTTTGAAAAGGTTTAAATCAGACATAGATACAAGCTGTTCTTTTTGTGGTGACCCTAATGAAACTGATATGCATATCTTTTGGGATTGTCCTCACACACAGCTATTTTGGATCGAATTCTCTAATGTTATCAATCGCAGTGTGCTCCAGGGTTTCTCTCTGCTTTTTAAGGATGTGCTGTTTGGCTTCTTTAATATGCAAAAAGGTAAAGTTGATGAATATTTCATTATTAACCTATTATTACTTCTTGCAAAATTTCATATTCACCGCAGTAAATTCACTCATCAAAATCCTTTATATATTGTTTTTAAAAAAAAGAGGTTCAGCAGTATATCCAAACTATTTCATCTTCCAAGTATCTTAAGCCTTTTAAAACAGTTAATTTATTTAATAGTTTTAATTTATTTTGTTAAAGCTTTCGTTTTTTATTGTTTATTTACTGTTACATACGTCTGTAAATGGTGCTTTGCATGTAATGTCACCTCTTTGTACGTAATGTTGATATTCTCTGTATTTTGATCTTTGGTTCCTTGGCATTAATTTTAAAAAGAAAGAAAGAAAGATATTGTATGACATCAACTGTAGACAGACACGTTATTTTAGCATTCCTAATTCTACATCGGAGTTTAGACTACTACAAACATCCTGGATGTTAAACTGTCTAAAGAAATTTACGCGAACATGCACATTTAATAGAGAGCCATCACTGAGTTAATGAGGTATAACACTCAATCCGGAGTTACTGGTTAAATAGGCTAAAATAAGATTTTTTTTTTTTGTCAGCGTCTACGAATATGAATATTTTTCATGCTGCTCATCATATTTGATGAGCTGCATATATGGACAATATTTATCATTACTAATGTATTTAATATATTTATTAAAAGCAAATAAATGTAAAAACATCCTGGATCATATCGCACTTTATCCACTAGGTGGTGGCAGTCCAGCGGTAATATTATCTGTCGACGGTTGTTCTTTCTGTGCCCACCTAAACACGTACAATACAGTCTTTTCCAAGAATTTCTTCAGCTTGACCCCGAGCTCATTTTTATTCTTTTATTCAAAGAGTTTCTGTTAAATTAATTCAGCCGAACTCTTTAGCCAGTTTTAATAAGGGTTCCTTTAGAGACCGGAACAGGACAACAGTACAATGGAAGTTAGAATCCATCATGGCGGCGCTCGTTGGTTTCTCTGGAAAAAGGTGGATAGGATTTGGTTGATAATTCTACGCTCACCTTTTGCACTAAAGGGTATTTAACTAATGCATACAAACATGCATAAAGTAATAACCGTATTGGATCTGAGTATTAGACATCTATCAATTAATCCCTGAAAAAATGGAGAAAACAATCCTCTTTTTTTTTTTTTTTTTTTTTGTTTAGTTTAACAACACATTTACTTTAACTGTGGTCTTGAAAGTGTTGTACAGAAAATAACCCGTGTTTGTGATTAAGTCTTAGCAAAACAACTGCCACTGGCATGTACTGTGTGCCTGTAATAGCACAGCAAACGTTCAGTTTTTAGACAGTGACTCGTTACACATAGTAAAGTGTTTTGTTTTATTTTTCAGGGCTCGCCAGAGTATGTGAGGTAACTTCAGCCAGAAAAGTTTGACCAGTGTGTACATCAGCCAGTTGTGCCGAGCACCGGTATCTCGTTGAGCTGGTGCATAACGTTTAGCCATCTTGACTTGCTGAATCACGGCGGCATCAGCAAGATGGCCAGGCCGAACCACCTCCTCCTCTGGACTGGGTCCATCCTTTAAGATGTCGCTTAGGGCGAACGGACCAGACTCACCTGGTTGAAGAGGCATTCCAAACCATAGCTGTCGGCAGCGGCTGTTGAGGCACTCGATCAGACGTGCTGAGTACGTTCTGTGGCGTCGACCTTTTCCATCGTACACGGTGTCGGAACTGTGCTCTGAGTTCCACCATGCGATTCCGCTGATCAGGTAAACCTGATGGGGACGCGCCGCTCAGTGAGGACCTTGGAATGACGAAAAATTATAATAAATTCTTGAAATCCCCAAATTATGGAATTGCCACACATAGCACAGGTAATGATAGTGCGCAAATGTCACGGAGCGCTATGAAGAGGTGGATTATGATCCCCTCCCTTTTATCTGACTTTGCTTTATCCTTTTCTCACTGATCGATTGATTAATATAATGATAACTGGTCAATTAGATGGTCAATCATATGTTACTGTGAGAGTTTTGATGTATGATTATGTATTTACAGTTACAGAGGTAAAAGAATGGTCAAGGCCTACCAATGTATGAGATTGTCTATTTTAGTTATCCCTATTAATCACTTTACACTATATGTTTGTTGCCTTTATACTTTACCGTAACTAAAAGACTGAAGTGTTAAGTAAATGTGTTCCCTTCGAGATTGTCTTCTGGGGGTTCTAGCAGTTGGCGGAGGCCTTATAACAGGGCTACTTCACAAACATCACAAGTTCAGTGGCGTTCATGTGTGCAAAACTGCAACATGCAGACCATTAAAATGTTTATGACAACTCACTATAATGAACAGGATGAAAAATAAAGCTCACTGGAGGGATGGTATAAGTGGGAGAGAGCAATAATGGGGTCTTTAAAGAAACTATTTACATAACTTGTACCCGGAATCATATTAGGCAGAGTTTTGTGGAATCCCTACAGGCTGTTGCTTCCACTGAGACACGTCCACATCCACCCCACTGATATTTGTGGTACGAGCCACTCGGTACATGTTCATGTCTGGAGGATCCTGGGAGCACTCTAGGCGCCATTGTTGGCCTTCCCACACCTCATCTATTGCTTCTGTAAATAGACCATAATGAACAGTTAAACATTTATGCAGTAGACAACATGTGTGTGTCAACATAGTGCATGATAAACGGCACATATATAGTGTACATGTGCTTCATATGCTATGCTTCCAATATTGATGAACTACTAATAACTTTTTTTTTTTTTTTTTTTTAATATATATATGTTTGCGTTAGTTTATGTAGCTGGTGACTTGAAGAGGCTGACTCCACTTTCGTCTAGCCCGGCAGGACCTTTTGAGCTTGGCAGTGGCTATCTGGACAAGTCGGAACGTCTCCCGAGCCCCAAGTGCAACTCTGAGAACGTGCGTTTCAGTTGTACCTTTGACACATAGAGTCGCACCATGTCTTTGTCAGTGAGCGTGTTAAAAGTTGCCGGGTCCTTTGCTCTGACAGCCTTGATGAGCAGCTCCAAGTGCGGTTGTAGGCCAGCCCTGCTCCTGCTAGGTCAGACTCGAACACAGCATGCTTGAAGTGGCTGTCTGCGCGAACGGCTGCATCGAATCGATGGATCCAATGGAATGTGTCCAGACGCACCACCATGCCACCGTGCACCCAAGGCTGGAACGAGGTCTCAACAGCGGCCGTTGAGATAAGTGTTGCGCACGACAACACTTACGGTCAGAATACAAGCTCTTAGACACGGGCGTGATTGGCCTGCTGGAATCTGTCCGTTACTCCACGACACATGGGCTCCAGACATTCAGTGGACTCTTCACAAGTAAGAACAAATGAGACAATCTGGGAATACTCATTGCCTATGCTGGTACTGTAAACCACTCAGCTGTGCCTTTACCCTCTCCAGACAGCTTCTTCAGATTGAGATATCGATGGTAGATTGTCATGTGAATGTATATCTATTCAAAACAGTTTCCAAAAGGTCAAATGTAACATCTGAACAAAAAAAAAACAAAAACAAAAAAAAAACCTCATTGCGTTATGTATACTTGTACGTACCTTCTTAGTGCAGAAGGCTTCGGCCTGACTGCAGATGGGGACTGTGGGGCAGATTTAATAAGCTTTATTAAATGAGTGTCATCCAGCCATGACGGATTTCTGGTGGACGTTCTTGGGTGATGCATATCTAGACTTTCTGATGTACAGGTTTTATCATGAGAGAACCAGTGTGCCAAAAAAGTTATTATTTGAACAGTATTCAATTATTATTCCATTCTTTGTATTTCATACAACTTACTTGGGTCTTCTTATCATAAATGTGATTCCTAAACTTTCTCATCTGCACACTGGTGGTATGTTTGACAGGTGTGTGTGGCCATCTGGAAACAGATCTATAAGACTTCTGAATACTGTCTGCCGTTTCACGGCTTAAGTCAGTCTAACCACAGGAGGTCACAAGCCAGTGTACTTTTTGTGCCGGTCCCAAGCCCGGATAAATAGAGAGGGTTGTGTCGGGAAGGGCATCCGACGTAAAACGTTTGCCAGATTCAATATGCCAATCTCTAACATGACTTCCACACCGGATCGGTTGGGGCCCGGGTTAACGACGACCGCCATCAGTGCCGTTGACCCACAGGGCACTGGCGGAAATCGGGCTACTGTTGGTCGAAGAAGGAGAGGAGGAAGGTGTGTCCGTAGGCAGAGAGAGAAGAGGAAAGGCAGGAGTTTAGGACTGAAAGTAGGGACTTTGAATGTTGGTACGATGACGGGTAAAGGCAGAGAGCTGGTAGATATGATGCGGAGGAGGAAAGTCGACATTCTGTGTGTCCAGATGACCAGGTGGAAAGGGAGCAAGGCTAGAAGCATCGGAGCAGGGTTTAAACTGTTTTATCATGGTGTGGACAGGAAGAGAAATGGCGTAGGTGTGATCCCGAAGGAGGAGTTTGTGAAGAATGTTCTGGAGGTAAAGAGAGTGTCAGATAAGTTGGTGAGTCCGAAGCTGGAAATTGAAGGTGTGATGTTGAATGTTGTTGGTGCTTACGCTCCACAAGTAGGTTGTGAGCAAGAGGAGAAAGACAGATTCTGGAGCGAGCTTGAGGAAGTGATGCAGAGTGTTCCCAGAGGTGAGAGAGTGGTGATGGGGGCAGACTTTAATGGACATGTTGGTGAAGGGAATAGTGGGGATGAGGAAGTGATGGGCAGGTTTGGTCTTCAGGTAAGGAACCCAGAAGGACAGAGGTTGGTAGACTTTGCTAAAAGTTTGGAGATGGCTGTGGTGAACACCTACTTTCAGAAGAGGCAGGAACACAGGGTGACGTATAAGAGCGGTGGGCAGGAGCGCACAGGTGGACCATATCTTATGTAGACACTGTAATCTGAAGGAGATTAGCGATTGCAAAGTAGTGGTAGGAGAGAGTGTAGCTAGACAGCACAGGATGGTGGTGTGTAAGCTGACTCTGGTGGTGAGGAAGATGAAGAAAGCAAAGGCAGAGCAGGAGACAAAGTGGTGGAAGTTGGAAAAGGAAGAGTGCTGTGCGGTCTTCCGGGAGGAGTTGAGACAGGCTTTAGGTGGTCAGGAGGTGCTTCCAGATGACTGGTCTACTACAGCCAAAGTGATCAGGGAGACGGGTAGGAAGGTGCTAGGTGTGTCATCTGGAAGGAGGAAAGAAGACAAGGAGACTTGGTGGTGGAATGAGGAAGTTCAGGAGAGTATCCAGAGGAAGAGGTTAGCTAGGAAGAAGTGGGACAGTGAGAGGACGGAGGAAAGTAGACAGGAATATAGGGAGATGCAGCATGAGGTTAAGATAAAGGTGGCAAAGGCCAAACAGAAAGCTTATGAGGACATGTGTGCAAGGTTAGACAGTAAGGAAGGTGAGCGGGATTTGTATCCGTTGGCGAGGCAGAGGGACAGAGATGGTAAGGATGTGCAGCAGGTTAGAGTGATTAAAGATAGAGATGGAAATGTGTCGACAGGTGACAGGAGGGTGAGGGAAAGATGGAAGGAGTACTTTGAGGAACTGATGAATGAGGAAAATGACAGAGAGCGAAGAGTAGTAGAGGCAAATATTGTTGAGCAGGAAGTAGAAAGGATTAGCAAGGGTGAAGTTAGGAGAGCTTTGAAGCGCATGAAGAGAGGAAAGGCGGTTGGTCCTGATGACATACCAGTGGAGGTATGGAAGTGTCTAGGAGAGATGGCAGTAGAGTTTTTAACTAGGTTGTTCAACGAGGTCTTGGAGAGTGAGAGGATGCCTGAGGAAGGGAGGAGAAGTGTGTTGGTGCCGATTTTTAAGAACAAGGGAGATGTGCAGAGTTGTGGAAACTACAGAGGTATTAAGCTGATGAGCCATACAGTGAAGCTGTGGGAAAGAGCAGTGGAAGCAAGGCTAAGGGGAGAAGTGAGCAGCAGTATGGTTTCATGCAGGTGGAGGAAACTCTAGAGAGGTGGAGGTTTGCTCTGGAGAGAAGAGGAATGAAGGTTAGTCGCAGCAAGACAGAATACACGTGTGTGAATGAGAGGGATCCAAGTGGAACAGCGAGGTTACAGGGAGAAGAGATAAAGGAGGTGCAGGATTTTAAGTACTTAGGGTCAACAGTCCAGAGCAACGGGGAGTGTGGAAAAGAGGTGAAGAAGCGTGTGCAGGCAGGTTGGAATGGGTGGAGAAAAGTGTCAGGTCTGTTGTGTGATAAAAGAGTACCGGCACGAATGAAAGGAAAGGTGTACAGGACAGTAGTGAGACCAGCGATGTTGTATGGTTTGGAGACAGTTGCACTGAGGCAAAGACAGGAGGAAGAGTTAGAGGTAGCAGAGCTGAAGATGTTGAGGTTCTCTTTGGGCGTGACGAGGATGGATAGGATCAGGAATGAGTACGTCAGAGGGACAGCCCATGTGAGATGTTTTGGAGACAAAGTTAGAGAGGCCAGGTTGAGATGGTTTGGACATGTTCAGAGGAGGGAGAGTGAACATATCGGTAAAAGGATGCCGAGGTTAGAGCTGCCGGGCAGGAGGCCGAGAGGAAGACCAAAGAGGAGGTTTATGGATGTGGTGAAGGAGGACGTGAAGGTAGTCGGTCTGAGAGAAGAGGATGCAGGGGATAGGGCTAGATGGAGGCAGATGATTCGCTGTGGAGACCCCTGAAGGGAACAGCCGAAAGGAAAAGAAGATTTCACGGCTTAAGTCGTCTGGCCACTTATCTCCACTGAGCACATGCTTTTTTTTTCTTTTTTTTTTCTCCCCTCCTTTTGTAGAGTATATAGACATGTATGACATATTATAAACCATAATCTCATTATGGGGACAGTTGTTGGCGTTAGATTTTAAATTTGCCCCTAGACTGTCAGAGAATGTTTTCCCCATTTGTTAATTTGTGAGCCTCCACATAAATGCTGGAATATAACCTCAAAATAAGTGTAGATACAACACAAGCAATGAATCTCTATTGTTTAATATGTAGGGTGGACAGTTTGCGGGTTTCCTTTTACTCAGTCACTCGTTGACACCTGCTTGCAATGTGAAAGAGCAAGTGAGATCTCGAGTTAAGTGCTTTGTTTTTTTTTTTGTTTTTTTTTCTCTTTCTCTTTTTCTTTCTCTTTTTTCCCCCGGCAGATTCTAATGCAATCATTATGATCCACATGTACAGAAGAGCATGGAAGTGGACAGAGTCTTATTACACCCCTAGGTGGCACTGTTGTGGAGCGGAACTTGATTCTGTAGCAGCAGGTGATTGCAATTTTCTCTTAATTTTACCGTCAGAGCAGTTTGGATTGCTGGCTCAAGACTGTCCTTTAGATACTCGTGACATTGTGGTAGGTATGCATTTTGTTGTGTTTTTGTTTTGTCTGGGGAGACAAAAGTATCTTTTAATACATGACGGTGGAAAATACTGTACGTCCTGAATAAATGAAATGAAGGTAGGCGGCGCTGTATATGATCGGGCAGGCCTGTATAAAGTGCTGTTTGAAAATGGCGGATGATGAGTGACTGCATGTGTAAAGATGAACTTCTTTCCCTTTTTAGTAAATTTGGGGCGGAGGAGAGCGGCGTTGGTGTTTTATAAAGCTAAATATATTTTATTGGCACAATGTTTGTCCTTTGTACCACGAAAAAAACGTGAAGGGTTTCTTGGTAATTACAATAAGTCAGTATTTCTAGTGAAATTGGCATTCAGTACCTGTTTGGTAATTCTGACCGTTTAGTTTACATGTATTAATACTACTGCCCATAATTTATCATCTTTTCGCCAAGAAATCCTCGTGAAAAAGTTTTACACGGAGTTGCAGCTATTGTAGACGGTTTACCTTTTTTCCTCCCTGATCTGCTTTCTCCCGCAATACCACATTTGGCCACTGAGAGGCAATGTTATATAACTCGTGTTAAGTTTAACATCATCTTTTTAAATTCCACGCATTTGGTTTGTCTTGTGTTAATCGTTACGATGGAAGGATGTTTATCCAGTTTAAGGTTTGTTTTGAAAACTACTTTCTAAACCAGTGTGAGTTTGTAGCGCAGAGGATTTTGTATTCTCGTCTCTGATTGGTCCGTTTTCTGCATTCATTATCGTTTTCCTTTTGTTTTGGTGGTTGCCGTCCTCGGGTTTACTGTCCTGTGGAATGTCACCGTTTGTTGTTTGCAGTTGTCGGTATCGCTTCTCGGCCTTTTGGCTAAGATCAAGTTCTGAGCAAATCTTGATCTAAAACCAATGAGCAGTGAAGGCGAAGTTCGGCCGGCCCGTGGGGTGCGGCTTCGACACTCAGTCAGAGTGGAGCTACGGAAGGACGCTGAGGGAGACGTCAAGAAGCGTTTCGGATGGGATTGGGTCGTTCTGAGGATTCTGCGGGACTTCTGTAAGATCGCACCAGGGAAGATTTTCTGCCTGCAAGACTTTGCTGCGTCTGGGTTCCTGGACATCACCTTTGCTGCGTTCACGGACTGCACGGCCTTCTACGAGCGGTGCTCTGGGACGCCGGAGGAGGAAGTGCTTCGTGGCCTGCGCTTCGTGCCGCTCTTCGCGAGGGAGGAGGTTCCTGTCACTGTGCACCTTTATAACCCTTACGTGGCGGATGAAGACATCAGGGTGTTCCTCGGCAGGTACTGCTCCTCGGTTTCGGTGGCGGAGAGGATCCGGGGCAGATTCGGGATCTGGACGGGCAAGAGGAGGTTCCAGGTCAAGCTGAGGGTGGACCCGGCGATGCCGGGAGGTCTGCTTCACCTTCCTGGCAGTTTCGCCATCGGGCCTAACCGGGGCTTCCTCCACTACCCTGGACAGCCTCTCTTCTGCTGGAAGTGTGGAGCGCTGGGCCACACTAAGGAGGCCTGCACTGGGAGGAGGTGCCACCTGTGTCAGGCGGAGGGCCACGTAGCAGCGAACTGCGGGGCACCAAAGACCTGCAGCCTCTGTGGGAGCGAGGAGCACCTGTACCGCCGCTGCCCCTCGCGGATCGGTACCTATGCTAGCCTCTTCGACGAGGTAGCTGAGGCTGGGCGTCTGCCTCGTGGGGCGGAAGAAGCCGGTCCAAGTCGGCAACAGGCAGAACCAGCGAAGGAGGTGAGACCAGCAAAGGATGCAGCAACGCAACCAACGAGCCAGGCAGCAGAGGTCCCGCAGGCAGAGAACGGCGCCAGCACCCAGACCCAGGGGCCAGGCCAGGCAGCAGAGGCCCTGTCACCGGGAGAGGGCTCTTCAGGCCTCGCAGGGATGCTGGAGGAGCTGCCACTGGAGGAAATCCCAGGGCAGAGTTGGGCGGAAGCGATGGAGGGCTTAAGGGCAGCCCTGTCACCGGTCCAGCCGGAATGGGCGACCATGGAGTCCTCCAACAGCCTGGATTTGCTGGAACTGAGTGTGGTGGCTGAGACCAACAAAAGCCGCCAAACCAGGGCAGCAGAGGCGGCGGTGGAGGAGAGGGAGCCGAAAAGAACTCGGGTCGAGGAAAGGCAAGAGTTCAGCCTCTTCTCGCCGGAGGAGGTGCAGGCGGAATCTGGAGGTGAGGAGGAACAAGCGGGGGGGGCAGCAGCGGTTCCCGTTTGCATTAGACAGGGACATTGGGGGGGAGCAATCTGGGGGGGAGGAAGCCAGGGAGGAGGAGGAGGAGGAGGGATGGACACAGGTGATGTCAAAAAGGAGGGCCTCAGGTGGAGGTGGAGGTGGGGGGGGGAGGGGAATGGGTAGGGGAAAATTGGAGGACTGATGGGACATATCGGGGGACTAAGGCAGCGTGGGGTGGGGCCTTGGGTGGGTTGGGGAGGTGGGGAGGAGGGCCGGGAGAATGAATGGGTGGGGGGGGGGAGGGGGGAGGTACCGGGGGGAGGTTATGATGTTGCTTATGTTGATTGTTATGTCTAGTTCAGTTTTCTTAAAATATTGTTTATTTTGTTGGTTTATGTTATGTTGGATGTTTGGCATATACCATGTCAACTTTGACAATGGCAACCCTCAACGTGAGGGGCATTAAGCAGCCCCTGAAGAGGGCTGCAGTGTTTTTGAGTTTAAGGTCATTTTATTTTGATATTTTATTTTTGCAAGAGTGCCATTTGAGTTCTGGGGAAGAGGAGAGGGAATTTTCAAAGGGGTGGGACTTGGGGCCTGCCGTTTGGGGGGTGGGGGAGGGGGGGGGGGGGGGGGTGGGATTCTTGTTTAGATCCTTTGATTGGGTGGTGGAGTCGGTGGTGTCGGTGGTGCCGGGGAGGGTATTGTGTGTAGATGGGAGGTGGAGGGGGCAGAGCTACAGGGCCATAGGGGTCTACGCACCATGTAGGCGGGGGCAGAGGCAGGGGTTCTTCCGCCTGCTGGAGCCCCTCCTCTGCACCAATAGGCTAATTTTAGTCGGGGGGGATTTTAATGTCGATATAGACACCGAGGGAGGGAGGGACCTGGCCCAAGTGATGGCAGGGGCAGGCCTGGTTGATTTGTTTAGGGAGGTCGAGCCGCAAGCCTCCGGGCATACCTGGAGGAACTCCAGGGGCAATTCGTCGCGGCTGGACCTCCTGTTTGTGGCGGGTAGAGTGACGGTGCAGTCGTGCCTTCTGAGGCCCTTCTGGGCCTCCGACCACTGCATGGTAATCGGCAGCATCCGTGTAGACGGGAAGCAAAGGGGAAGGGGGTCATGGAGGTTGAATGCGTCCATCGTCCAGGACCCCCACTTTGTCGAGGTCTTCCGCCAACTTTATGTTGGGTGGAGGCGCCTTAGGATGCTGTACGGTTCGCAAACGGAGTGGTGGGAGGACTTGAAAAAGAGGGTTGCCATCTTATGTCGCTGGTGGGGACAGGAGATGGCAAAAAGGAAGAGGGAAAAGGCCAGGCAGTGGTCCTGGCAATTACAAAGGGCCTGGCAAGACGGCGATCAGGGGCGGCTCAGGGAAGCTAGTGAGGCCCTACGGGCCCACTACGAGGCTGAGGCCCATAGCTACTTTGTCCAGGCAGGCAGGCAGGCGCTCGAGCAGGACGAGCGCCCCACACGCTACTTCTTTAGTAGCGTCAAAAGCCGTCAGCGGGGGTCCTACATTGAGGGCCTGAGGGAAGGTGCCCTTGTCCAGACGTCGATAGACAAGATGCTGGGCGTGGCTAGGGCCTTCTATAGCGACCTCTTCCAGCGAAGAGAGTCGAGGGAGGACCTCGCAGCTGGGTTTCTGGAGGTCATCGCCGGCCGGTTGCCGGATGGCGATGCCTCCGAGTTGGAGGGACAGGTGTCCCTGGAGGAGGTGGAGGGAGCTATGCTCTCCCTGAAAACCGGAGTGGCTCCCGGTTGCGACGGGTTGCCCGCCGAGTGGTACAGGACTTTCTGGCCACTGGTGGGCCCAGATCTGCTGGCCGTTTACAGGGAGGCGGTTGTGAAGGGGCTCCTTCCTCCGTCCGCGAGAGTGGGGCACATCGCCCTGCTGCATAAGAAGGGCGACCGGGCGGACTTGGCGAACTGGAGGCCGATCACTCTGTTGACGGCCGACTATAAGATCTTCGCCAAGATGCTGGTTCGCCGCCTTAGGAGGGTGATGGCCTCAGCCGTTCACCCTGACCAGACCTGTGGGGTGCCCGGGCGCATGTGCAGCATGAACCTGGCGTTGGTCAGAGATGCCCTGGTCTGGGCTGAACAACGCCGCGTGCCATTGGCCCTGTTGAGTCTGGACCAAGAGAAGGCTTTCGATCGCGTCTCACACGCGTTCCTGTTCACGCTGTTGGAACGGATGGGCTTTGGTCCAGATTTTGTGGCCATGGTACGGCTGCTCTATGCAGGGGCGGGCAGCCATGTCGCCATTAACGGGTTCCTCTCCGAGCTGATCGTGCAGCGAGGGGGGGGTCAGGCAGGGGTGCCCACTGTCGCCAATGCTCTATGTGTTGTACCTAGAGCCTTTGGTGGAACGGCTGAGAAGGGAGCCTGCTTTTCAGGGACTTCATATCCCTGGGGCAGGTGGAGTCAGAGCCAAGGTCTCGGCGTACGCCGATGACGCGACGCTCTTTATGGGGCGGGACGAGGACTTTTGTGCGGTCGGGCGGGTTCTGGAGGCATTCTCGAATGCCACCGGGGCACGTGTTAACCGCGGTAAGTCCTCAGTCTTGTGCGCGGGAGCGGGGGCCGGTCGGACAGAGGTCCCGGGGGGTTTCTCCCTGTGCCAGGATGGACTGAAGATTCTGGGTGTTGTTTTCTGGAGAGAGGGCAGCGCCCAGAAGAATTGGGACACCGCCCTCAGAAAGCTACAGGCAAGGGCCGAGAGCTGGGGCAGGAGAGATCTCTCCCTTACTGGGAGAGTGGTTGCGGTGAATGCCGACCTGCTGGCAGGCCTCAACCATTTGGCCTATGTCTTCCCCGTCCCGTTCGTAACGGGGAGGCGCCTGGAGCGCCTCATATTTACTTTCATTTGGGGGGGGAGGAACGAGCAGGTCGCCCGCGTCAGGATGTACATGGAGCGGGAGGAAGGCGGGAGGGGAGTGGCGTGTGCCCCCCTCAAGACTATGGCTATGTACGTGGCCTTCCTGGCGAGGTTGGTCAGGGGATCAGAGGGACACATGGCGTCCCTGTTCGCAAAGTTCTGGTTGGGCTTTTCGCTGCGGGAAGTGATCCCCTGGAGAGGTACAGCGCCATGGTCAACCGACCGCCCATGGCATTACCAGAAGGTGGCCGAGTTCCTTAGGGACCGGCCGTGGTGCCTGGTGGATGGCCTTGTGCTAGACCACCGAAAACTTTACAGGAAATGGAGAGACTGCTGTGCGGCACAAACCAGTGTGGCCCCACCCCGTATGCCGGGCATCGACTGGGCAGCATTACAGCCCAAGTGGCTGGACGGGGCCAGCAAAGATCTGCACTGGTTGGGGGCTCTGGGACGTCTCCCGGTGAGGGAACGCTTGCATCGGCATGGCGTGTGTCGTTCGCCTCTGTGTCCGGTCGGATGCGGAGGCGAGGAGACGATCGAGCATGCGATGTGGTCGTGCCCCGTCGCGACCCGTTTCTGGAGACAGCGTGTCAGAGTGGTGGGCAGCTGGAGGGGGAGCGGACATTCACCGCGACCCTCGTGCTGTACGGCAGTGGGTTGGAGCGCATGGAGCCTGAGAGGGCGAGGCCACTGTGGCAAGCCGTCTCGGTGGCGAAGTGCGTGTTGTGGGGCCACGAGGTGCGAGTGCATCCGGAGCCTATCCCCACGGGTCAACCAGGGGAGCCTGTTCCGGGCATTCAGGGCCAGACTCCGAAAGGTAGGACAGGGGGAGGATGGTGGACAGGGATTTGTGAGGGTAGGAGTGGGAGGGGTAGAGGCGGGGGGCTTCTCGGGGGGTGACAGTAGTGGGAGATCCCTGGTGGCCTCAGCAATGAGGGGTAGTGGAGGGAATAGAAGGTTGGGTTTTTTTTTTGCTCTTTGTTGGGCATTTTTTCAGGTGGAGTACCTTTATTTGTTAAAAGTATTCATAATGGGTAGTCAAAGAGTTTTGTTGCGTTTCGTTCTTATCATTTATGTAAAACCATTGTTTGTGATTTTTATTTCTATCATTTATGAAGATGTACTTAATTTGTTATAGTCTTGCTTTATATGAAAGTTTTAATTGTACATTTGGATGTTTTCATGGAATTTGCTTTAGGATTTTTGATGTTTTCATGAAATTTGAGTGATAGCTTTTTAATTTTGTGGATTATTGCTTTCTTTGAATGAGTCCTGGCTTTTTGATGCTCTATGGATTTATGATTTGTGTAATGTGGTGTGCATGCTTTTTGGCTAATAAAAAAAAAAAAAAAAAATCTGTTCTTATCAGTTTAATATCTGATACGTCCCCTACCCGGGGACCATATATTAAATTGATTTTTGGAACAGGGAGATGGAATAGGGGCTTGCTCTGTCCACTCCGCGCATCGACCCGGTATTGCAGTACTTCCGGGAACGGTGCACCTCCTCTATACTGTCAAAGAAAGATAATGTCTTTATATCGGTCTGCTGCTTTTGCTAAGCGCTTATATGTGAGTGTACGCGGTGCACTTTGTTTCTGGATTTCGGCATTTGAGCTGTCTGTGATCTCACTCAATTCACATTTCACCTCAGGAAAGGGCTTTTAACGTTGTTCGGGGCCAGTGTGCTTTTGTACAAGTGGAGCCTGTACTTTTACACACATTTTGGCTGCATTTTTAAACCGAACTGTACCCGATGATAAGCGCACACTAAAGTAGTTTATTTTCTGCATATAACAAATATTTTATTTCATGACTACGATTTAACTTAACCAGATAGTTGTTGTTGATTTATTAACCTTGTTGTTGTTATTGTTATTATTACTATCAATAATAAATTAATACAGCAGCCATCATTTATGGCAGACGGATCTATCTATCCGGAACTATGTATCCGGACTCTTTATTACCGGTCGGACACAAAATTCCGCTCTCATGCGTGTTTGTTCAGCGATCTTTGTTCATATAGTTGTTGTTATATAGTCATTTTGAATGAAGTATAAAGTTGAAAGCAGATTTTCTACCCCCGTTATTTGGTAATAAAATGGATGGAAGCGAGATTTCTTGTAGAGAAGTCGTTTTCTGTTTCGGCTGTAACTGACCTGCACACCAGGGGGCGGGGCAATCTGTACCGAGGCTTTAAAACGGTCTTCATAAAAAAAAATTTAAAAAAATGTAAAAAAAAAAAAAAAAAAAAATGACTGACTCTCACTGCTTACCGTGTAGCAATGCGCTGTTTCTGCTCGACTGGCTATTGTGATTTTGGTATACATGCTACAATTAAAAAAGCAGTTTCCTGAACACTGCGGGTCTCATTACGTATTCAGAAGCAGTGCATCATGGGAAGTATTGTACTGTCGTTGCTAAGAGAATAAACGACCCCGCAGCTTTATGTATAATAAAACTAGTATAACGTGTGCAGTACTTTTAGACTGCAGTGTCTTAGCCTCGGATGTTTGTGTAATGTTTAGTGCTGTGTTCTTCACCGTGACGGTAAACAGTGTGTGCTGTGGTGCGGTCGGTAGCCGACGGGAGTGGAATTCATACTTACCTGGCAGGGGAGATACCATGATCAAGAAGGGTGGTTCACCCAGGGCGAGGCTCAGCCATTGCACTCCCGGCTGTGCTGACCCCTGCGAATTCCCCAAATGTGGGAATCTCGACTGCATAATTTGTGGTAGTGGGGGACATGCGTTCGCGCTCTCCCCTGATATTCGGTCTTCTAAAAACAGAAGCTGTTCTCATATATTAGTGTGGCCGTCGAGTCAATTTATTTTAACGTGCATATAATTGTAGCATCATGAAAACTCCAGCCATTTAAATGTAGATAAATCATTGCCGTGAATACGGTTAAGGATCATAAGGATCATGATTAATGGAAGGTGTTGCACCTTGACATGTACAGTAAGATCATTTCAGTCTCATCCTGTTCCTAATTACTGTAAAAACATCATGTCTTTCTAAATTCTCCCCATTAATCAGTGTCAGAAATTGAGACCTTCCTTACCTAATAAAGTAGTCCTTTTTTTCCTTTAATAGCTACCCTTTCCTGTAAGAAAAGCTCTTGCTCTTTTAGTACAGAAGCTACTTAATGGTTATCTATGGGAATGGTTGTTCAGGGTCACGGCCCGTTTTGGGTGCGAGGTCTCTTCAAAGTCGTTTCCAAATGGAACTGTTGGTGTCTGCATGGGTTCCATTCAGACTGTTTTCCATTAGTAACAACAATATTTATTTTCCAGTCAGTCAAGCACCATTTATGGGCTTTTTTTTTTTTTTATTGTTATTTTGTAAAGAGGAAAATGAGCAGAACATAAGATTATTGATCAAATGAACATTTGAAAGTTTGTAGTTTTATTGTGTCCTGTTTTGGGTACGTTGCACTCAACAGCCGCAGCCTTCTTACCAAGCATCCACTTTTGCCACCACACCCCACGTTCAGGCACCATGTGCATCTCCTGTGATAATCATTCCACATGACTGATGGCAAGTGTTCTGACAAAACTTCACACACATGGACAATACCTTTCAACACATTTTATTTGAACCAACTTGTATTTTATTTGTAAATTTTGTGTTTTTGTGTCTTGTATCAAATATTACATGCCTTGAAGACAAAAAGAGGTGTGGATGTAAAATATAATGCCACGGTGACAATAAAATCTGATGAAAGGAAAATCTGTTCTCATCAGTTTAATTGATAACTTCAACTGTACAACGATGGCTTTCAAACGATCTTCATAAAATTGTTCAATATTTTTACTGACTCTTATTACTTACCGTGTAGCAGTTTCTCCTGGCCTGACTATTGTCATTTTAGTGTACATGCTAGGATTTATATAAAACAACCAGTTCTGCTGAACATTATGGATCTCATTACATATTCAGAAGCAAGCGTGAATAAACTGTCAATGCGAGCATGCTTATTTGGCAGCATTCCTGGCTTGTGATTGATCGTCTACAGTCAATCTAGGATGTTATCGGTAGGCCACAGTGGAAGTCTACACTGACCGTAGACTCTCGGCCAGTCGGAATTGTAATTGTCTACAGTCACCGTAGACTTTGCACAACTGTAGAATCTCAAAATTTGCGCTGTACAGAAGTAAAAATGAATTGTAGCGTGATTAGTCCGGGCGTCTACAGCGTCACACACGTCATCATCTTCACCGCTCTCTCTCCTGGATTTTCCTTAGCACAGATCAAATGTGTGAATATGTGAATGCCCCAGTGCTGGTCTGCAGAGGAAAGAAACTGGTGGCGGCACATGGGTCTTGAAGCCTTGGTGATTTCTTTACAGGTTTAGATTTAAGGTGCACAGCACCGCCCTGAACAGTCAGAGCCTTATAGGCTCTGTGTTTTCCAGTCAGCATGGCCTGTTGATTCTTCTGATGATTCATTGATCTTCTGTTTCCTTTCAGGTCATCTTTGTCTTTACGTGGTTTGCAGCGCCTCAGTTGCAAAATCATGTTTGAGCAATTGAAAAAAAGAAACAGCGCAGTTTAAAAACAAACAAACCAACAAAAAAATGCTGTGCCAGGCTCCGCCTTTATTTTTTATTAATTGCCTGGTTTAACAAATTATGATGTTTCGGCTCCCAGGCTTGCTCTGATTGAATAGAAAGAGCAATGGTGGGAAAAAAAAACATAACGGCTGATTTTCTAATAAACACACAAAAATGATATGTAAATGATCATCAAAATAGCTTTCCTCCAAATGAAAACAAAGTTAAACATCACCTCTATGCCCATCTTTGGCAACGTGTACGGAACCGGAACTAAATTATGGCCGCTGCAGGTTGCCATAGTTACCGCTAGTGGCGTATTTTGCGTAGCCTAATCAGTATGGTATTGTATGACATGGAGAGCGGCCAAGATGGCGCCTTGTTAAGACAAAGTTTTCGGAGCTCCTGACCAAACTATACATATTAAGAAAGTATAGCTGTATTAACGTTTTTTTTGTTTGTTTGTTTTTCTCTCTCGTTACATTTGCTGGATCATACATTAGTACATTCCATTAAGAGCATAAATATGCCATTTGACAAACGCAAAGAGCGATCAGACACTGTCGACATCATGGATGTCCATGATTATGCTTCTCCTGCTGTAAATGAGCTAGATCTCTGCGCGACTTCACTCCCCGTCACTCCTAGCAGGCCACCTGCTCACAAAAAAGGTAAATCTTCGAGTCTAAACGAGCAGGCCGACTCTGCTATCATTTCCACACTCTCCTCGTTGATCGACACTCGGTCTGGACGCACTAAAGGAACGATTAGCGCCAATGCTCTGAAGATAGAAGGGCTGAAGAAAACGGGGACTTTGTGCGTGCCAAGTACAAGATCTACAAAAGAATGTGAAAGATGTAGATTCCAGGCTTAAAGATCAAGAACGTCTCACGAGAACCTGGGAAACACGCATTTCTGATCTGGAGAGATACTCGCAGGTGGAATTTGGGATTGTTTGGAGTGCCTGAGACTTTCAAGGAAGATATCAGATCCGAGGTCGCTCGAATCTGCAGCGAGGCTTATCCCGGCCAAGAGCAAGTACCCGATGTTGTTGACATTGTGCATCGGCTAGGAGGAGAGGTGACGACACAAAACCTCGCGCCGTTATTATGCAGTTCACCTCACGGGTTATCCGCGATGCCTTGTGGAAAGCTGCCAAGAAGTCCCAGTTTCTCAAAGACAACAACCTGCGCTCGCAGAGGACTTGACTTTGCCGGACCGGGAGAGACGGAAGAACTTGTGGCCAAGAGTGAGGGAGGCGAGGGCTGCTGGAAAAATGGCCTATTACGCCGGAGCGCGTATGCTCATTGAAGGTGTGGGAATTGCTTTACGAAGTTCCGTCATGAGGATCGTGGTACTCTTTGTAAGATGTTGACTCTTAACTGTCACTATGGCGTTTGAGCTATCGTGGTATTACAGCCGACCTTTTAAATTGGTCAGGTAAGCTCTGTTCAACTCAGTTTTCTTCTCATCTATCAGTCAGTTTTGAACTTTTGCCTTTGCTTTGATTTGTGTTGACAGCTGTTCATTGCTGTTTGTTTATCAATGTCGATATCGTTCATTTCTCTTAATGCCAGGGGTCTAAGAAACAATGTGAAGCGAAGCCCTCTTTTTGTTTGTTAAAAACCATGGATCAGACTTTTGCTCTTTCAAGAAACCCATTCCATACAGGATGACGTTAAATTTTGGAGGTCCCAGTGGGGCAGCGATGTATGGATGTCGCACGGCACAGAACGACCGGCAGGTGTCACCATTCCAAAAACAAGATTGCTGGTGAGATTCTACATGTTGTCAGTGATCCCGAGGGTCATTTTCTCTTGTTAGTGGTTTCACTTGGTCAGACCATCTCAGTGTTATTAAATGTGTATGGGTACAATCCTCCTATAGAAAATTCCACTTTAATGGACAATATCAGTGAAAATATACAGTACTGGTTTTAAATGGTGATTTAGATAGGTTTCCTAGAGCTGCTTCTATAAGTCCAATTATGAATAATTTCATGTTATGCTTTTTGTGTTGTTGATGTATGGAGAGAAATATATTCACGGTAGAGACTTTATACGTGGAGCAGCCAGGACCGTTTCTAAGCAGTCCCGAATAGATTACTGGCTCATTTCTCAAAGCCTAGCAAATAGTTGTAAATCAGTCAGCATTCATGCTACACCTCTTACGGATCACAGTGCCGTCTCTCTTAGGCTTTGTCTTTCTGCACCCCTTCATTTCAGCTCTTCTCCTTCTTGTTGGAAATTGAACAATTCTCTTCTCCATTTTGAAGATGTTAAGAAGAATATTACATCATTGATTGAGCAGTACTGGAGAACAGCTTCAGTGTCAGATTCATATTGTTGCCGGTGGAGCTGTTCAAGTTTGAAATTAGTAAATACTTTCGAAAATCTGCAGTAATTTAGCTAAACTGAAGAGAGCAGAAGAAAATAAGGTGGTGTCTAAAATTGCAATATTTTCTTCTGAACCCCAAGAGTTGTTTTCTGAATCTGATAAGCTTGAGTACGCTGACCTGCAGTCTAAATTAGATGAGATGTACACTTATGGGGCACAGGGTGCTTATGTTAGATCTAGACAAAAATGGCTGGAGGAGGGAGAATGTAACACAGCATATTTTTTCAGATTAGAAAAGAATCGCTTAAGTACTTCACTAATTGAAGCTCTTAATACTGAGGGGACAGTCCCTAATAATCCTCGGGCAATTGCACATTTCTGTGCTAAATTTTGTAGTAATCTGTATAAAATAAAATAAAAATTTTCTGAAGAGGCAGCCCATACTTTTCTGGAGTCTGTTAAAGATTGTAAGACTATCTCAAGAGATGATAGAAATCTCTGTGATAGTGAAATCACTGTATCTGAAGTTAGTAGTTCAATTCTAGAACTTTAAAACAATAAATCTCCCGGAACGGACGGGCTTACCGCAGAGTTCTATAAACAGTTCTCTAAAGAATTGTCTCCCTTTACTTAAGGTTTTTGAAGAAAGCATACAGAATGAGGCTCTCCCCCGACTCTCGCTCAAGGCTTAATTACTTTTAATTCAAACCTAAAAAGATTTACTTTTAACTGACAATTACGTCCCATTTCTCTGCTTAACAGTGATTTTATAAAATTTTAGCTATTATGTTTGCTAAACGACTAAAATCTGTATTGGGTTCTGTTGTAGATGAGACGCAATCTGTTTTTTTGAACAAAAGACACATGGTTAACAATATACGGTTGATTCTTGATTTATTAGATTAATCAGACTTGATTCGGGAGGACAGCTTCATTCTTTTCTTAGATTTCTATAAGGCTTTCGATTCTTTGGAGCACCAATTTATCATTAATTCACTAGATAAATTTGGTTTTGGGGATATGTTTTGCAGAGTAATTAAAACCCTTTACAATAATGGGAGTGCTTCGATTAAATTAAAGAATGGCACTTCACCACGTTGTAGTTTATCCAGAGGAGTGAGACAAGGGTGTCCCATTTCTCCTATTTATTTCTTCTTTGCGCGGCTACTGTCAACATCTGTATGTGGAAAGTGCTATTCGGGGCATCTGTATAGCGGATCGAGAAATATTTATTAGTCAATTAGCAGATGACACCACCTTATTTTTAAGAGATGCTTCCCAAATCCCTACAGCAATTAATCATATAAAACTTTTCTCTGAAGCGTCGGGTCTTAATCTAAACATAAGTAAACGTGAATTAATGTCTATTAAAGATTGTACAGCACCCACTATTTATAATATTCCAGTTAGATCTGAAATTACATATTTAGGCATTATGACAACTAAAAATCAAGATAAAAGATGTACCTTGAATTTTGACCCGGTTATAATAAAAGCCCAAAGGAGATTTAATGTATGGTTGCAGAGAGACTTGACCTTGAGAGGCAGAGTACTGCTTGCTAAGGCGCAGGGCATCTCCAGGCTTACATACTCTGCACTCTCTCTATACGCGGACAACAAAATTTGTAAATCCGTTGATAAAATCCTGTTTAATTTTGCTTGGAAAAACAAAATCCATTATGTCAAGAAGCCTGTATTAATGAACACGTATGAGTATGGTGGGTTGAATTTCCTTGATTTCTCTTCTTTAAACAACACTTTCAAAATTGATTGGATTAGACAGCTTTTGTGTAATCCAAACTCAATCTGGAATTTTATCCCCAATTACCTCTTTTCCAAATTAGGTGGTCTCCCTTTTCTATTGATCTGTAATTATGATATTGCTAAAATCCCTTACAATTTATCTAAATTTCATAAACAGGCATTACTTGCATGGTCATTAATTTTTAAGCACAATTTCTCCCTCACCGGTACTCCATTTGGAACAATCAAGACATCGCATACAGGTGCATCTCAATAAATTAGAATGTCGTGGAAAAGTTCGCTTATTTCAGTAATTCAACTCAAATTGTGAAACTCGTGGTATTAAATAAATTCAATGCACACAGACTGAAGTAGTTTAAGTCTTTGGTTCTTTTAATTGTGATGATTTTGGCTCGCATTTAACAAAACCCACCAATTCACTATCTCAACAAATTAGAATATGGTGACATGCCAATCAGCTAATCAACTCAAAACACCTGCAAAGGTTTCCTGAGCCTTCAAAATGGTCTCTCAGTTTGGTTCACTAGGTAAGCCACAAACATTCATTGCCAGAGAAGCTGGCTGTTCACAGAGTGCTGTATCCAAGCATGTTAACAGAAAGTTGAGTGGAAGGAAAGATGCACAACCAGCCGAGAGAACCGCAGCCTTATGAGGATTGTCAAGCCAAATCGATTCAAGAATTTGAGTGAACTTCACAAGGAATGGACTGAGGCTGGGGTCAAGGCATCAAGAGCCACCACACATAGACGTGCCAAGGAGTTACAATAATACGACAATACAGTTGTCGTGATTCCTCTTGTTAAGCCACTCCTGAACCACTGACGATGTCAGAGGCGCCTTTACCTGGGCTAAGGAGAAGAAGAACTGGACTGTTGCCCAGTGGTCCAAAGTCCTCTTTTCAGATGAGAGCAAGTTTTGTATTTCATTTGGAAACCAAGGTCCTAGAGTCTGGAGGAAGGGTGGAGAAGCTCATAGCCCAAGTTGCTTGAAGTCCAGTGTTCAGTTTCCACAGTCTGTGATGATTTGGGGTGCAATGCCATCTGCTGGTGTTGGTCCATTGTGTTTTTGAAAACCAAAGTCACTGCACCCGTTAACCAAGAAATTTTGGAGCACCTCATGCTTCCTTCTGCTGACCAGCTTTTTGAAGATGCTGATTTCATTTTCCAGCAGGATTTGGCACCTGCCCACACTGCCAAAAGCACCAAAAGTTGGTTAAATGACCATGGTGTTGGTGTGCTTGACTGGCCAGCAAACTCACCAGACCTGAACCCCATAGAGAATCTATGGGCTATTGTCAAGAGGAAAATGAGAAACAAGAGACCAAAATATGCAGATGAGCTGAAGGCCACTGTCAAAGAAACCTGGGCTTCCATACCACCGCAGCAGTGCCACAAACTGATCACCTCCATGCCACGCCGAATTGAGGCAGTAATTAAAGCAAAAGGAGCCCCTACCAAGTATTGAGTACATGTACAGTAAATGAACATACTTTCCAGAAGGCCAACAATTCACTAAAAATATTTTTTTATTGGTCTTATGAAGTATTCTAATTTGTTGAGATGGTGAATTGGTGGGTTTTTGTTAAATGTGAGCCAAAATCATCACAATTAAAAGAACCAAAGACTTAAACTACTACAGTCTGTGTGCATTGAATTTATTTAATACACGAGTTTCACAGTTTGAGTTGAACTACTGAAATAAATGAACTTTTCCCACAACATTCTAATTCATTGAGATGCACCTGTATAAGAGGAAATCTTTGTTTTTTTAGTAATTGGTTCGAGAAAACATTTTGACTGTTTCCCAGTTAGTTAACTCAGAAGGTCTCATTTTTAAGTTACGAAGAATTTTTATGTCAATTTAATTTTCCAGTAACTCCCAAAGAATTCTCCATTGTCTTGGACGCTATTCCTAAAGGAGCTATTATGCTTTTAAGGGACTCTGTTAGATCGTCCAGCGCTTTATCTATTTCTTTAGACCCATTTGAAATCCCAGTAGGAAAACTATGCTTTTTGTTACATCCTTCATCACGTAACTATAAGATTAGATCACTTTTTCAAAAGGAGCTTGTAACAACTCCATATGTGATGTCTTATTGGAAGAATGTGGTTGATCGTATTGATTGGGAAAATGTATGGACTCTGTCTTCAAATACACAATAACTAACCAGATCAGAGAAATCTCATTCAAATTGTTACACAGATTATACCCAGCTAAAGTGTTTTTGAAAAGGTTTAAATCAGACATAGATACAAGCTGTTCTTTTTGTGGTGACCCTAATGAAACTGATATGCATATCTTTTGGGATTGTCCTCACACACAGCTATTTTGGATCGAATTCTCTAATGTTATCAATCGCAGTGTGCTCCAGGGTTTCTCTCTGCTTTTTAAGGATGTGCTGTTTGGCTTCTTTAATATGCAAAAAGGTAAAGTTGATGAATATTTCATTATTAACCTATTATTACTTCTTGCAAAATTTCATATTCACCGCAGTAAATTCACTCATCAAAATCCTTTATATATTGTTTTTAAAAAAAGAGGTTCAGCAGTATATCCAAACTATTTCATCTTCCAAGTATCTTAAGCCTTTTAAAACAGTTAATTTATTTAATAGTTTTAATTTATTTTGTTAAAGGTTTCGTTTTTATTGTTTATTTACTGTTACATACGCCTGTAAATGGTGCTTTGCATGTAATGTCACCTCTTTGTACGTAATGTTGATATTCTCTGTATTTTGATCTTTGGTTCCTTGGCATTAATTTTAAAAAGAAAGAAAGAAAGATATTGTATGACATCAACTGTAGACAGACACGTTATTTTAGCATTCCTAATTCTACATCGAAGTTTAGACTACTACAAACATCCTGTATGTTAAACTGTCTAAAGAAATTTACGAACATGCACATTTAATAGAGAGCCATCACTGAGTTAATGAGGTATAACACTCAATCCGAGTTACTGGTTAAATAGGCTAAAATAAGATTTTTTTTTTGTCAGCGTCACTTAATATGAATATTTTTCATGCTGCTCATCATATTTGATGAGCTGCATATATGGACAATATTTATCATTACTAATGTATTCAATATTTTTATTAAAAGCAAATAAATGTATAAACATCCTGGACCATATCGCACTTTATCCACTAGGTGGTGGCACCCCAGCGGTAATATTATCTGTCGACGGTTGTTCTTTCTGTATCCACCTAAACACGCATAATACAGTCTTTTCCAAGAATTTCTTCAGCTTCACGCCGAGCTCATTTTTATTCTTTTATTCAAAGAGTTTCTGTTAAATTAATTCAGCCGAACTCTTTAGCCAGTTTTAATTAGGGTTCCTTTAGAGACCGGAACAGGACAACAGTACAATGGAAGTTAGAATCCATCATGGCGGCGCCGTTGGTTTCTCTGGAAAAAGGTGGATAGGATTTGGTTGATAATTCTACGCCACCTTTTGCACTAAACGGTTTTTAACTAATGCATACAAACATGCATAAAGTAATAACTGTATTGGATTCGAGTATTAGACATCTACAGGTGCATCTCAATAAATTAGAATGTCGTGGAAAAGTTCGTTTATTTCAGTAATTCAACTCAAATTGTGAAACTCGTGTATTAAATAAATTCAGTGCACACAGACTGAAGTAGTTTAAGTCTTTGGTTCTTTAATTGTGATGATTTTGGCTCGCATTTAACAAAAACCCACCAATTCACTATCTCAACAAATTAGAATATGGTGACATGCCAATCAGCTAATCAACTCAAAACACCTGCAAAGGTTTCCTGAGCCTTCAAAATGGTCTCTCAGTTTGGTTCACTAGGTGAGCCACAAACATTCATTGCCAGAGAAGCTGGCTGTTCACAGAGTGCTGTATCCAAGCATGTTAACAGAAAGTTGAGTGGAAGGAAAAAGATGCACAACCAGCCGAGAGAACCGCAGCCTTATGAGGATTGTCAAGCCAAATCGATTCAAGAATTTGAGTGAACTTCACAAGGAATGGACTGAGGCTGGGGTCAAGGCATCAAGAGCCACCACACATAGACGTGCCAAGGAGTTACAATAATACGACAATACAGTTGTCGTATTCCTCTTGTTAAGCCACTCCTGAACCACTGACGATGTCAGAGGCGCCTTACCTGGGCTAAGGAGAAGAAGAACTGGACTGTTGCCCAGTGGTCCAAAGTCCTCTTTTCAGATGAGAGCAAGTTTTGTATTTCATTTGGAAACCAAGGTCCTAGAGTCTGGAGGAAGGGTGGAGAAGCTCATAGCCCAAGTTGCTTGAAGTCCAGTGTTCAGTTTCCACAGTCTGTGATGATTTGGGGTGCAATGCCATCTGCTGGTGTTGGTCCATTGTGTTTTTTGAAACCAAAGTCACTGCACCCGTTAACCAAGAAATTTTGGAGCACCTCATGCTTCCTTCTGCTGACCAGCTTTTTGAAGATGCTGATTTCATTTTCCAGCAGGATTTGGCACCTGCCCACACTGCCAAAAGCACCAAAAAGTTGGTTAAATGACCATGGTGTTGGTGTGCTTGACTGGCCAGCAAACTCACTAGACCTGAACCCCATAGAGAATCTATGGGCTATTGTCAAGAGGAAAATGAGAAACAAGAGACCAAAATATGCAGATGAGCTGAAGGCCACTGTCAAAGAAACCTGGGCTTCCATACCACCTCAGCAGTGCCACAAACTGATCACCTCCATGCCACGCCGAATTGAGGCAGTAATTAAAGCAAAAGGAGCCCCTACCAAGTATTGAGTACATGTACAGTAAATGAACATACTTTCCAGAAGGCCAACAATTCACTAAAAATATTTTTTTATTGGTCTTATGAAGTATTCTAATTTGTTGAGATGGTGAATTGGTGGGTTTTTGTTAAATGTGAGCCAAAATCATCACAATTAAAAGAACCAAAGACTTAAACTACTACAGTCTGTGTGCATTGAATTTATTTAATACACGAAGTTTCACAGTTTGAGTTGAACTACTGAAATAAATGAACTTTTCCCACAACATTCTAATTCATTGAGATGCACCTGTATAAGAGGAAATCTTGTTTTTTTAGTAATTGGTTCGAGAAAACATTTTGACTGTTTCCCAGTTAGTTAACTCAGAAGGTCTCATTTTAAGTTACGAAGAATTTTTATGTCAATTTAATTTTCCAGTAACTCCCAAAGAATTCTCCATTGTCTTGGACGCTATTCCTAAAGGAGCTATTATGCTTTTAAGGGACTCTGTTAGATCGTCCAGCGCTTTATCTATTTCTTTAGACCCATTTGAAATCCCAGTAGGAAAACTATGCTTTTGTTACATCCTTCATCACGTAACTATAAGATTAGATCACTTTTTCAAAAGGAGCTTGTAACAACTCCATATGTGATGTCTTATTGGAAGAATGTGGGTGATCGGATTGATTGGGGAAAAAGTATGGACTCTGTCTTCGAAATACACAATAACTAACCAGATCAGAGAAATCTCATTCAAATTGTTACACAGATTATACCCAGCTAAAGTGTTTTTGAAAAGGTTTAAATCAGACATAGATACAAGCTGTTCTTTTTGTGGTGACCCTAATGAAACTGATATGCATATCTTTTGGGATTGTCCTCACACACAGCTATTTTGGATCGAATTCTCTAATGTTATCAATCGCAGTGTGCTCCAGGGTTTCTCTCTGCTTTTTAAGGATGTGCTGTTTGGCTTCTTTAATATGCAAAAAGGTAAAGTTGATGAATATTTCATTATTAACCCATTATTACTTCTTGCAAAATTTCATATTCACCGCAGTAAATTCACTCATCAAAATCCTTTATATATTGTTTTTAAAAAAAGAGGTTCAGTAGTATATCCAAACTATTTCATCTTCCAAGTATCTTAAGCCTTTTAAAACAGTTAATTTATTTAATAGTTTTAATTTATTTTGTTAAAGCTTTCGTTTTTTATTGTTTATTTACTGTTACATACGTCTGTAAATGGTGCTTTGCATGTAATGTCACCTCTTTGTACGTAATGTTGATATTCTCTGTATTTTGATCTTTGGTTCCTTGGCATTAATTTTAAAAAGAAAGAAAGAAAGATATTGTATGACATCAACTGTAGACAGACACGTTATTTTAGCATTCCTAATTCTACATCGGAGTTTAGACTACTACAAACATCCTGGATGTTAAACTGTCTAAAGAAATTTACGCGAACATGCACATTTAATAGAGAGCCATCACTGAGTTAATGAGGTATAACACTCAATCCGAGTTACTGGTTAAATAGGCTAAAATAAGATTTTTTTTTTTTGTCAGCGCCTACGAATATGAATATTTTTTCATGCTGCTCATCATATTTGATGAGCTGCATTTATGGACAATATTTATCATTACTATTGTATTTAATATATTTATTAAAAGCAAATAAATGTAAAAACATCCTGGATCATATCGCACTTTATCCACTAGGTGGTGGCAGTCCAGCGGTAATATTATCTGTCGACGGTTGTTCTTTCTGTGCCCACCTAAACACGCATAATACAGTCTTTTTCCAAGAATTTCTTCAGCTTGACCCCGAGCTCATTTTTATTCTTTATTCAAAGAGTTTCTGTTAAATTAATTCAGCCGAACTCTTTAGCCAGTTTTAATAAGGGTTCCTTTAGAGACCGGAACAGGACAACAGTACAATGGAAGTTAGAATCCATCATGGCGGCGCTCGTTGGTTTCTCTGGAAAAAGGTGGATAGGATTTGGTTGATAATTCTACGCTCACCTTTTGCACTAAAGGGTATTTAACTAATGCATACAAACATGCATAAAGTAATAACTGTATTGGATCTGAGTATTAGACATCTATCAATTAATCCCTGAAAAAATGGAGAAAACAATCCTCTTTTTTTTTTTGTTTAGTTTAACAACACATTTACTTTAACTGTGGTCTTGAAAGTGTTGTACAGAAAATAACCCGTGTTTGTGATTAAGTCTTAGCAAAACAACTGCCACTGGCATGTACTGTGTGCCTGTAATAGCACAGCAAACGTTCAGTTTTTAGACAGTGACTCGTTACACATAGTAAAGTGTTTTGTTTTATTTTTCAGGGCTCGCCAGAGTATGTGAGGTAACTTCAGCCAGAAAAGTTTGACCAGTGTGTACATCAGCCAGTTGTGCCGAGCACCGTATCTCGCTGAGCTGGTGCATAACGCTTAGCCATCTTGACTTGCTGAATCACGGCGGCATCAGCAAGATGGCCAGGCCGAACCACCTCCTCCTCTGGACTGGGTCCATCCTTTAAGATGTCGCTAGGGCGAACGGACCAGACTCACCTGGTTGAAGAGGCATTCCAAACCATAGCTGTCGGCAGCGGCTGTTGAGGCACTCGATCAGACGTGCTGAGTAATGCTCTGTGGCGCCGACCTTTTCCATCGCACACGGTGTCGGAACTGTGCTCTGAGTTCCACCATGCGATTCCGCTGATCAGGTAAACCTGATGGGGACGCGCCGCCAGTGAGGACCTTGGAATGACGAAAAATTATAATAAATTCTTGAAATCCCCAAATTATGGAATTGCCACACATAGCACAGGTAATGATAGTGCGCAAATGTCACGGAGCGCTATGAAGAGGTGGATTATGATCCTCCCTTTTATCTGACTTTGCTTTATCCTTTTCTCACTGATCGATTGATTAATATAATGATAACTGGTCAATTAGATGGTCAATCATTTAATCATATGTTACTGTGAGAGTTTTGATGTATGATTATGTATTTACAGTTACAGAGGTAAAAGAATGGTCAAGGCCTACCAATGTATGAGATTGTCTATTTTAGTTATCCCTATTAATCACTTTACACTATATGTTTGTTGCCTTTATACTTTACCGTAACTCAAAAGACTGAAGTGTTAAGTAAATGTGTTCCCTTCGAGATTGTCTTCTGGGGTTCTAGCAGTTGGCGGAGGCCTTATAACAGGGCTACTTCACAAACATCACAAGTTCAGTGGCTGCTCATGTGTGCAAAACTGCAACATGCAGACCATTAAAATGTTTATGACAACTCACTATAATGAACAGGATGAAAAATAAAGCTCACTGGAGGGATGGTATAAGTGGGAGAGAGCAATAATGGGGTCTTTAAAGAAACTATTTACATAACTTGTACCCGAATCATATTAGGCAGAGTTTTGTGGAATCCCTACAGGCTGTTGCTTCCACTGAGACACGTCCACATCCACCCCACTGATATTTGTGGTACGAGCCACTCGGTACATGTTCATGTCTGGAGGATCCTGGGAGCACTCTAGGCGCCATTGTTGGCCTTCCCACACCTCATCTATTGCTTCTGTAAATAGACCATAATGAACAGTTAAACATTTATGCAGTAGACAACATGTGTGTGTCAACATAGTGCATGATAAACGGCACATATATAGTGTACATGTGCTTCATATGCTATGCTTCCAATATTGATGAACTACTAATAACTTTTTTTTTTTTTTTTAATATATATATGTTTGCGTTAGTTTATGTACCTGGTGACTTGAAGAGGCTGACTCCACTTTCGCCTAGCCCGGCAGGACCTTTGAGCTTGGCAGTGGCTATCTGGACAAGTCGGAACGCCTCCCGAGCCCCAAGTGCAACTCTGAGAACGTATGCTTTCAGTTGTACCTTTGACACATAGAGTCGCACCATGTCTTTGTCAGTGAGCGTGTTAAAAGTTGCCGGGTCCTTTGCTCTGACAGCCTTGATGAGCAGCTCCGTGCGGTTGTAGGCCAGCCCTGCTCCTGCTAGGTCAGACTCAACACAGCATGCTTGAAGTGGCTGTCTGCGCTAACGGCTGCATCGAATCGATGGATCCAATGGAATGTGTCCAGACGCACCACCATGCCACCGCACCCAAGGCTGGAACGAGGTCTCAACAGCGCCGTTGAGATAAGTGTTGCGCACGACAACACTTTCTACGGTCAGAATACAAGCTCTTAGACACGGGCGTGATTGGCCTGCTGGAATCTGTCCGTTACTCCACGACACATGGGCTCCAGACATTCAGTGGACTCTTCACAAGTAAGAACAAATGAGACAATCTGGGAATACTCATTGCCTATGCTGGTACTGTAAACCACTCAGCTGTGCCTTTACCCTCTCCAGACAGCTTCTTCAGATTGAGATATCGATGGTAGATTGTCATGTGAATGTATATCTATTCAAAACAGTTTCCAAAAAGGTCAAATGTAACATCTGAACAAAAAAACAAAAAAAAACAAAAAAACCTCATTGCGCTATGTATACTTGTACGCATTTTCTTAGTGCAGAAGGCTTCGCCTGACTGCAGATGGGGACTGTGGGGCAGATTTAATAAGCTTTATTAAATGAGTGTCATCCAGCCATGACGGATTTCTGGTGGACGTTCTTGGGTGATGCATATCTAGACTTTCTGATGTACAGGTTTTATCATGAGAGAACCAGTGTGCCGAAAAAGTTATTATTTGAACAGTATTCAATTATTATTCCATTCTTTGTATTTCATACAGCTTACTTGGGTCTTCTTATCATAAATGTGATTCCTAAACTTTCTCATCTGCACACTGGTGATATGTTTGACAGGTGTGTGTGGCCATCTGGAAACAGATCTATAAGACTTCTGAATACTGTCTGCCGTTTCACGGCTTAAGTCAGTCTAACCACAGGAGGTCACAAGCCAGTGTATTTTTGTGCCGGTCCCAAGCCCGGATAAATAGAGAGGGTTGTGTCGGGAAGGGCATCCGACGTGAAACGCTTGCCAGATTCAATATGCCAATCTCTAACATGACTTCCACACCGGATCGGTTAGCCCGGGTTAACGACGACCGCCATCAGTGCCGCTGACCCACAGGGCACTGGCGGAAATCGGGCTACTGTTGGTCAAGAAGGAGAGGAGGAAGGTGTGTCCGTGAGGGCAGAGAGAGAAGAGGAAAGGCAGGAGTTTAGGACTGAAAGTAGGGACTTTGAATGTTGGTACGATGACGGGTAAAGGCAGAGAGCTGGTAGATATGATGCGGAGGAGGAAAGTCGACATTCTGTGTGTCCAGATGACCAGGTGGAAAGGGAGCAAGGCTAGAAGCATCGGAGCAGGGTTTAAACTGTTTTATCATGGTGTGGACAGGAAGAGAAATGGCGAGGTGTGATCCCGAAGGAGGAGTTTGTGAAGAATGTTCTGGAGGTAAAGAGAGTGTCAGATAAGTTGGTGAGTCCGGTTGGAAATTGAAGGTGTGATGTTGAATGTTGTTGGTGCTACGCCCACAAGTAGGTTGTGAGCAAGAGGAGAAAGACAGATTCTGGAGCGAGCTTGAGGAAGTGATGCAGAGTGTTCCCAGAGGTGAGAGAGTGGTGATGGGGGCAGACTTTAATGGACATGTTGGTGAAGGGAATAGTGGGGATGAGGAAGTGATGGGCAGGTTTGGTCTTCAGGTAAGGAACCCAGAAGGACAGAGGTTGGTAGACTTTGCTAAAAGTTTGGAGATGGCTGTGGTGAACACCTACTTTCAGAAGAGGCAGGAACACAGGGGGACGGATAAGAGGGGTGGGCAGGAGCGCACAGGTGGACCATATCTTATGTAGACACTGTAATCTGAAGGAGATTAGCGATTGCAAAGTAGTGGTAGGAGAGAGTGTAGCTAGACAGCACAGGATGGTGGTGTGTAAGCTGACTCTGGTGGTGAGGAAGATGAAGAAAGCAAAGGCAGAGCAGGAGACAAAGTGGTGGAAGTTGGAAAAGGAAGAGTGCTGTGCGGTCTTCCGGGAGGAGTTGAGACAGGCTTTAGGTGGTCAGGAGGTGCTTCCAGATGACTGGTCTACTACAGCCAAAGTGATCAGGAGACGGGTAGGAAGGTGCTAGGTGTGTCAGCTGGAAGGAGGAAAGAAGACAAGGAGACTTGGTGGTGGAGTGAGGAAGTTCAGGAGAGTATCCAGAGGAAGAGGTTAGCTAGGAAGAAGTGGGACAGTGAGAGGACGGAGGAAAGTAGACAGGAGTATAGGGAGATGCAGCATGAGGTTAAGATAAAGGTGGCAAAGGCCAAACAGAAAGCTTATGAGGACATGTGTGCAAGGTTAGACAGTAAGGGAGGTGAGCGGATTTGTATCCGCTGGGCTAGGCAGAGGGACAGAGATGGTAAGGATGTGCAGCAGGTTAGGAGTGATTAAAGATAGAGATGGAAATGTGTCGACAGGTGACAGGAGGGTGAGGGAAAGATGGAAGGAGTACTTTGAGGAACTGATGAATGAGGAAAATGACAGAGAGCGAAGAGTAGTAGAGGCAAATATTGTTGAGCAGGAAGTAGAAAGGATTAGCAAGGGTGAAGTTAGGAGAGCTTTGAAGCGCATGAAGAGAGGAAAGGCGGTTGGTCCTGATGACATACCAGTGGAGGTATGGAAGTGTCTAGGAGAGATGGCAGTAGAGTTTTTAACTAGGTTGTTCAACGAGGTCTTGGAGAGTGAGAGGATGCCTGAGGAAGGGAGGAGAAGTGTGTTGGTGCCGATTTTTAAGAACAAGGGAGATGTGCAGAGTTGTGGAAACTACAGAGGTATTAAGCTGATGAGCCATACAGTGAAGCTGTGGGAAAGAGCAGTGGAAGCAAGGCTAAGGGGAGAAGTGAGCAGCAGTATGGTTTCATGCAGGTGGAGGAAACTCTAGAGAGGTGGAGGTTTGCTCTGGAGAGAAGAGGAATGAAGGTTAGTCGCAGCAAGACAGAATACACGTGTGTGAATGAGAGGGATCCAAGTGGAACAGCGAGGTTACAGGGAGAAGAGATAAAGGAGGTGCAGGATTTTAAGTACTTAGGGTCAACAGTCCAGAGCAACGGGGAGTGTGGAAAAGAGGTGAAGAAGCGTGTGCAGGCAGGTTGGAATGGGTGGAGAAAAGTGTCAGGTCTGTTGTGTGATAAAAGAGTACCGGCACGAATGAAAGGAAAGGTGTACAGGACAGTAGTGAGACCAGCGATGTTGTATGGTTTGGAGACAGTTGCACTGAGGCAAAGACAGGAGGAAGAGTTAGAGGTAGCAGAGCTGAAGATGTTGAGGTTCTCTTTGGGCGTGACGAGGATGGATAGGATCAGGAATGAGTACGCCAGAGGGCCAGCCCATGTGAGATGTTTTGGAGACAAAGTTAGAGAGGCCAGGTTGAGATGGTTTGGACATGTTCAGAGGAGGGAGAGTGAACATATCGGGTAAAAGGATGCCGAGGTTAGAGCTGCCGGGCAGGAGGCCGAGAGGAAGACCAAAGAGGAGGTTTATGGATGTGGTGAAGGAGGACGTGAAGGTAGTCGGTCTGAGAGAAGAGGATGCAGGGATAGGGCTAGATGGAGGCAGATGATTCGCTGTGGAGACCCCTGAAGGGAACAGCCGAAAGGAAAAGAAGATTTCACGGCTTAAGTCGCCTGGCCACTTATCTCCACTGAGCACATGCTTTTTTTTTTTTTTTTTTCTCCTCCTTTTGTAGAGTATATAGACATGTATGACATATTATAAACCATAATCTCATTATGGGGACAGTTGTTGGCGTTAGATTTTAAATTTGCCCCTAGACTGTCAGAGAATGTTTTCCCCATTTGTTAATTTGTGAGCCTCCACATAAATGCTGGAATATAACCTCAAAATAAGTGTAGATACAACACAAGCAATGAATCTCTAATGTTTAATATGTAGGGTGGACAGTTTGCGGGTTTCCTTTACTCAGTCACTGCTGACACCTGCTTGCAATGTGAAAGAGCAAGTGAGATCTCGAGTTAAGTGCTTTGTTTTTTTTTTTTTTTCTTTCTTTTTTACTTTCTCTTTTTCCCCGGCAGATTCTAATGCAATCATTATGATCCACATGTACAGAAGAGCATGGAAGTGGACAGAGTCTTATTACACCCTAGGTGGCACTGTTGTGGAGCGGAACTTGATTCTGTAGCAGCAGGTGATTGCAATTTTCTTAATTTTACCGTCAGAGCAGTTTGGATTGCTGGCTCAAGACTGTCCTTTAGATACTCGTGACATTGTGGTAGGTATGCATTTTGTTGTGTTTTTGTTTTGTCTGGGGAGACAAAAGTATCTTTTAATACATGACGGTGGAAAATACTGTACGTCCTGAATAAATGAAATGAAGGTAGGCGGCGCTGTATATGATCGGGCAGGCCTGTATAAAGTGCTGTTTGAAAATGGCGGATGATGAGTGACTGCATGTGTAAAGATGAACTTCTTTTCCTTTTTAGTAAATTTGGGGCGGAGGAGAGCGGCGTTGGTGTTTTATAAAGCTAAATATATTTTATTGGCACAATGTTTGTCCTTTGTACCACGAAAAACGTGAAGGGTTTCTTGGTAATTACAATAAGTCAGTATTTCTAGTGAAATTGGCATTCAGTACCTGTTTGGTAATTCTGACCGCTTAGTTTACATGTATTAATACTACTGCCCATAATTTATCATCTTTTTCGCCAAGAAATCCTCGTGAAAAAGTTTTACACGGAGTTGCAGCTATTGTAGACGGTTTACCTTTTTTCCTCCCTGATCTGCTTTCTCCCGCAATACCACATTTGGCCACTGAGAGGCAATGTTATATAACTCGTGTTAAGTTTAACATCATCTTTTAAATTCCACGCATTTGGTTTGTCTTGTGTTAATCGTTACAATGGAAGGATGTTTATCCAGTTTAAGGTTTGTTTTGAAAACTACTTTCTAAACCAGTGTGAGTTTGTAGCGCAGAGGATTTTGTATTCTCGCTCTCTGATTGGTCCGCTTTCTGCATTCATTATCATTTTCCTTTGTTTTGGTGGTTGCCGCCCTCGGGTTTACTGTCCTGTGGAATGTCACCGCTTGTTGTTTGCAGTTGTCGGTATCGCTTCTCGGCTTTTGGCTAAGATCAAGTTCTGAGCAAATCTTGATCTAAAACCAATGAGCAGTGAAGGCGGTTCGGCCGCCCGTGGGTGCGGCTTCGACACTCAGTCAGAGTGGAGCTACGGAAGGACGCTGAGGGAGACGCCAAGAAGCCGCCGGATGGGATTGGGTCGTTCTGAGGATTCTGCGGGACTTCTGTAAGATCGCACCAGGGAAGATTTTCTGCCTGCAAGACTTTGCTGCGCCTGGGTTCCTGGACATCACCTTTGCTGCGCTCACGGACTGCACGGCCTTCTACGAGCGGTGCTCTGGGACGCCGGAGGAGGAAGTGCCGTGGCCTGCGCTTCGCGCCGCCTTCGCGAGGGAGGAGGTTCCTGTCACTGTGCACCTTTATAACCCTTACGTGGCGGATGAAGACATCAGGGTGTTCCTCGGCAGGTACTGCTCCTCGGTTTCGTGGCGGAGAGGATCCGGGCAGATTCGGGATCTGGACGGGCAAGAGGAGGTTCCAGGTCAAGCTGAGGGTGGACTCCGGCGATGCCGGAGGTCTGCTTCACCTTCCTGGCAGTTTCGCCATCGGGCCTAACCGGGCTTCCTCCACTACCCTGGACAGCCTCTCTTTTGCTGGAAGTGTGGAGCGCTGGGCCACAGTAAGGAGGGCTGCAGTGGGAGGAGGTGCCACCTGTGTCAGGCGGAGGGCCACGAGCAGCCGAACTGCGGGGCACCAAAGACCTGCAGCCTCTGTGGGAGCGAGGAGCACCTGTACCGCCGCTGCTCCCTCGCGGATCGGTACCTATGCTAGCCTCTTCGACCAGTTAGCTGAGGCTGGGCGCCTGCCTCGTGGCGGAAGAAGCCGGTCCAAGTCGGCAACAGGCAGAACCAGCGAAGGAGGTGAGACCAGCAAAGGATGCAGCAACGCAACCAACGAGCCAGGCAGCAGAGGTCCCGCAGGCAGAGAACGGCGCCAGCACCCAGACCCAGGGGCCAGGCCAGGCAGCAGAGGCCCTGTCACCGGAGAGGGCTCTTCAGGCCTCGCAGGGATGCTGGAGGAGCTGCCACTGGAGGAAATCCCAGGGCAGAGTTGGGCGGAAGCGCTGATGGAGGACTTAAGGGCAGCTCCTGTCACCGGTCCAGCCGAATGGGCGACCATGGAGTCCTCCAACAGCCTGGATTTGCTGGAACTGAGTGTGGTGGCTGAGACCAACAAAAGCCGCCAAACCAGGGCAGCAGAGGCGGCGGTGGGAGGAGAGGGAGCCGAAAAGAACTCGGGTCGAGGAAAGGCAAGAGTTCAGCCTCTTCTCGCCGGAGGAGGTGCAGGCGGAATCTGGAGGTGAGGAGGAACAAGCGGGGGAGCAGCTGCTCCCGCTTGCATTAGACTCGGACATTGGGGGAGCAATCTCGGGGAGGAAGCCAGGGAGGAGGAGGAGGAGGAGGATGGACACAGGTGATGTCAAAAAGGAGGGCCTCAGGTGGAGGTGGAGGTGGGGGGAGGGGAATGGGTAGGGGAAAATTGGAGGACTGATGGGACATATCGGGGACTAAGGCAGCGTGGTGGGGCCTTGGGTGGGTTGGGGAGGTGGGGAGGAGGGCCGAGAATGAATGGGTGGGGAGGGGGAGGTACCGGGGAGGTTATGATGTTGCTTATGTTGATTGTTATGTCTAGTTCAGTTTTCTTAAAATATTGTTTATTTTGTTGGTTTATGTTATGTTGATGTTTGGCATATACCATGTCAACTTTGACAATGGCAACCCTCAACGTGAGGGGTATTAAGCAGCCCCTGAAGAGGGCTGCAGTGTTTTTGAGTTTAAGGTCATTTTATTTTGATATTTTATTTTTGCAAGAGTGCCATTTGAGTTCTGGGGAAGAGGAGAGGGAATTTTCAAAGGGGTGGGACTTGGGGCCTGCCGCTTGGGGGTGGGGGATGGGAGGGGGATGGGGTGGGAATATTGTTTAGATCCTTTGATTGGGTGGTGGAGTCGGGTGGTGTCGGTGGTGCCGGGAGGGTATTGTGTGTAGATGGGAGGTGGAGGGGCAGAGCTACAGGGCCATAGGGCTCACGCACCATGTAGGCGGGGCAGAGGCAGGGGTTCTTCCGCCTGCTGGAGCCCCTCCTCTGCACCAATAGGCTAATTTTAGTCGGGGGATTTTAATGTCGATATAGACACCGAGGGAGGGAGGGACCTGGCCCAAGTGATGGCAGGGGCAGGCCTGGTTGATTTGTTTAGGAGGTCGAGCCGCAAGCCTCCGGCATACCTGGAGGAACTCCAGGGGCAATTCGCCGCGCTGGACCTCCTGTTTGTGGCGGGTAGAGGACGGTGCAGTCGTGCCTTCTGAGGCCCTTCTGGGCCTCCGACCACTGCATGGTAATCGGCAGCATCCGTGGTAGACGGGAAGCAAAGGGGAAGGGGTCATGGAGGTTGAATGCGCCCATCGCCCAGGACCCCCACTTTGTCGAGGTCTTCCGCCAACTTTATGTTGGGTGGAGGCGCTTTAGGATGCTGTACGGTTCGCAAACGGAGTGGTGGGAGGACTTGAAAGAGGATTGCCATCTTATGTCGCTGGTGGGGACAGGAGATGGCAAAAGGAAGAGGGAAAAGGCCAGGCAGTGGTCCTGGCAATTACAAAGGGCCTGGCAAGACGGCGATCAGGGGCGGCTCAGGGAAGCTAGTGAGGCCCTCACGGGCCCACTACGCAGGCTGAGGCCCATAGCTACTTTGTCCAGGCAGGCAGGCAGGCGCCGAGCAGGACGAGCGCCCCACACGCTACTTCTTTAGTAGCGCCAAAAGCCGCCAGCGGGGTCCTACATTGAGGGCCTGAGGGAAGGTGCCCTTGTCCAGACGCCGATAGACAAGATGCTGGGCGTGGCTAGGGCCTTCTATAGCGACCTCTTCCAGCGAAGAGAGTCGAGGAGGACCTCGCAGTTGGAGTTTCTGGAGGTCATCGCCGTCAAGTTGCCGGATGGCGATGCCTCCGGAAGTTGGAGGGACAGGTGTCCCTGGAGGAGGTGGAGGGAGCTATGCTCTCCCTGAAAACCGGAGTGGCTCCCGGTTGCGACGGGTTGCCCGCCGAGTGGTACAGGACTTTCTGGCCACTGGTGGGCCCAGATCTGCTGGCCGCTTACAGGGAGGCGGTTGTGAAGGGCTCCTTCCTCCGTCCTCATGCGAGTGGGGCACACGCCTGCTGCATAAGAAGGGCGACCGGGCGGACTTGGCGAACTGGAGGCCGATCACTCTGTTGGACGGCCGACTATAAGATCTTCGCCAAGATGCTGGTTCGCCGCCTTAGAGGGTGATGGCCTCAGCCGCTCACCCTGACCAGACCTGTGGGGTGCCCGGGCGCATGTGCAGCATGAACCTGGCGTTGGTCAGAGATGCCCTGGTCTGGGCTGAACAACGCCGTGCGCCATTGGCTCCTGTTGAGTCTGGACCAAGAGAAGGCTTTCGATCGCTGCCTCACACGCTGCTCCTGTTCACGCTGTTGGAACGGATGGGCTTTGGTCCAGATTTTGTGGCTATGGTACGGCTGCTCTATGCAGGGGCGGCAGCCATGTCGCCATTAACGGGTTCCTCTCCGAGCTGATCGCGGCAGCGAGGGGGTCAGGCAGGGTGCCCACTGTCGCCAATGCTCTATGTGTTGTACCTAGAGCCTTTGGTGGAACGGTTGAGAAGGGAGCCTGCTTTTCAGGGACTTCATATCCCTGGGGCAGGCGGAGTCAGAGCTAAGGTCTCGGCGTGACGCCGATGACGCGACGCTCTTTATGGGGCGGACGAGGACTTTGTGCGGTCGGGCGGGTTCTGGAGGCATTCTCGAATGCCACCGGGGCACGTGTTAACCGCGTAAGTCCTCAGTCTTGTGCGCCTGGAGCTGCGGCCGGTCGGACAGAGGTCCCGGGGTTTCTCCCTGTGCCAGGATGGACTGAAGATTCTGGGTGTTGTTTTCTGGAGAGAGGGCAGCGCCCAGAAGAATTGGGACACCGCCTCAGAAAGCTACAGGCAAGGGCCGAGAGCTGGGGCAGGGAGAGATCTCTCCTTACTGGGAGAGTGGTTGCGGTGAATGCCGACCTGCTGGCAGGCCTCAACCATTTGGCCTATGTCTTCCCGTCCCGTCAGAACGGGAGGCGCCTGGAGCGCCTCATATTTACTTTCATTTGGGGGAGGAACGAGCAGGTCGCCCGGCCAGGATGTACATGGAGCGGGAGGAAGGCGGGAGGAGTGGCGGTGCCCCCTCAAGACTATGGCTATGTACGTGGCCTTCCTGGCGAGGTTGGTCAGGGGATCAGAGGGACACATGGCGTCCTGTTCGCAGTTCTGGTTGGGCTTTTCGCTGCGGGAAGTGATCCTGGAGAGGTACAGCGCCATGGTCAACCGACCGCCCATGGCATTACACAGAAGGTGGCCGAGTTCCTTAGGGACCGCCGTGGTGCCTGGTGGATGGCCTTGTGCTAGACCACCGAAAACTATATACAGGAAATGGAGAGACTGCTGTGCGGCACAAACCAGTGTGGCCCCACCCGTATGCCGGGCATCGACTGGGCAGCATTACAGCCCAAGTGGCTGGACGGGCCAGCAAAGATCTGCACTGGTTGGGGGCTCTGGGACGCCTCCGGTGAGGGAACGCTGCATCGGGCATGGCGTGTGTCGCTCGCTTCTGTGTCCGGTCGGATGCGGAGGCGAGGAGACGATCGAGCATGCGATGTGGTCGTGCCCGTCGCGACCCGCTTCTGGAGACGCTGCGTGTCAGAGTGGTGGGCAGCTGGAGGGGGAGCGGACATTCACCGCGACCTGCGTGCTGCACGGCAGTGGGTTGGAGCGCATGGAGCCTGAGAGGGCGAGGCCACTGTGGCAAAGCCGCCTCGGTGGCGGCGCGGTTGTGGGGCACGAGGTGCGAGTGCATCCGAGCCTATCCCCACGGGTCAACCAGGGAGCCTGTTCCGGCATTCAGGGCCAGACTCAAAGGTAGGACAGGGGAGGATGGTGGACAGGGATTTGTGAGGGTAGGAGTGGGAGGGGTAGAGGCGGGGGCTTCTCGGGTGACAGTAGTGGGAGATCCTTGGTGGCCTCAGCAATGAGGGGTAGTGGAGGGAATAGAAGGTTGGGTTTTTTTTTGCTCTTTGTTGGGCATTTTTTCAGGTGGAGTACCTTATTTGTTAAAAGTATTCATAATGGGTAGTCAAAGAGTTTTGTTGCGTTTCGTTCTTATCATTTATGTAAAACCATTGTTTGTGATTTTTATTTCTATCATTTATGAAGATGTACTTAATTTGTTATAGTCTTGCTTTATATGAAAGTTTTAATTGTACATTTGGATGTTTTCATGGAATTTGCTTTAGGATTTTTGATGTTTTCATGAAATTTGAGTGATAGCTTTAATTTTGTGGATTATTGCTTTCTTTGAATGAGTCCTGGCTTTTGATGCTCTATGGATTTATGATTTGTGTAATGTGGTGTGCATGCTTTGGCTAATAAAAAAAAAAAAAAAAAAAAATCTGTTCTTATCAGTTTAATATCTGATACTGCCCCTACCCCGGGACCATATATTAAATTGATTTTTGGAACAGGGAGATGGAATAGGGGCTTGCTCTGTCCACTCCAGCGCATCGATCCGGTATTGCAGTACTTCCGGAACGGTGCACCTCCTCTATACTGTCAAAGAAAGATAATGTCTTTATATCGGTCTGCTGCTTTTGCTAAGCGCTTATATGTGAGTGTACGCGGTGCACTTTGTTTCTGGATTTCGGCATTTGAGCTGTCTGTGATCTCACTCAATTCACATTTCACCTCAGGAAAGGGCTTTTAACGTTGTTCGGGCCAGTGTGCTTTTGTACAAGTGGAGCCTGTACTTTTACACACATTTTGGCTGCATTTTTAAACCGAACTGTACCCGATGATAAGCGCACACTAAAGTAGTTTATTTTCTGCATATAACAAATATTTATTTCATGACTACGATTTAACTTAACCAGATAGTTGTTGTTGATTTATTAACCTTGTTGTTGTTATTGTTATTATTATTACTATCAATAATAAATTAATACAGCAGCCATCATTTATGGCAGACGGATCTATCTATCCGAACTATGTATCCGGACTCTTTATTACCGGTCGGACACAAAATTCGCCTCATGCGTGTTTGTTCAGTGTTCTTTGTTCATATAGTTGTTGTTATATAGTCATTTTGAATGAAGTATAAAGTTGAAAGCAGATTTTCTACCCCCGTTATTTGGTAATAAAATGGATGGAAGCGAGATTTCTTGTAGAGAAGTCGCTTTCTGTTTCGGCTGTAACTGACCTGCACACCAGGGGCGGCAATCTGTACCGAGGCTTTAAAACGGTCTTCATAAAAAAAAAAAAATGTAAAAAAAAAAAAATGACTGACTCTCACTGCTTACCGGTAGCAATGCGCTGTTTCTGCTCGACTGGCTATTGTGATTTTGGTATACATGCTACAATTAAAAGCAGTTTCCTGAACACCGCGGGTCTCATTACGTATTCAGAAGCAGTGCATCATGGGAAGTATTGTACTGTCGCTGCTAAGAGAATAAACGACCCCGCAGCTTTATGTATAATAAAACTAGTATAACGCGGTGCAGTACTCTTTTTAGACTGCAGTGTCTTAGCCTCGGATGTTTGTGTAATGTTTAGTGCTGTGTTCTTCACCGTGACGGTAAACAGTGTGTGTTGTGGTGCGGCCGGTAGCCGACGGGAGTGGAATTCATACTTACCTGGCAGGGGAGATACCATGATCAAGAAGGTGGTTCACCCAGGGCGAGGCTCAGCCATTGCACCTGGCTGTGTTGACCCCTGCGAATTCCCCAAATGTGGGAATCTCGACTGCATAATTTGTGGTAGTGGGGGACTGCGTTCGCTCTCCCTGATATTCGGTCTTCTAAAACAGAAGCTGTTCTCATATATTAGTGTGGCTGTCGAGTCAATTTATTTTAACGTGCATATAATTGTAGCATCATGAAAACTCCAGCCATTTAAATGTAGATAAATCATTGCCGTGAATACGGTTAAGGATCATAAGGATCATGATTAATGGAAGGTGTTGCACCTTGACATGTACAGTAAGATCATTTCAGTCTCATCCTGTTCCTAATTACTGTAAAAACATCATGTCTTTCTAAATTCTCCCCATTAATCAGTGTCAGAAATTGAGACCTTCCTTACCTAATAAAGTAGTCCTTTTTTCCTTTAATAGCTACCCTTTTCCTGTAAGAAAAGCTCTTGCTCTTTAGTACAGAAGCTACTTAATGGTTATCTATGGGAATGGTTGTTCAGGTCACGCCCGCTTTTGGGTGCGAGTCTCTTCAAAGTCGTTTCCAAATGGAACTGTTGGTGTCTGCATGGGTTCCATTCAGACTGTTTTCCATTAGTAACAACAATATTTATTTTCCAGTCAGTCAAGCACCATTTATGGGTTTTTTTTTTTTTTATTGTTATTTTGTAAAGAGGAAAATGAGCAGAACATAAGATTATTGATCAAATGAACATTTGAAAGTTTGTAGTTTTATTGTGTCCTGTTTTGGGTACGTTGCACTCAACAGCCGGCAGCCTTCTTACTCAAGCATCCACTTTGCCACCACACCCCACGCTCAGGCACCATGTGCATCTCCTGTGATAATCATTCCACATGACTGATGGCAAGTGTTCTGACAAAACTTCACACACACATGGACAATACCTTTCAAACACATTTTATTTGAACCAACTTGTATTTTATTTGTAAATTTTGTGTTTTTGTGTCTTGTATCAAATATTACATGCCTTGAAGACAAAAAGAGGTGTGGATGTAAAATATAATGCCACCGTGACAATAAAATCTGATGAAAGGAAAATCTGTTCTCATCAGTTTAATTGATAACTTCAACTGTACAACGATGGCTTTCAAACGATCTTCATAAAATTGTTCAATATTTTTACTGACTCTTATTACTTACCGTAGCAGTTTCTCCTGGCCTGACTATTGTCATTTTAGTGTACATGCTAGATTTATATAAAAAAAAAGCAGTTCTGCTGAACATTATGGATCTCATTACATATTCAGAAGCAAGCGTGAATAAACTGTCAATGCGAGCATGCTTATTTGGCAGCATTCCTGGCTTGTGATTGATCGTCTACAGTCAATCTAGGATGTTATCGGTAGGCCACAGTGGAAGTCTACACTGACCGTAGACTCTCGCCAGTCGGAATTGTAATTGTCTACAGTCACCGTAGACTTTGCACAACTGTAGAATCTCAAAATTTGCGCTGTACAGAAGTAAAAATGAATTGTAGCGTGATTAGTCCGGCGTCTACAGCGTCACACACGCCATCATCTTCACCGCTCTCTCTCCTGGATTTTCCTTAGCACAGATCAAATGTGTGAATATGTGAATGCCCCAGTGCTGGTCTGCAGAGGAAAGAAACTGGTGGCGGCACATGGGTCTTGGAAGCCTTGGTGATTTCTTTACAGGTTTAGATTTAAGGTGCACAGCACTGCCCTGAACAGTCAGAGCCTTATAGGCTCTGTGTTTTCCAGTCAGCATGGCCTGTTGATTCTTCTGATGATTCATTGATCTTCTGTTTCCTTTCTCAGGTCATCTTTGCCTTTCTTACGTGGTTTGCAAAGCGCCTACCAGTTTGCAAAATCATGTTTGAGCAATTGGAAAAAAGAAACAGCGCAGTTTAAAACAAACAAACCAACAAAAAATGCTGTGCCAGGCTCCGCCTTTATTTTTTATTAATTGCCTGGTTTAACAAATTATGATGTTTCGGCTCCCAGGCTTGCTCTGATTGAATAAGAAGAGAGCAATGGTGGGGAAAAAAAAACAAAAACACTAACGGCTGATTTTCTTCTAATAAACACACAAAAATGATATAGTAAATGATCATCAAAAATAGCTTTCTCCAAATGAAAAACAAAGTTAAACATCACCTCTATGCCCATCTTTGTGGCAACGGTCACGGAACCGAACTAAATTATGGCCGCTGCAGGTTGCCATAGTTACCCGCTATAGTGGCTGTATTTTTAAGTGAGCCTAATCCCAGTATGGTATTGTATGACATGGAGAGCGTAAGCCAAGATGGGCGCCTTGTTAAGACAAAGTTTTCGGAGTTCCTGATGGCAAACTATACATATTACAGAAAGTATAGCTGTATTAACGCTTTTTGTTTGTTTGTTTGTTTGTTTTTCTCTTCTCTGCTACATTTGCTGGATCATACATTAGTACATTCCATTAAGAGCATAAGTATGCCCATTTGACAAACGCAGTTGAGCGATCAGACACTGTCGATTAATTGCATGGATGTCCATGATTATGCTTCTCCTGCCAATGTAAATGAGCTAGATCTCTGCGCGACTTCACTCCCACTGTCACTCCTAGCAGGCCACCTTGCTCACAAAAAAGGTAAATCTTGAGTCTAAACGAGGCAGGCCCGACTCTGCTATCCCATTTCCACACTCTCCTCGTTGATCGACACTTTCAGGTCTGGACGCAAGACTCGAAAGGAACGATTAGCGCCAATGCTCTGAAGATAGAAGGGCTGAAGAAAACGGGGGACTTTGTATAGGGCAAAAGTGCGAAGTACAAGATCTACAAAAGAATGTGAAAGATGTAGATTCCAGGCTTAAAGATCAAGAACGTCTCACGAGAACCTGAGGAAACACGATTTCTGATCTGGAGAGATACTCTATGGGAGGTGGAATTTGGGGATTGCTTTGGAGTGCACTGAGACTTTCAAGGAAGATATCAGATCCGAGGTCGCTCGAATCTGCAGCGAGGCTTATCCCGAAGCCAAGAGCAAGTACCCGATGTTATTGTGGCTGACATTGTGCATCGTGGCTAGGGAGGAGAGGTGACGACAGCACAAAACTCCTCGCGCGCGTTCGCATTATGCAGTTCACCTCACCTGGGTTATCCGCGATGCCTTGTGGAAAGCTGCCAAGAAGTCCCAGTTTCGTCAAAGACAACAACCCTGCGCTCGCAGAGGACTTGACTTTGCCGGACCGGGAGAGACGGGAAGAACTTAACTGGCCAAAGAAGTGAGGGAGGCCGAGGGCTGCTGGAAAAATGGCCTATTACGTCCGGAGCGCGTATGCGTTCATTGGAAAGGTGTGGGAATTGCTTTGCGAGTTCCGTCATGAGGATCGTGTATGCTCTTTTTGTAAGATGTTTGACTCTCATAACTGTCACTATGGCGTTTGAGCTATCGTGGTATTACAGCCGACCTTTTAAATTGGTCAGGTAAGCCTGCTGTTCAACTCAGTTTTCTTCTCATCTATCAGTCAGTTTTGGAACTTTTTGCTCTTTGCTTTGATTTGTGTTGACAGCTGTTCATTGCTGTTTGTTTATCAATGTCAGATATCGCTCATTTCTCTTAATGCCAGGGGTCTAAGAAATCAATGTAGAAGCAGCGAAGCCCTCTTTTTTTTGTTTGTTAAAAACCATGGATCAGACTTTCTGCTCTTTTTCAAGAAACCCATTCCATACAGGTGATGACGTTAAATTTTGGAGGTCCCAGTGAGGCAGCGGGAGTGTATATGGAAATGTCGTGCGAAGAACGGCACAGAACGACCGGGGCAGGTGTCACCATTCCAAAAACAAGTTTGCTGGGTGAGATTCTTTACATGTTGTCAGTGGATCCCGAGGAGTCATTTTCTCTTGTTAGTGGTTTCACTTGGTCAGACCATCTCAGTGTTATTAAATGTGTATGGGTACAATCCTCCTATAAGAAAATTCCACTTTAATTGGACAATATCAGTGAAAATATATACAGTACTGGTTTTAAATGGTGATTTAGATAGGTTTCCCCTAGAGCTGCTTACTATAAGTCCTCAATTATGAATAATTTCATGTTATGCGTTTTTGTGTTGTTGGATGTATGGAGAGCAAATATATTCCACTGGGTAGAGTGACTTTATAAATTGGAGCAGCCAGGACCGTTTTCCTAAAGCAGTCCCGAATAGATTACTGGCTCATTTCTCAAAGCCTAGCAAATAGTTGTAAATCAGTCAGCATTCATGCTACACCTCCTTACGTGGATCACAGTGCCAAATCTCTCTTAGGCTTTGTCTTTCTGCACCCCTTCATTTCCAGCTCTTCTCCTTCTTGTTGGAAATTGAAATCAATTCTCTTACCATTTTGAAGATGTTAAAGAAGAATATTACATCATTGATTGAGCAGTACTGGAGAACAGCTTCAGTGTCAGATTCATATTGTTGCCGGTAGGGAGCTGTTCAAGTTTGAAATTAGTAAATACTTTCGAAAAATCCGGGTAGTAATTTAGCTTAAACTGAAGAGAGCAACAGAAGAAAATAAGGTGGTGTCTAAATTAAAATATTTTCTTCTCTGAACCCCCAAGAGTTTAAGTTTTCTGAATCTGATAAGCTTGAGTACGCTGACCTGCAGTCTAAATTAGATGAGATGTACACTTATGGGGCACAGGGTGCTTATGTGTTAGATCTAGACAAAAAATGGCTGGAGGGAGGGAGAATGTAACACAGCATATTTTTTCAGATTAGAAAAGAATCGCTTAAGTACTACTAATTGAAGCTCTTAATACTGAGGGGACAGTCCCTAATAATCCTCAGGAGCAATTGCACATTTCTGTGTGCTAAATTTTGTAGTAATCTGTATAAAATAAAATAAAAATTTTCTGAAGAGGCAGCCCATACTTTTCTGGAGTCTGTTAAAGATTGTAAGACTATCTCAAGAGATGATAGGAAAATCTCTGTGATAGTGAAATCACTGTATCTGAAGTTAGTAGTTCAATTCCTAGAACTTTAAAACAATAAATCTCTCCCGGCAGACGGACAGGCTTACTCGCAGAGTTCTGCAAACAGTTCTCTCTAAAGAATTGTCTCTCCTTTTTACTTAAGGTTTTTTGAAGAAAGCATACAGAATAGAGAGCTCTCCCCCGACTCTCGCTCAAGGCTTAATTACTTTTAATTCCAAACCTAAAAGATTTTTACTTTTAACTGACAATTGGCGTCCCATTTCTCTATGCTTAACATGGTGATTTTATAAAAATACGCCTTGCTAGCTATTATGTTTGCTAAACGACTAAAATCTGTATTATTGGGTTCTGTTATTGTAGATATGGAGACGCCAATCTGTTTTTTTTTGAACAAAAAAAGACTTACATAGTTAACAATATACGGTTTGATTCTTGAGTTTATTAGATTAATCAGACTTGATCTAGGGAGGACAGCTTTCATTCTTTTCTTTAGATTTCTATAAGGCTTTAGATTCCTTTGGAGCACCAATTTTATCATTAATTCACTAGATAAATTTGGTTTTGGGGATATGTTTTGCAGAGTAATTAAAACCCTTTCACAATAATGGGAGTGCTTCGATTAAATTAAAGAATGGCACTTCACCACGTTTGTAGTTTATCCAGAGGAGTGAAGACAAGGGTGTCCCCATTTCTCCCTATTTATTATTCTTTCTTTGCATTGCATGCTACTGTCAACATCTGTATGTGGAAAGTGCTATTCAAAGCATCTGTATAGCGGATCGAGAAATATTTATTAGTCAATTAGCTTGAGATGACACCACCTTATTTTTAAGAGATGCTTCCCAAATCCCTACAGCAATTAATCATATAAAACTTTTTCTCTGAAGCTGTCGGGTCTTAATCTAAACATAAGTAAACGATGAATTAATGTCTATTAAAGATTGTACAGCACCCACTATTTATAATATTCCAGTTAGATCTGAAATTACATATTTAGGCATTATGACAACTGAAATCAAGATGTAAAAGATGTACCTTGAATTTTGACCCAGTTATAATATCAAAGCCCAAAGGAGATTTAATGTATGGTTGCAGAGAGACTTGGTAGCCTGAGAGGCAGAGTACTGCTTGCATAGGCGCAGGAGCATCTCCAGGCTTACATACTCTGCACTCTCTGCTCATCATGCCGGACAGCAGCAAATTTGTAAATCCGTTGATAAAAATCCTGTTTAATTTTTGCTTGGAAAAACAAAAATCCATTATGTCAAGAAGCCTGTATTAATGAACACGCATGAGTATGGTGGGTTGAATTTCCTTGATTTCTCTTCTTTAAACAACACTTTCAAAATTAGATTGGATTAGACAGCTTTTGTGTAATCCAAACTCAATCTGGGAATTTTATCCCCAATTACCTCTTTTCCAAGTCAGAGGTGGTCTCCCTTTTCATTGGATCTGTAATTATGATATTTGCCAAAAATCACCTTACAATTTATCTAAATTTCATAAACAGGCATTACTTGCATGGTCATTAATTTTTAAGCACAATTTCTCCCCTCACCGGTACTCCATTTGGAACAATCAAGACATACGCATACAAGAGTGCATCTCAATAAATTAGAATGTCATTAGAAAAAGTTCAAGTTTATTTCAGTAATTCAACTCAAATTGTGAAACTCGTGTATTAAATAAATTCAATGCACACAGACTGGAAGTAGTTTAAGTCTTTTGGTTCTTTTTAATTGTGATGATTTTTGGCTCGCATTTAACAAAAACCCACCAATTCACTATCTCAACAAATTAGAATATGGTGACATGCCAATCAGCTAATCAACTCAAACACCTGCAAAGCGTTTCCTGAGCCTTCAAAATGGTCTCTCCGAGTTTGGTTCACTAGGTAAGCCACAAACATTCATTGCCAGAAGAAGCTGGCTGTTCACAGAGTGCTGTATCCAAGCATGTTAACCAGAAAGTTGAGTGGAAGAGAAAAAAGATGCACAACCAGCCGAGAGAACCGTGAGCCTTATGAGGATTGTCAGGCCAAATCGATTCAAGAATTTGGGTGAACTTCACGAGGAATGGACTGGAGGCTGGGGTCAAGGCATCAAGAGCTACCACATAGACGTGCAAGTTAAGGAGTTACAATAATACGACAATACAGTTGTCGTGTCCTCTTAAAGTTAAGCCAATTTCCTGAACCACTGACGATGTCAGAGAGCGTCTTACTCTGGGCTAAGGAGAAGAAGAACTGGACTGTTGCCCAGTGGTCCAAAGTCCTCTTTTCAGATGAGAGCAAGTTTTGTATTTCATTTGGAAACCAAGGTCCTGGAAGTCTGGAGGAAGGGTGGAGAAAGCTCATAGCCCAAGTTGCTTCTTGGGAAGTCCAGTGTTCAGTTTCCACAGTCTGTGACATTTGGGGGTGCAATGCCATCTGCTGGTGTGTTGGTCCATTGTGTTTTTGAAAACCAAAGTCACTGCACACCCACGTTAACCAAGAAATTTTTGGAGCACCTCATGCTTCCTTCTGCTGACCAGCTTTTTGAAGATGCTGATTTCATTTTCCAGCAGGGTTGGCACCTGCCCACACTGCCAAAAGCACCAAAAGTTGGTTAAATGACCATGGTGTTGGTGTGCTTGACTGGCCAGCAAACTCACCAGACCTGAACCCCATAGAGAATCTATGGGCTATTGTCAAGAGGAAAATGAGAAACAAGAGACCAGAAATATGCAGATGAGCTGAAGGCCACTGTCAAAGAAACCTGGGCTTCCATACCACCGCAGCAGTGCCACAAACTGATCACCTCCATGCCACGCCATGAATTGAGGCAGTAATTAAAAGCAATAAGGAGCTCCCTACCAAGTTATTGGAAGTACATGTACAGTAAATGGGAGACATACTTCTTCAGAAGGCCAACAATTCACTAAAAATATTTTTTTATTGGGTCTTATGAAGTATTCCTAATTTGTTGAGATGGTGAATTGGTGGGTTTTGTTAAATGTGAGCCAAAATCATCACAATAAAAAGAACCAAAGACTTAAGAAAACTACTACAGTCTGTGTGCATTGAATTTATTTATCATACACGAAGTTTCACAGTTTGAGTTGAACTACTGAAATAAATGAACTTTTTCCCACAACATTCTTAATTCATTGAGATGCACCTGTATAAGAGGAAATCTTTGTTTTTTAGTAATTGGTTCGAGAAAAACATTTTGACTGTTTCCCAGTTAGTTAACTCAAGAAGGTCTCTTATTTTAAGTTACTGAAGAATTTTTATGTCAATTTAATTTTCCAGTAACCTCCAAAAGAATTCTCTCCATTGTCTTGGGCGCTTTATTCCTAAAGGAGCTATTATGCTTTTTAAAGGCCTCTGTTAGATGCGTCCAGCGCTTTATCTATTTCTTTAGACCCATTTGAAATCCCAGTAGGAAAAACTATGCTTTTTGTTACATCCTTCATCACGTAACTATAAGATTAGATCACTTTTTCAAAAGGAGCTTGTAAACAACTCCATATGTGATGTCTTATTGGAAGAATGTGGTTGATAAGTATTGATTAGGAGAAAAATATTATGGACTCTTGTCTTGAAATACACAATAACTAACCAGATCAGAGAGAAATCCTACATTCAAATTGTTACACAGATTATACCCAGCTAAAGTGTTTTTGAAAAGGTTTAAATCGAACATAGATACAAGCTGTTCTTTTTTGTGGTGACCCTAATGAAACTGATATGCATATCTTTTGGGATTGTCCTCACACACAGCTATTTTGGATCAAATTCTCTAATGTTATCAATCGCAGTGTGCTCCAGGGTTTCTCTCTGCTTTTTTAAGGATGTGCTGTTTGGCTTCTTTAATATATGCAAAAAGGTAAGAGTTGATGAATATTTCATTATTAACCTATTATTACTTCTTGCAAAATTTCATATTCAAAACCGCATGAGTAAATTCACTCATCCAAAATCCTTTATATCATTGTTTTTAAAAAAGAGGTTCAAGCAGTATATTCAAACTATTTCCATCTTCCAGAAGTATCTTAAGCCTTTTTAAAAACAGTTAATTTATTTAATAGTTTTAATTTATTTTGTTAACAGCTTTCGTTTTTTTATTGTTTATTTACTATTACACACTCCCACGTCTGTAAATGGTGCTTGCATGTAATGTCACCTCTTTTATGCCGTAATGTTGATATTCTCTGTATTTTGATCTTTGGTTTTCCTTGGCATTAATTTTTAAAAAAGAAAAGAAAGAAAGAGATATTGTATGACATCAACTGTAGACAAGACACGTTATTTTAGCATTCCTAATTCCCTTACATCGGAGTTTAGACTACTACAAACATCCTGGATGTTAAACTGTCTAAAGAAATTTTACGCGAACATGCACATTTAATAGAGAGTCATGTGCACTAGAGTTAATGAGGTATAACACTCAATCCAGGAGTTACTGGTTAAAACTAGGCTAAAAATAAGATTTTTTTTTTTTGTCAGCGTCTACGAATATGAATATTTTTTCATGCTGCTCATCATATTTGATGAGCTGCATATATGGACAATATTTATCATTACTAATGTATTGTAATATATTTATTAAAAGCAAATAAATGTAAAAACATCCTGGATCATATCGCACTTTATCCACTAGAGTGGTAGCAGTCAAGCGGGTAATATTATCTGTCGACGGTTGTTCTTTCTGTGCCCACCTAAACACGTGACAATACAGATCTTTTTCCAAGAATTTTCTTGAAAGCCATTTGACCCCGAGCTCATTTTTTTATTCTCTTTATTCAAAGATAGTTTCTGTTACAATTAATTCAAGTTTCGAGACTCTTTAGCCAGTTTTAATAAAGGGTTCCTTTAGGGCCAGAACAGGACAACAGTCACAATGGAAGCTAGAATCCCATCATGGCCAGTAGCTAGCCATGGTTTCTTCTGGAAAAAGGTGGATAGATTTGGTTGATAATTCTCACGGCTACCTTTTGTAACCAAAGAGGTATTTAACTAATGCATACAAACATGCATAAAGTAATAACCGTATTATGGATCTGGAGTATTAGACATCTATATCAATTAATCCTGGAAAAAATGGAAGAAAACAATCCTCTTTTTTTTTTTTTTTTTTTTTTGTTTAGTTTAACAACACATTTACTTTAACTGTGGGTCTTGAAAGTGTTGTACAGAAAATAACCCGTGTTTGTGATTAAGTCTTAGCAAAACAACTGCCACTGGCATGTACTGTGTGCCTGTAATAGCACAGCAAGCGTTCAGTTTTTTAGACAGTGACTGCCGTTTACACATAGTAAAAGTGTTTTGTTTTATTTTTCAGGGCTCGCCAGAGTATGTGAGAGTAATCGTTCAGCCAGAAAAGTTTTGACCAGTGTGTACATCATTGCCAGTTGTGCCGAGCACACGGTATCTCAAGAGCTGGTGCATAACGTGTTAGCCATCTTGACTTGCTTTGAATCACGGCGGCATACCAGCAAAGATGGCCAGGCCGGAAACTTCACTCTCCCTCCTCTGGACTGGATCAACCATCCTTTAAGATGTTAAGCTAAGGCGTAGGCAGAACCAGACTCACACTCTGGTTGAAGAGGCAATTTCCAAAACCATAGCTGTCGGCGGCGGCTGTTGAGCACTCGATCAGACGTAAGCTGAGTACGTTCACCAATGTGGCGCCAGGCCTTTTCCATCGCACACGGTAGGCTCGGAACTTCCGTGCTCTGAGTTCCACCATGCGATTCCGCTGATCGATGGTAAACCCTGATGGGCCTTCGCTCAGTAAAGGACAACTTGGAATGACGAAAAATTATAATAAATTCTTGAAATCCCCAAATTATGCGGAATTGCCACACATAGCACAGAGTAATGATAGTGCTTGCCAATATGTCCACGGAGCGCTATGAAGAGGTGGATTATGATCCCCTCCCTTTTATCTGGCTTTGCTTTTTATCCTTTTCTCACTGATCGATTGATTAATATAATGATAACTGGTGGCGAATTAGATGGTCAATCATATGTTACCTGTGATGAGTTTCTTGATGTATGATTAATGTATTTACAGTTACAGAGGTAAAAGAATGGTCAAGGCCTACCAATGTATGAGATTGGTCTATTTTAGTTATCTCATTAATCACGCTACACTATATGTTTGTTGCCTTTATACTTTTACCGTAACTAAAAGCACTGAAGTGTTAAGTAAATGTGTTCCCTTGAGATTGTCTTCTGGGGGTTCTAGCAGTTGGCGGAGGCCTATATAACAGGGCTACTTCAACAAACATCACAAGTTCAGTAGGCGTTCATGTGTGCAAAACTGCAACATGCAGACCATTAAAATGTTTATGACAACTCACTATAAATGGAATAGGATGAAAAATAAAGCTCACTGGAGTGGGAGTGGTATAAGTAGGAGAGGAGCAATAATGTAGGGTCTTTAAAGGAAACTATTATACATAACTTGTACCGGAATCATATTAGGCAGAGTTTTGTGGAATCCCTACAGGCTGCTTGCTTCCACTGAGACACGTCCACATCCACCCCACTGATATTTGTGTGATACGAGCCACTCGGTACATGTCTCATGTCTGGAGGATCCTAGAGCACTCTGAGGGGGGCCATCGTGTTGGCCTTCCCACACCTCATCTATTGCTTCTGTGAAATAGACCATAATGAACAGTTAGCACATGTTGTACAGTAGACAACATGTAACAATATATGTCAACATAGTGCATGATAAGGGACAACATCTATATAGTGTACATGTGCTTCATATGCTATGCTTCCAATATTGATGAACTACTAATAACTTTTTTTTTTTTTTTTAATATATATATGTTTGCGTTAGTTTATGTAGCTGGTGACTTGAAGAGGCTGACTCACTGTCGTCTATTCTGACAGGATCCTTTTTCCCAGAGCTTAGGCAGTGGCTATCTGGACAAGTCTGAGGCGTCTCCCGAGCCCCAAATTTTGGCAACTCTGAGAAGCGTGCGTTTCAGTTGTACCACTTTGACTTTTTACACAGAGCTTCGCACCCATGTCTTTCATCAGTGAGCCGTGTTAAAAGTTGCCGGGTCCTTTGCTCCTGACAGCCTTGATGAGCAGCTCCAAGCAGAGTGGGTTGTAGGCCAGCCCTGCTCCTGCTAGGTCAGACTTCGAACACAGCATGCTTGAAGTGGCTGTTCGCGCTTGTGAAGCGGCTGCATCGAATCGATGGATCCAATGGAATGTGTCCCAGGCGCACCACCATGCCACCGTGCACCCAAGGCTGGAGCGAGGTCTCAACAGCGGCCCGTTGAGATAAGTGTTATATGGCGGGCGACTTACACACTTACGGTCAAGAATACAAGCTCTTAGACACGGGCGTGATTGGCCTGCTGGAATCTGTCCAAGTTACTCCACGACACATGGGCTCCAGACATTCCAGTGGACTCTTCATAAGTAAGAACAAAATGAGACAATCTAAAAGAATACTCATTGTTACCTATGCTGGTACTGTAAACCACTCAGCTGTGCCTTTACCCTCTCCAGACAAGCTTCTTCAGTTGAGATATCGACCAGTAGAATTTGTCATGTGAATGTATATCTATTCCAAAAACAGTTTCCAAAAGGTCAAATGTAACATCTGAACAAAACAAAAACAAAAACAAAAAAAAACCTCATTCTGGCGTTATGTATACTTGTCGTGCGCTTTTCAGTGCAGAAAGGCTTGACCTGACTGCAGATGGGGACTGTAGGGCAGACTTTAATGAAGCTTTATTAAATGAGTGTCATCCAGCCATGACGGATTTCTGGTGGACGTTCTTGGGTGATGCATATCTAGACTTTCTGATGTACAGGTTTTATCATGAGAGAACCAGTGTGCCAAAAAGTTATTATTTGAACAGTATTCTAATTATTATTCCATTCTTTGTATTTCATACAACTTACTTGGGTCTTTCTTATCATAAATGCTGATTCCTAAACTTTCTCATCTGCACACTGGTGGTATGTTTGACAGGTGTGTGTGGCCATCCTGGAAACAGAGATCTATAAGACTTCTGAATACTGCTCTGCCGTTTCACGTGCTTAAGTCAGTCTAACCACAGGAGGTCACAAGCCAGTGTACTTGCGTGTGCCAGGTCCCAAGCCCGGATAAATAGGAGAGGGTTGTGTCGGAAGGGCATCCGGCGTAAGCGTTTGCCAGATTCAATATGCCAATCTCTAACATGACTTCCACACCGGGATCGGTTGGGGCCCGGTTAACGGCTTCACCGCCATCAGTGCCGTTGACCCACAGAGGCACTGGCGGAAATCGGAGCTACTGTTGGTCGAAGAAGGAGAGGAGGAAGGTGTCCGTAGGCAGAGAGAGAAGCCAGGAAAGGCAGGAGTTTAGGACTGGAAAAAGTACAGGGACTTTGAATGTATGGTACGATGACGGACGAGTAAAGGCAGAGAGCTGGTAGATATGATGCAGGAGGAGGAAAGTCGACATTCTGTGTGTCCAGATGACCAGGTGTGAAAGGGAAAGCAAGGCTAGAAGCATCGGAGCAGGAGTTTAAAACTGTTTTATCCATAGTGTGGACAGGAAGAAGAGAGAAATGGCGTGGAAGTGTGATCCCGAAGGAGGAGTTTATGAAGAATGTTCTGGAGGTAAAGAGAGAGTGCATCAGAATCAAATTGGGCGGTCAGAAACTGGAAATTGAAGGTGTGATGTTGAATGTTGTTGGGTGCTTACGCTCCACGAATGAGAGTTGTGAAACAAGAGAGGAGAAAAAGATGGATTCTGGAAGAAGCTGGCTTGAAGAAGTGATGCAGAGTGTTTGAGAGGTGAGAGAGTGAGTGATGGGGGCAGACTTTAATGGACATGTTGGTGAAGGGGAATGAACAGGGATAGAAGTAGTGATGGGCTGGGGTTTGGGTCTTCAGGTAAAGGAACCCCAGAAGGACAGAGGTTGGTAGACTTTGCTCTAAAAGTTTGGAGATGGCTGTGGTGAACACCTACTTTCCAGAAGAGGCAGGAACACAGGGTGGCGATATAAAGCGATGTGGGCGCTGAGGTGGTCCATGCTCTTGTGTAGACACTGCAATCCCAGGAGATTAGGGATTGCAAAGTAGTGGTAGGAGAGAGTGTAGCTAGACAGCACAGGATGGTGGTGTGTAAACTGACTCTGGTGGTGAGGAAGATGAAAGAAAGCAAAAGGCAGAGCAGGAGACAAAGTAATTGGGAAGTTGGAAAAAGGAGAAGTGCTGTGCGGTCTTCAGAGGAGGTGAGACAGGCTTTACAGGTAGTCAGGAGGTGCTTCGAGATGAGCTGGTCTACTACAACC
>CM042562.1:0-25000 GCA_023630585.1 Cranoglanis bouderius
CACACACACACACACACACACAAAATCTGTCTCTCTCACATACACACACAAAATCTCTCTGTTACACACACACACACACACACAAATCTCTCTTTTACACACACACACACACACAAAATCTCTCTTTTACACACACACACACACACAAAATCTCTCTCTTACACACACACACACACACACACACAATCTCTCTCTCTCTCTCTCACACACACACACACACACACACAAAATCTGTCTCTCTCTCACACACACACACACACAATCTCTCTCTCTCACACACACACACACACACACACACACAATCTCTCTGTGTCACACACACACACACACACACACACACAATCTCTCTGTGTCCACACACACACACACACAAATCTGTCTCTCTCACACACACACACACAAAATCTCTCTCTTACACACACACACACACAAAATCTCTCTTACACACACACACACACACACACACACACAATCTGTCTCTCTCTCACACACACACACACACACACAAAATCTCTTAGCCTTTATCGTTTTCTGTATTAGTAGAGGTTCTTGTTTTATTGCCAAGCCACTTCTCACATTTCCGCACCCCCTCCCCCCTTCAGCTTAAGCCAGTCACAAAGCCGCTCTCCGTCACATGACCATTCCTAACCGGCTCAACTGTCTGGTTGCCTAGGAAACTGAGCTTAAGGCAAAGGGGGAGGGAGAGAAAAAGGAGAAGCAGAAATTCAACAGAAGCCATTTCCAAGCTTCTAGCTCAAGAGTGTGGAACTGAGGTCAGAGAAGAAAGCAAACAGAGAGGAGGAAGAGTAGAACATTCTTCTCTGTAGAACATTTTACCCTTTAACTGACTTACTGTCCAGAAATTTAGACACACAGTACCTAAAAAAATATTATTATTATTATTATTATTACTACAAATATGACTCATGAAGATGGATTTTGTGTGTTACTATTTTAAACAAAGTGTTTTTTTAAATTATTTTTTTAAGCATTTCTTTATACTGATATGTCGCAGTAGAATAGGAATTCAGTAATAAAAACGTGCAAATTTCCCCATCCATCTACCTCCGGTAAACAAACTATTGTTGTGTCTCAAATTGCATACTTATGTACTATTCTAGACTGTTATTGAGTACTAAGACTAACTGGCTTTCCTAATACAGTTAGTGTTTACATTTTTAAAACCTCTCCTGTAGCCTTTAAACCTACCGAACAGTAAGGTTTACATACCAGTCTTCTGATTTTTCTAGATTAATAAATACTTCTGAATGTAGGGTCAGAGTTTTAGATTGGACATGCAGCTCATGACAACAATCACGACGACGGCAGAAAGTTTTAACAAAGTTCGCCAGTGTGTTTAACATCGCTGTGAATGACATCGCTAAACATTTTAAAGTTCACCTGGAAACCTGACAAACAGAGATGTTTTGGCAATAATGTGCCAGCTAGTAAATGTTACATCTAGGCTAATCGTCCAGTTGTACATAAGGTATGCAAGTGAGTGAACAGTGTTGCCCATTTTGCCGCTGCCCCTGCACATGCACTGCTTTGGGTCGGGCCGCATTACACCACCCTGGCGTGGATTATTTTCCTATAAGAATGTATCATGTCATGATTTAGTTCCTTGTGTATCATTGGAAATTGGAGGTCTTTCCCTTTCAAACGCACCTCCTGACTTTTTGACAAGCTGTGTAAAGAAATGCCACAGGACTGGTATGTCGATGCAAGGAATATTACTTTGGTTTTTTGTCAGTAATGTCACACATATGTTAACGAATTAATAAAATGTTACAGTAGGCCTAAATTATAAATCTGGATTTAAAAAAATGCACAGTGATCAAGGCTTGTGGTTGCAGAAAATTCATAATGTCCATTTAGATTTGTTTGCCCATAAAGTTAAGGAATCTCTGCAGGAATCAGGAACGAAACCCTTTAAACTGATAACACAGGAAATAAAAAGTGCCGTGCTGAATCTTAGTCCTTGTTTATTCTTAAAATAAAAATACATAATTCAAATCTACCTCTAAATTAATTCTATAGAGACAAAAGTTCGTGGTCGCAGTGTGACATTGTCAGAGACTTAAACCTTCCATTAAGACCTCGTGCACTGGAGGCTTGCACATGAGACAAGCTCCCAGTCCGACCACGTGCTGCCTCATGCAGCCGCTTATGCAGGAATGTACCAACTACAGAAATAGGGGGGTTCAAATCGCTGCAAATCGGCTAGAAAAGAAACTTCTGAGCGCCAAAAGCCAAAGTACGATATCAGTTCAGTACAAAATTATTATTATTATTATTATTTTAAAGGTTAACGTTAACTAATCAGAAGAAAAAGTGGATGAAATCTGGAACAAACTACTCAGTAGATATCGCAGGTCTCTTTAGGAGAGTCTGCAGAGTTTTAAACCGTATCTGATTGGTTAACTGCTTCAAAGAATAAGACGCGAGACTTTTCCACGTGGTGAAGATGACGTCACTGCCTCCTTGTTTTATAAAGTGCTGTAACGTGTAGTCGCCCCTTCTCTCTTCAAACCGCCAGCGTTTCCTTCATTCAGAGCTCCAGCTCACTTCCTGCAGGTAGCTTAGCGTAATGTTTTAATATTGTTTAGCTTGGTTTCTGTGATTGATGATAATCTTCTGGGGTGTTGTTTTGTTTTTGTTTTTTGCAGGACGACAGAGTTGTATCTGAAATGGCGTCGACAGCAGGTACGTAGCTGTGTGTAAAGTTTGCAGAGAGAGAGAGAGAGAGAGAGAGAGAGTGTGTGTGTGTGTGTGTGTGTGTGTGTGTGCGCGCGCGCGCCAAAATTTGGCCAGGGTGCAGCGACTGCATGAAGGAGTGTTGACCAGAAAATAACCTGAAACCTTGAAAGTTTGTTTCCATGATATGTTAATTAGGTTCTTGATCATTCTCTATCATTACGAAGTAACTAGCACTAATGGGCCGATTGCTTTTGATTTTGTCAACACAGTATTGTTTGATCACGTGTAACACAGTATTGTTTGATCACGTGTAACACAGTATTGTTTGATCACGTGTAACACAGTATTGTTTGATCACGTGTAACACAGTATTGTTTGATCACGTGTAACACAGTATTGTTTGATCACGTGTAACACAGTATTGTTTGATCACGTGTAACACAGTATTGTTTGATCACGTGTAACACAGTAAGGTTTGATCACGTGTAACACAGTAAGGTTTGATCACACTTGATCAATGTCTATGTGCCTTATTTATTTATTTGTTTATTTATTTATTTATTTATTTATTTATTTATTGGACTTGAGGTACTTCTGAAAACAAAAACCCAGTGCATGTCGCAACATGTGATTCATCCAAATCCACAACTCTATTGGTCTCATAGTTGGAAAAAAACTAAATCCTGTGTTGCCTGTTTCTGATTCCATACATTTTAGGAGGGACATAACAGGATACACAATAGACTGAGTAGGTTTTAAAAAAAGCATGTTGTGTGTGTGTGAGTGTGTATTTTTGATTCAAAATGATTAGTTTTGATTTTATTATTATTATTATTGTTATTAAGCATTAATTGCAAACCTGTGCTTGCACAACAGAACTGGACAAGGTTGAAAATCCCTTTTCTGGTTAAGGGGGACAATAAACATGACGTTCACTCGAGCATTTCCTGAAGAAGACAACAAAAGTCCTGTAGCAAATATTCAGGACACATTAATTACTCCTACATGACTACTTGATGTATTTAAGTTTGTTTTTTTCAGTGCCATTCATTCGTTAATTATATCAAACATTTATTAGGACTTAAGGTAGGCAGTGAATTAAACCACTGTGAGGCGTATTAGTGGGTTTGCAATTTTCTTTAACCGTTGTAAAACATGTTCTGTGCCGGTAATTGGTACAAAAGCTTTCTTTATGCATTATATTGTTTTACATAATTATTTTGACAGTGATGAATTTGCCCACCTCCCAATTTATGTTTTTTCAGGGAATCTCTGCCTATGCAACTGGTCAACATTTAATGAGTTCCTGCTTTGTTGTTCTTTCCCCTACCGCTTTGTAGAACTGAAGCTTGGCAAAAAGCTCAGCGAGGGCAAGACCAAGCAGATCTTTGAGCTGCTGGACATGCCGGGCCAGGTTCTGGTCCAGTCCAAAGACCAGATCACAGCGGGCAACGCAGTGAGGAAAGACCAGATGGAGGGCAAGGCAGCCATCTCCAACAAGACCACCAGCTGCGTCTTCAAGCTTCTGCAAGAAGCTGGTGAGCTCATAAACTGTTCACCCTCAGTTGCTTCGTCAGTGTCGCCTTCATACAGGCTATAATGTAGTGTTTAAAGTTTTAACCTGTAATCACTTTTCTTCCTGGGCATTTTCCTGATATAAACAGGTAATGCTGGTTGTAATGGTGCAATGTGAAGCCTGAACACCAGAATTAGAGCAGTTCTAATCCTGGAACTGCTTTGAATCAGTATTCAAAGTTGTTCTATGGGACTGATGTGTCTATGCATTTACCCACAATGCAATGTGTTTTTGTAACTGTGCAGCCATTTTGATTCCCTAGCTAAATACCTAATGGATTGGTCCTGTCATGCAGATAGGCCTTATTTCCTGAAACTCTAAATATTTCATATAATTTATTACATTATTGTAAATCCTTTACAAAATACTTTATAAAATACTGATTAAAATGTCCTCTATTCAACTCTTCACCTCAAGTGACAATTTTATATACATCTACTTTTAACTGTGTAGAGATCCCATTTCTCTTCAGTTGTGATTTCCTTACGATTAACAGCAGCCTTTGATAACCTACACAGTCTCGTGATCATAACTTTCACAACTTTGAAGAACCTTCACTTGTTTTGTCCACCTGGTGAATTGGAGCATCTACATACAGAGCCATCCACTAATATTGGCACCCTTGGTAAATATGACCAAAGAAGGCTGTGAAAAAAATTCTTTATTGTTTAACCTTTTTGATATTTTGTTCAAAAATTCTGGTTTATCCAAAAAAAAAAAAAAAAAAATCTGTTAAATATGTGTGCCACAATTATTGGCACCCCTATTAATTCATATGAGAAAAATATATTTGAAGTATATTCCCATATAAAAAATTTTTAGTACACTTGGGTGACCAGGAACAGGAAGTTGTTCAGCCATGACTTCCTGTTTCATAGGGGTATAAATATGAGGTACTGTACTGTCTTATGTTAGCACACATTTGCACAAGCACTTTATGTAAAAATGTGTAGGTCTTATTTAGTTCTATGTCGTTTCATGTGGTTAGTGTATTATTTTATGTAGCACCATGGTCCTGGAGGAATGTTGTTTCATTTAACTGTGTACTGTACCAGCTGTATATGGTTGAAATGACAATAAAAAGCCACTTGACTTGTCTCAACGCACTGTGAAGAGGATGCTTTGAGTGGCCAAAAATCTCCAAGGATCATAGCTGGAGAATTGAAGAAGTTTGTTGCGTCTTGGGGTCAGAAAGTCTCCAAAACTACAATCCGAAGTCACCTACATCACCACAAGTTGTTTGGAAGGGTTTCAAGAAAAAAGCCTCTACTCTCATCCAAAAACAAACTCAAGCGTCTTCAGTTTGCCAGACACTACTGGAACCTCAGATGGGATCGGGTTCTATGGTCAGATGAAACCAAAATAAAGCTTTTTGGCAATAAACACCAGAGGTGGTTTTGGTGCACACAGAGAGGTAGCCATATGGAAAAGTACCTCATGCCCACGGTTAAATATGGTGGAGGCTCTTTAATGTTTTGGGGCTGTTTTTCTGCCAGAGGACCTGGACATTTTGTTAGGATACATGGCATCATGGACTCTATCAAATATCAACAGATATTAAATGAAAACCTGACTGCCTCTGCCAGAAAGCTTCAAATGGGCCGTGGTCGGATCTTCCAGCAGGACAATGATCCAAAACGTACATCAAAATCAACACAAAAATGGTTTACTGACCACAAAATCAAGGTCCTGCCCTGACCATCCCAGTCCTCTGACCTGAAACCCATAGAAAACCAGCGTGGACCTTGAAATGTGAAGGATCTGGAGAGATTCTGTATGGAGGAATGCTCTTCGATCCCTTGCCATGTATTCTCCAACCTCATCAGGCATTATAGGAGAAGACTCAGAGCTGTTATCTTGGCAAAGGGAGGTAGCACAAAGTATTGACTAAAAGGGTGCCAATAATTGTTGCACACCTATATTTAACAAAGGTTTTTTTTCTGATGAACCTGTTTTGTTTGTAATTGTTTGATATCCATGAGAGCAGAGTATTTTATATATATATATATATATAATATGTATGTATATATATAATATGTGTGTATATATATATATATATATATACACACATACACAGGTGCATCTCAATAAATTCAGTGCACACAGACTGAAGTAGTTTAAGTCTTTGGTTCTTTTAATTGTGATGATTTTGGTTTACATTTAACAAAAACCCACCAATTCACTATCTCAACAAATTAGAATATGGTGACATGCCAATCATGTCACCATGCTAATCAACTCAAAACACCTGCGCCTTCAAAATGGTCTCTCAGTTTGGTTCACTAGGTAAGCCACAAACATTCATTGCCAAAGAAGCTGGCTGGATACAGAGTGCTGTATCCAAGCATGTTAACAGAAAGTTGAGTGGAAGGAAAAAGTGTGGAAGAAAAAGATGCACAACCAACCAAGAGAACCGCAGCCTTATGAGGATTGTCAAGAAAAATCGATTCAAGAATTTGAGTGAACTTCACAAGGAATGGACTGAGGCTGGGGTCAAGGCATCAAGAGCCACCACACACAGACGTGCCAAGGAATTTGGCTACAGTTGTCGTATTCCTCTTGTTAAGCCACTCCTGAACCACAGACAACGTCAGAGGCATCTTACATGGGCTAACGAGAAGAAGAACTGGACTGTTGACCAGTGGTCCAATATCCTCTTTTCAGATGGGAGCAAGTTTTGTATTTCATTTGGAAACCAAGGTCCTAGAGTCTGGAGGAAGGGTGGAGAAGCTCATAGCCCAAGTTGCTTGAAGTCCAGTGTTCAGTTTCCACAGTCTGTGATGATTTGGGGTGCAATGTCATCTGCTGGTGTTGGTCCATTGTGTTTTTTGAAAACCAAAGTCACTGCACCCATTTACCAAGAAATTTTGGAGCACTTCATGCTTCCTTCAGCTGACCAGCATTTTGAAGATGCTGATTTCATTTTCCAGCAGGATTTGGCACCTGCCCACTCTGCCAAAAGCACCAAAAGTTGGTTAAATGACCATGGTGTTGGTGTGCTTGACTGGCCAGCAAACTCACCAGACCTGAACCCCATAGAGAATCTATGGGGTATTGTCAAGAGGAAAATGAGAAACAAGAGACCAAAAAATGCAGATGAGCTGAAGGCCACTGTCAAAGATACCTGGGCTTCCATACCACCTCAGCAGTGCCACAAACTGATCACCTCCATGCCACGCCGAATTGAGGCAGCAATTAAAGCAAAAGAAGCCCCTACCAAGTATTGAGTACATGTACAGTAAATGAACATACTTTCCAGAAGGCCAACAATTCACTAAAAATGTTTTTTTTTTATTGGTCTTATGAAGTATTCTAATTTGTTGAGATAGTGAATTGGTGGGTTTTTGTTAAATGTGAGCCAAAATCATTACAATTAAAAGAACCAAAGACTTAAACTACTTCAGTCTGTGGCATTGAATTTATTTAATACACGAGTTTCACAATTTGAGTTGAATTACTGAAATAAATGAACGTTTCCACGACATTCTAATTTATTGAGATGCACCTGTGTGTGTGTGTGTGTGTGTGTATGTGTGTGTGTGTGTGTGTGTGTATGTATATATATGTATATATATATATATATATATATATATATATATATATATATATATATATATATATAAATATAAATATATATATATATATATAAATATAATATAAAACAAAAGATCAAACAATGAAGACAATTTTTCACAGCTGCCTTTGCTCACATTTACCAAGGGTGCCAATATTAGTGGAGGGCTCTGTATATACCACAGTGTAGCAGTCTTTGTGCAAAGATGTGACGTTTGTGTGGGGAATCGAAATGGCAGACAGCAAAGTACACACGTTTTTTGTGACCTCACGTGAAAACAAAGTATAACACTGACTTCATTCAGAAGTATCTCCCTTTAACACAGCACTCGTAGTTAATTTTGTGTAACTGCAGCCCTTCTCTGTAGCTCATGAGAACGCTCGTGCTTGTTAAAATCATTACCTTGTGACTTGTGCTTTCTTGAATTAAATGGAATGTGACTCACGTGCCTGCATATCCGTTCATGCTCACTTGGTCTGTCTATTGTCAGTATTGTTCAACTTTCAGATATTAAATCTGTCATGGCTAACGCACCATAATATTTTTTCTGATTGTTTATTGAACGAAAAATAGTCAGCTATGAAGGTGTGAGAATATGTACTCGGTCCAGCCACAAAGCAGCAGTTTATTGAAACCGTGCATCATGCACAACAGTAATTTCTTGATACCACATGCTTTGCATTTTATATACCTTTTATACCTTTTGAATATACAGTGTCTCACTGACCTGTATCTGTATCTTCTGCTTTGTTCTGTCAGGAATTAAGACTGCATTTGTAACGCAGCATTCGGAGACTGCGTTCATAGCCAGCCACTGTGAGATGATCCCCATTGAGTGGGTGTGTAGACGCATCGCCACAGGCTCCTTCCTTAAAAGGAATCCAGGTGTCAAAGAAGGCTATCGCTTCTCACCACTGAAGATGGAGATGTTTTTCAAGGTGGGCCTCCAGTGGTGATTTGGCAAAGCATACCTGAAATATGAAAGCATACATGTCTCTCAACTAACAGTAAAAATTCAGAGGACTATGGTCTGGTCAATATATTGCCACATGCTTATTAGAGAACAGCTTGATAATGAAAGGAGATGATGGGTACCCCATGCTGTTATCTCTGGAGTGTTGAGTCAGTTTGGTGATGAAATTTTGGCGCTCAGGTAATAAAAGTAATCGTTAGCACCATTGGAGATGATCTATAATCAGTTCTTTGCTCAAGATTGCATAATAGATAGCACTGTTCATGGTCTACTCCTCTATGACAGACCTTTACTCCAAATCTGATTAAATGGAATGTGATTCACATGCCTGCATATCCTTTTCCTCGCAGGATGATGCCAATAATGACCCGCAGTGGTCTGAGGAGCAGATATTAGCGGCTGGCTTTGAGCTGGCAGGCGTGAAGATTGGGCGCTGTGAGGTCGACATTATGAGTAAGAGCACGGTGGCCATCTTTGAGGTCCTGGAGAAGGCCTGGGCCACCCAGAACTGCACTCTGGTGGATATGAAGGTACTTTAAGACACTAGACTGGGATGTATTTTGAAGCCAAGTTGAAGCAGTGCAGTGTTGTGCCAACCATTTAAAAAAACAAACAAAAAAAACAATTCTCATTTGTTATCATTGATCATTAGTGAAGTCATTACTCCAAGCATGAACAAATTCTGTCATTCTGTTTAGATCGAGTTTGGCATGAATGTGACCACTAAGGAAGTTGTGCTGGCTGATGTGATCGACAACGACTCATGGAGACTGTGGCCGGCTGGAGATCGCAGCCAACAGAAAGACAAACAGGCAAGTTTCACATTCGCAGTGCAGGACTGGCATTGCCTGAAGCCCCATGTCTGTCATTTTGCTTTGTCTTTATATTTAGCACGAAGTTCCCTGACCAAACCCCTTTCTGTGCACATTTCTGATAATTGCCTCATTCAGCCAATTATAAGGATGAGTCAAGAAAAATATCATTCAGAGCCAGTGTTTTATCAGGTGTTTTTGTTTTTCATGTCTGGACAGTGTAGTTTATGTGCTTCACAAGAACATTTGCCCTATCCTCTAATATAGCAGCAGTTGAGTTTTCTGGAAGGTGTTTCTTTGCCCATCGAATTATGATGGGCCCTTGCTAGGTGCAGTCAGGTTAACCCTGTGTTCTGTTTCTCATTTTCTTGTACAGGTATATCGTGACCTGAAAGAGGTCACACCTGAGGCCATGCAGATGGTCAAGAGGAACTTTGAATGGGTGGCTGAAAGAGTACAGGTATATATGTGTGTGTGTGTGTGTGTGTGTGTGTGTGTGTGTGTGTGTGTGTGTGTGTGTGTGTGTATGTATGTGTATATATATATATATATACACACACACACGTGCACCTATTCACAGCTTTCCATTACAGTTGGAATTACTAGATACTTGAACCATATCTTCTTTTTGTTGCCTTTGTTCTCTTGCTATGAGCACACTTGAGGTGTGGGCCATATAACTCCTCCATATCGCCTCACGTGTCATAGTAATTCTCGTTTAAAGATCACACATGCAGTTAAAAACTGGTGTGTTTAGGAAGTTAAACATTTACACTTAGCTGGCTGAAATTGCACAGTTTGCTCATGTTAACTCTTCATATCTCTCTGTGTACTTGCCCTTCTCAACCTTTAATAAAATCCATAGCTTTCACAAGAGACTTCAGTCTCAGTGAACCTTGACCTTTTTCGGGGTCGACCAGTCTTTTTTCTTTTCTTATCGTTCCTTCCGAGAATGGCAATGCTTTCTGCATTTTTAAATCAGAATTTTAGATTTTAGTCTTGTGCCATGTGTAAGCCATAGTGTATGGCCACGACAGTGGCTCCACCATGTGGCCTAATAGCAAAAAAAAATTCTGAGTTTTATAAGTTGGGGCCATTTGTGTCTTCTCTCCATATACGAGGCGTTCTGTCCCTCTGCCATCATAAAAACTTGAAAAAGAAGAGACCTGACAAGTTATATGTACCAGGGTTCTGTTGAAGCGAGCCCTAGAACACTTTTTTTTTTTTTTTTTTTTTTTTTTAAGCGGACCAGGGTACCGAAATCTCGGGGCAAATCGAGTCCAAAAACCCTCAAGTGTGAATGTTAGTGTTTTATGTTGGTTTTAATCCTTTGCTAGAATTCTTTTGTAACTTGCGTGTTTGCACGTGCCTTTAGCTGCTCCTGGAGCCGCAGGCAAGTGGGAGAGTCGTTGTCCTGATGGGCTCTACATCTGACATGGCTCACTGTGAGAGGATCCGTAAAGCTTGCGGCTCATACGGAATCGCCTGCCATCTCAGAGTCACCTCTGCGCATAAAGGCCCTGACGAGACACTCCGCATCAAATCTGAATATGAGGGTAAGACGAAGGAAAAATAACGTGCACAGAAGTGTGTTTTTCTAGAACATGCACGAGTGAGGTTGCATTGTTACCACAGTCTCGGTAAGAATTCCCAATCTTATGTATTACTGTGCATTTCTTTCCTCAGGTGATGGTGTCCCCACCATTTTTGTAGCCGTTGCAGGGAGGAGTAACGGTTTGGGTCCAGTGATGTCAGGAAACACAGCTTACCCTGTCATTAACTGTCCTCCCGTTACGTCTGACTGGGGTGCTCAGGACATCTGGTCATCTTTACGCATGCCCAGTGGTGAGGATTCATCTGCTGTATTTGTTCAACATCTTTGTTCAAGGGCACTAGGTTTCATCACACTGGACTGACTAGTAAAGCAGAAGTACATCACCTTAGAACTAAGATGCTTACGTACTGAGATCTGTCCTACTATACCAAAGTTCTGTGTTTTTACAACACCGTATCAATTAGCAAAAAGGTTAATGTTCACAATGTTGCACAATTACCTTGACGGTAAGCATCTTTCTTTAGTGGTTCTGTGTTTTGATGCACATAACAATCCTCAGTTTTATGGCACCGTACTTTATTTTGCAATCTGGAAGTATAAGTATGAAGAGAAGGAACCTACAAACCTGTCTTCATTTTGCTGTGACCTTTTCCCTGCTGCTGTGTGCTGGAGATTTGCAGTCATAATGCAATATTATGGCATAAATCTGAGTATGAAAGCATGGTGCAGTGAGTATGAAGACCATGATACCTCAGGAATGCTGTTGGCAAGAGGCCTTTATACCTTCCTGTCACACTCTCTCCCTGGCACCATTCATCCAAATCTGGAGACCACACGGTCAGATTCACTAGGACTGGAACATGGATCCACTGGATGTTGTTGATTAGCACTCTGGGATAGGGTCTCGTCACCATGCCTGATGGGAGGAACCGGTTGTTGATCCGGGCACTCTTGCATCTTTACTGCTGTCAGGAGGGCCGCTATCATAATCCATCGCCATGTCTTTATTTCCTTTGGTTAGGGGATACTGAAAAACACATGCAAACAGAAAGAATTGCGCCCCCCCACCCCCCCGCCCCCCGGGTCCCACACAACGCCTTCTAAACACACACAATAATCTAAAATCAGTAAAACATTACAAACACATACACTCACTTGCTTTTATATATGTGGCTATGTAGGATTGCCATCTGAATTTTTGTATAGCTTTAATTGATCGATGTGGAACCATTTCTTCACAGGTTGTCTATTTTTAGTCTTGTGATAGATCTGGAGGTTTGTCCAGGGGCCTTCAGCAAGACATGTAGGTCTCAAACACTCCTTCGTTTTACCCCTTATTGACAATTACATGAAGTTTATGCAAAGAGTCAATATTTGCAGTGTTGACCCTTCTTTTTCAAGACCTCTGCAATTGGCCCTGGCATGCTGTCAATTAACTTCTGGGCCACATCCTGACTGATGGCAGCCCATTCTTGCATAATCAATGCTTGGAGTTTGTCAGAGTTTGTGGGTTTTTGTTTGTCCACCCGCCTCTTGAGGATTGACCACAAATTCTCAATGGGATTAAGGTCTGGGGAGTTTCCTGGCCATGGACCCAAAATGTCGATTGTTTTGTTCCCCGAGCCACTTCGTTATCACTTTTGCCTTGTGGCAAGGTGCCCCATCATGCTGGAAAAGGCGTTGTTCATCACCAAACTGTTCTTGGATGGTTGGGAGAAGTTGCTCTCTGAGGATGTTTTTGTACCATTCTTTATTCATGACTGTGTTCTTAGGCAAAATTGTGAGTGAGCCCACTCCCTTGGCTGAGAAGCAACCCCACACATGAGTGTTCTCAGGATGCTTTACTGTTGGCATGACACAGGACTGATGGTAGCGCTCACCTTTTCTTCTCGGGACAAGCTTTTTTCCAGATGCCCCAAACAATCGGAAAGGGGATTCATCAGAGAAAATGACATTACCCCAGTCCTCAGCAGTCCAATCCCTGTACTTTTTGCAGAATAGTAGTCTGTCCCTGATGTTTTTCCTGGAGAGAAGTGGCTTCTTTGCTGCCCTTCTTGACACCAGGCAATCCTCCAAAAGTCTTCGCCTTACTGTGCGTGCAGACGCACTCACACCTGCCTGCTGCCATTCCTGAGCAAGCTCTGAACTAGTGGTGCCCCGATCCCGCAGCTGAATCAACTTTAGGAGACGGTCCTGGCGCTTGCTGGACTTTCTTGGGCGCCCTGAAGCCTTCTTCACAACAGTTGAACCTCTCTCCTTGAAGGTCTTGATGATCCGATAAATGGTTGATTTAGGTGCAATCTTACTAGCAGCAATATCCTTGCCTGTGAATCCCTTTTTGTGCAAAGCAATGATGGCTGCACGTGTTTCCTTGCAGGTAACCATAGTTAACAGAGGAAGAACAATAATTTCAAGCACCACCCTCCTTTTAAAGCTTCCAGTCTGTTATTCTAACTCAGTCAGCATGACAGAGTGATCTCCAGCCTTGTCCTCGTTAACACTCTCACCTGTGTTAACGAGAGAATCACTGACATGATGTCAGCTGGTCCTTTTGTGGAAGGGCTGAAATGCAGTGGACATGTTTTTTTGGGATTAAGTTCATTTTCATGGCAAAGAGGGACTTTGAAATTAATTGCAATTCATCTGATCACTCTTCATAACATTCTGGAGTATATGCAAATTGCCATCATAAAAACTGAGGCAGCAGACTTTGTAAAAATTAATATTTGTGTCATTCTCAAAACTTTTGGCCACGGCTGTACAAAACTGAAGTGTACAATACTGTTCCAAATATGAATAGGTGCAGTGGCTAATAATTAAATAACAAGTGGAACAAGTAGAATGAGTTACTGCTCCTTTAAGGCGGAACGCTCTCTCTTACTCCCTCACTGATGAGTGGGCAGTCTGTAGACGGAGAGCGAGCTATGATCATCGCATGTATGCATGTAAAGCCTGGTTATATTTCTGTTGCTCTTTGCCTTGTTTTATTTATGTTCAGTAACACAGTTGTTAGTGGAGTGTTTTGCAAACTGCCCCATGTGTGCGGGGGATCGACAACGCTGATAATAAACCACTGTGAAATATCAGATACGTGAGTTTTGCTTACACCTGGCTACAACCATTCAGGATATCCGGCCTCTCTGTGTAAAGCGTTACACAAGGCACCTTTTCTGTGTTGCCAACATACTGTATGTATACTTGAGCATTAATGGTGTTTTTCTTCACAAACAGAAGCATCTCTGCCTCGTCACCTGATAATCGGTTTCTTTGAAATTAATTGCAATTCATCTGATCACTCTTCATAACATTCTGGAGTATATGCAAATTGCCATCATAAAAACTGAGGCAGCAGACTTTGTAAAAATTAATATTTGTGTCATTCTCAAAACTTTTGGCCACGGCTGTACAAAACTGAAGTGTACAATACTGTTCCAAATATGAATAGGTGCAGTGGCTAATAATTAAATAACAAGTGGAACAAGTAGAATGAGTTACTGCTCCTTTAAGGCGGAACGCTCTCTCTTACTCCCTCACTGATGAGTGGGCAGTCTGTAGACGGAGAGCGAGCTATGATCATCGCATGTATGCATGTAAAGCCTGGTTATATTTCTGTTGCTCTTTGCCTTGTTTTATTTATGTTCAGTAACACAGTTGTTAGTGGAGTGTTTTGCAAACTGCCCCATGTGTGCGGGGGATCGACAACGCTGATAATAAACCACTGTGAAATATCAGATACGTGAGTTTTGCTTACACCTGGCTACAACCATTCAGGATATCCGGCCTCTCTGTGTAAAGCGTTACACAAGGCACCTTTTCTGTGTTGCCAACATACTGTATGTATACTTGAGCATTAATGGTGTTTTTCTTCACAAACAGAAGCATCTCTGCCTCGTCACCTGATAATCGGTTTCTCCTTTCATCTATCACATGTCCAGCCAAGCTAAACAAGCCATCACTTTCAACACTTGTACATGGAGCAGAGAGGTATAGGGGCTCGGGCAAGTGGAGCAAGCGCAGGGAAACCATCTTTGTTGATCCTCCAGTAGGTCAATGGGTTTTCACGTTTTTGCCTACGACATGTTTACATGCGGCTGTGAGCGTGGCTGTGATGTTATTGTCTGTGCCGCCGGCAACAACACTGACCGACTCGGAATCGAAAGACGTGAGACTGACCGGCCGGTCACTGGTCCGGGCCGAGCATGCCGAAAATCGTCTGATTCCGGTCCCTGGCCAGCCGATCGGTGCATCTCTAGTTTTAAGTAATGGGAGAAAAACCTGCAACAATGTAAAGTGCTTTGCAGTGGTCAAATTGAATTTTCCCCAGCAGTCCTTAGGGGACGAGTGTGTTCTGCAGTATTGTTTGTGTTTTTGCTCTTACAGCAAATTTAAGATGGCATCAAAGCTGGAAGTGTTGCACTACGCATGTGAGTGGTATCGATTGAGTCACCTGCTTGTGCTTTTTTCTGGCAGATGCAGTACATTTTTAAGGCTTGGCTTCAGGTGTTTGTCAGGTTTGCAGTTGTTTGTTTGTGTGTACCTTGCCTTAAGGTGCCACTCCCAATTGCCAAATTACTCCTCCACCCATTCTTTAATGTTCTCTCTCCTCTCTTCTTCAGGTCTGGGCTGTTCTACGGTTCTGTCTCCAGACTCCGCTGCCCAGCATGCTGCTCAGATCCTGGGCCTGACTGATCACCTGGTGTGGGCCAAACTGCGTGCCTCCATGCTCAACATTTGGAGCTCTCTGAAGCAGGCTGACCAGAAGCTTCAGCAGTGCAGCATCTGAACACAGCACTTCTGTTTACCCTGAGCCATTCCAGCTATTTAACCATTCCATTACACACTACTGCATATGGCATTCATTTTCATAAGATCGGGGCTTGTGATCTTGGGGGTGGTGGTAGCTCCACCTGTGAACGCGATAGTCTGGTAAATTTCCATCTTTCCACGCCAATCCCGGTGCGTGAAATGATGGACCAGCCAATCACGACGGACGGGCAAAGATGGACGCGCCAATCAGAACGGCTAAAAGATGGACGTGCCAATCAATACCTCTTCTGCCATCCGACCACATGTGCCAAGTCCACCACGTGCATACAGTATATTAGAAGAATGGAGGCCAAGACTTGCAAAAAACTGTGGTCACTACAGGACAGCAGAGACTGGACCTAGCCAATAGGAGGACATTATTTACTGTCGGAACACAGAGACTCTACCAAAAGAGCATTATTAATACAGTGGCTGGAGCAAATAAAGAAATGGAATGTATTGCCTTATATAGTTATATGTATATATTTTGTATGTAAATATAATGTTTAAATAGTTGTAGTATTTTGTTGTTTTGTGTATAGTCTTGTATACCCATGCCTTAATGTTTTATAATAGTTTATCACTTGTGTTTATTGTTGTGTGTGTGTGTGTGTGTGTGTGTGTGTGTGTGTGTGTGTGTGTTGTACTGTACTGTACTGTATTATTCTTAATCTGATATATTTGTTTATTTATTTTTTAAAATACAGATCTATTGTTTATATTCCAGCGACTGGTCACTGATTTATATCACACGTTTGCTTCAGTAATCACTGTGAGCCTGGGTGGTAAAACATTTTATAATCTCTTTTTTTTTTCATACCATCTTAAAGCATCTTAGCACAAATCTTTAAAGTAATAGAGTAATGTATGTATTAATTAGGATTAATTAATGTAGCATTAATTAAGATTTCTAATAACTCAAATCACAAACAATACAGTGAAAAAGAATACAATAACATTAATACAGTAAAAGACATTATTTTGTAAAAATACAGTATTCATAACAGTATGTACATAGAGAAAAGCCATAGAATAAAAGAATACAATAACATTAATACAGTAAAAAACAATATTTTGTAAAAAGATATATTCATAACAGCACATACATGAACAAAAGCCATATCATGCATTGAATTAAATCACCAATATTATTATCAAACTACACAGAAGTGAACTGTGGTGATTAATAATTTACTAATTTTAACAGTAGTAGTTATTTCAATGTAATTGTCTGTGGTGGGACTCGAACCGACATCATCTTGTTGGCAGCGTCACCCAAATTTCACACAAAAAAAGCCTTTTTCTGAGAAAAAATACAAAACAGATGCATGTAAATCACTTGTTTCTCTTTATTCCTCTTTTCCTTTCTTTTTTCTTTCATTTCCTCTCTTCTCTCATTTTCCTCTTTCTTTTCCTCTTTTTCCTCCTTCCCCCTTCTTCCTCATCTTCACTTCTTCCCCCCCTCAAACAGACTATTGTTCCCCAGCTTGCAACTGTAGTCTTGGTCCAATGTTCTTTTTAGACAGCAAAGGCTTTTTTTCTGGCACGCCTCCCATGCAGGTCAAATTTGTGCAGTTTCTTTCTGATTGTAGAAGCATGCACTTTGATGCCAGCAGTTGCGAGACTTATTAGCAGATCTTGTGATGAAATTTTGGGGTTCTTGGAGACTTTTTTTTTCTTTTTGCATCAGATGGTCTGCTCTTGGGCTGAATTTGCTGGGACGACCAGTCCTGGACACATTGGCAGTAGTTTGAAATCTGTACAGGATAGATTTTACTCCAGTCCTCCCCAGTGAACTTGGTTTCTGGTCAACAAGTTGACTCACAGCTTCTGGACTGACTCCCTTAGTACATATAAAAAAAAAATGTGTTCACCAAGAATTTTTGCCAAATGCAGAAAAGAGAAAAACAATATACTTACCTGTGTCCTTGGACGATGCCATCTGGAGAATCATATCACATGTGATTGGTCGCACGCACATCAACACAACATTCAGTCAGTGCATGGAGTGGATCTTATTATCCTCTCGGATTAATTTTCAAAAAAATGAAATCGGCTCTCAGATGGCAGGCGGCTCCCACCGTTCACTTAAAGGAGCCGACTCATAGAGCCGACTCGTTTGTGAACGACCCATCACTAACTGAAATGCTAGCATATATTCTAAGTGATCCATTTAATTCTTCCAGTGTTGCTTTCTATACTAAATAGCATTGTCTTTGTCTCTTCCTGCAATGTCGCGATGTTTCACATCTCTGCTCAACGATAATCTGCTGATTGATAGTCCATTGCATTTATTTTGCACCTGGCATATATTTGCATACAAGTATTCTTGACCTTGAAGTGCCCCATTATTGTGTTGTATTATTATGTTGACCACAAAAAAGACCTCATCTTTCATATTTAACACTTCATCATTTCTCCAGACCATGGTTCATACTGCCAAGCAACATCTCCTGCTGGTGAGCAGTACAAAGTAGTCTTGAAAAATCCATTTTCTGGTAGCCAGACATGTAAATGCAGGCTCTCTTCTTCTTGTCAGTGATGAGCAGATGTCAGAAACGGAAAGTTATGCAGCGCCACCTTGTGTACTGGGGTATTTCTGCTTTTCAGGAAGGGCCATCTACTGTCAGGGAATGAATTTGCACTTTCATTCACCGTGTCGCTTGTGTTTAACGCTTGGGTGTGAACACAAAAAAGCGTTAAAAAATGGACCATTTAACGCGCTGAAAAAAACGTCCCGGTGTGAACAAGCCTTAAGCCTTCTTTCTCTTCTGGTAAGGTAGGATTGTAATTTTGTGTACTGTAACTTAAACCCTAGCTGAATCTAGAGTCATAGCTGCTGTTGTTGTTGTTGCACAGTTGATTGGCTAGTCTTTGTCTATAGTGCTTAATCACTATAGTGTCAGTCTACCTTAAGGTGTGAATTGTGGGCAGGGCTAAGTGATATATATTGAAGGTGCTCCGCTACAGTCGTTTGTTTGTAGAACATTCTTTGAATAACTGGTTCTTTGAAAACTGACTCTTTTCCCTAGGCAATTAACCATACTATGCTTTATGTTTAGTCATGTGCTTCACTCCTACTGCTGTTGTCACCCCTCACAGGCCCAGGCGCTTTCACCCACAAAGCAGAGGACGTGCTTCCAGCAATCTCATCTACCCTCCTCTGTTGTCTCAATCTCAAACAGTGGTGGTAGGTGGGCTCTGGAATTGCCAGTCTGCTGTGAAGAAAGCTGATTTCATCGCAGCTTTATCCACCCACTACTGTTTGGATTTCCTGGCACTCACTGAGACCTGGATTTCACCACAGAATTCTGCTACACCTGCTGCTTTAGCCTCTGCCTATGCCTTCTCTCATACACCACGAGAAATGGGCAGAGGTGGTGGCGCAGGTCTTTTGTTGTCTCGGAGATGGTTTTTCACACCTCTCCCGGTCTCATTTAACCATCTCTTCCTTTGAATTCCACGTAGTTTGTCACCTCTCCAATCAACCTCTTTATTGTTGTCATTTATCATCCTCCTGGTCCACTGGGTAACTTCCTGGATGAGATGGATACGCTACTTAGTTCCATCCCTACCGATGACACTCCTCTGACTGTCCTTGGCGACTTCAGCCTTCCGTCTGAGAAACTTCACACCTTCTGCCTCTTATGGATTCCTTCACACTGACCTTCAACAGTTCTCCTTCCACACACAAAGGAGGAAATGTCTTGGATCTCGTCTTCACTCATCCTTCTACAGCCACGAACATGACCACCACCCCACTTCACACCTCTGATCATCACCTGGTATTGTTCAGCCTTTTTCTTCCTATTTCTTCCAAATTCAGCTACCAACACCTTTCTGTAACCCGTCAGAACCTCCACTCTGTCCCCCCTTCCTCTGTAGCTTCTTGCACCCTTTCATCTCTCCCTGATCCTGATTCCTTTTCTTCTTTACCCTTAGACTCAGCCACTGACACTTTCCTATCTTCTCTCTCCTCAACCATGGATCATCTTTGTCCTCTGTTTACCAAATCTAGGAAGACTTCTTGCTCTGCTCCTTGGCTGTCGGACGTGTTATGCAGCTGTAGAAGAGAACTGAGATCAGCAGAGAGAAGGTGGAGGAAAACGCATCTTGACACAGATCTTGCCTCTTACCGCGCTCTCGTCTCAGTTCGCATTGGATGTGACTTCTACCAAGACGGTCTTCTAGAAGGAAAAGCTTGAAGCTTCTGCCAAAGATCCTCGCAAGCTCCACAACATCATCTCATTACTTCTCGTCCCTCCGGCTTCACTTGCTTCTTCCTCGCTGTCTGCAGAAGACTTTGCCTCCTTCTATGATGAGAAGATTAAGGAAATCTGCAAGACCTTCACCTCTACTCAGACTAATTCTATTCTCACACAGGTCTCTCCTCCTTCTCTGTCACATTTCTCTGTCTCTCCTCCTTCTCTGTCACATTTTTCTACCCTAGCAACACAGGAGATTCAAGAAATCATCCTGTCCTGCAACCCTACCACCTGCCCACTGGATCCAATTCCCTCCACATTGCTCCAGACCATCCTGCCTGACCTTCTGCCCTTCATCTCTACAGTCATCAACAGTTCTCTGTCATCTGGCCAAGTTCCGGCTTCCTTCAAGAAAGCACGGGTTACTCCCATCCTGAAGAAGCCTACACTGGATCCCTCAGACATCAGCAACTACAGACCGGTATCAATTCTCTCTTTCCTTTCTAAAATACTTGAACGCTCCGTATATAATCAACTGTCTCTTTATCCCTCACAGAACCACCTTCAAGATCCATACCAGTCTGGCTTTAAAGCTGCACACTCCACAGAGACTGCCGTCTTGGCCGTCACTGAAAAACTTCATGCTGCCAGATCAGCCAAACTGTCCTTTGTCCTCATCCTGCTTGACCGGGCTGCTGCATTTGACACAGTCAACCACAAGATTCTCCTGACTACCCTCAAGAGTCTTGGAATTTGCAGAGCAGCATGGCTATGGTTTGCTTCATACTTGGAAGGTCGTTCGTATCGGGTATCATGGCGGGGATCAACATCTGCACCTCGCAGACTCTCTACTGGTGTCCCACAAGGCTCAGTACTTGGTCCTCTCCTCTTTTCCCTCTATACCCACTCTCTTGGCAAAGTCATCTCCTCACATGGGTTCTCTTACCATTGCTATGCTGATGATACTCAACTTATCTTTTCCTTTCCTCCTTCAGACACCACTGCTTCTGCCCGGATCACAGCATGTCTGACGGACATTTCATCGTGGATGGCAGCTCATCAGCCAAAACTCAACCCCAGCAAAACTGAACTGCTCTTCATCCGAGGAGATTCCTCCCCATGCCAGGATCTCATGATCTCCTTGGACGACTCCATGATCTCTCCTTCAACTACTGCTCGTAACCTTGGGGTAATCGTGGACAATCAACTGTCCTTTTCATCACATATTACTAATCTAACACGGTCCTGTCGGTTTACCCTTTACAACATTAGAAGGATTCGTCCATTTCTAACAACACAGGCCACTCAGTTGCTTGTGCAGTCTCTTGTCATTTCCAGACTAGACTACTGCAACTTGCTCCTGGCAGGTCTACCTTTGAGTGCCACCCGTCCTCTACAGATGATCCAGAATGCAGCTGCACGACTTGTTTTCAACCTCCCTCAGTTCTCTCACATCACCCCGTTGCTGCGCTCCCGTCACTGGCTTCCAGTAGCTGCACGCATCAGATTCAAAACATTGATGCTTGCCTACAAAGCCAAAAGTGGAACAGCACCCTCTTATCTTAGAGCTCTCATCACCCCACACACACCGCACCACGCAGCCTCAGGTCAACAAGCACTGCTCGACTGGTCCCACCCTCTCTTAGGACGCAAGGTAGATCTGCCTCACGACTTTTCTCTGTTCTGGCACCAAGGTGGTGGAATGAACTTCCCATCAATGTCAGAACAGCTGAGTCGCTGGCTATCTTCAAGAAATGCCTAAAGACATACCCCTTGATAATTAGTGTTTTCTTCTTCTTCTTCTTCTTCTTCTTCTTTAAAAAAAAAAAAAAAAAAACCTAGCAGTTGCTCTCTTTTTAATAGGTTTGTGTTCAGTGCACTTCGTTGTAGTCGTACGAACCAGAAATGAAATATTCATTGATGGAGTATTTAAAGCACTCTTGTACGTCGCTCTGGATAAGGGCGTCTGCTAAATGCTATAAATGTAAATGTAAGGCAGTATTCAGCGGTCAGCACCTGTTTTACATAATAATCCTATGGAGTTTTCTGTATTTTCAAAAACACCCTGAGCTTTTTTTGGGATGCTCTCAACTGAATTTTGAAGCAGCGTGTTTTATTTGTTGTTTTTTAAATGAAAAAACACTTTGACCAGCGGTTTTCATCAGAAAGGCATTACATGTGAAGACAGACTAACTTTTAGCTACCAAGCCATGTTCGATACTAACGTTAGTTCACTCGAGGTATCTTTATGTAACATCAACTAACTAGCTTCACTGGCTAATGTAACTTAATTCAGTACATGAATATCCATGCAAGTTAGCTAGCTTAGTGATTTTAGTTGTTCTAACATTACTTATATCTTTTGCTATTCTATCTCTATCACATGATATTGCTGATATTGCTATCGCATCCACAAGAATTATTCCCTAACAAAAAAGTTTATACTTCATTTATTCTTTGTTGAGGTTTACATTATTGATTTGTTTGCAACTTGCTTATCTGAGTTGATGGTTTTAACTACCATCCAGAGGTGACGGTACAGAGAAATATTCAATCAGCTGTTTGATTAGCTTGGTGATGAGCTTCCCCATACCAATCACACAAACGTTCATCCAAACACTGACTGTTGATTCCTGCTGCCAGCTTACCTTTCCGTTTGAGATCAAGCCACCTCGTTCTTTTTTTTCCATAGAACTCTCGCTTTGTTTTAACTTTCATTCTGATATGTCGTCTAAACGCGTTTTTACGTTCATTCAGCTTAAGGTGCTCCACAAACAAGGATGTACGGTTACCTCATCCTCTGCAGTTAAAGACCTGGGTGTTATATTAGACAGCAACTTGTCATTTGAAAATCATATTTCCCAGGTAACAAAAACAGCCTTCTTCCACCTTAGAATTATATTATTTTTATTGCCAAGCTACACAACATGCCATCTGTTTCTGATGCAGAAAAACTAGTTCATGACCTCAAGACTGGACTATTGTAATGCACTACTAGGTGGTTGTCCTGCATCCTCGATAAATAAGCTACAGTTAGTCCAAAATGCAGCTGCAAGAGTGCTCACCAGATCACGAAAATATCAACATATTACCCCAATTTTATCATCACTACACTGGTTACCTGTTAAGTTTTGTATCGATTATAAAATACTGCTACTCACCTATAAAGCCCTAAACGGCCACGCCCCTTTGTATTTAACCGATCTTCTATCACGTTACAATACATCACGCTCTTTAAGGTCACAGAACTCTGGATTTCTGATAATACCGAAGAGATCAAAGTCTACTAAAGGAGCAACTTGCCATTGGGAGCAACTTGGGGTTCAGCATCCTGCCCAAGGACATGGATACTTTGGCACATGGAGTCATGTGCACATGGGCCACAACTCTTGTTCAACGATTTGGGACGGTATGAGTCTTCATTCAAAACACACAACATTCAAATATTCTCTCATACAGCTGCTTCCAAGTTCAGTCCAGCTGTTTGTTAGTGTTTAACCATGAAATCTTATCCACTCCTGTACCTTTCTGCAGGTACCTCTGGCTCCAGAGCTGCACATTTCTGATTTGTGGTTACTGGCCTCGCCAACCTGCCCAATATTTATTGACATAGTTTGTTATTCTGCTCTTGTCTCTTTCTGCTTTCCCCTCACCGCAACCGGTCGAGGGAGATGGCTGAGCCTGGTTCTATCAGAGGGTTTTTCCTGTTAAAAAGGAGGAGTTTTTCCTCCCCACAGTCTGAGTGATTGCTCAGAAGGAATCATTGGGTTTCTCTCTAATATTTTAAGGTCTTGAACTTAGTGCCCCAAGAGGACTTGTATTGTGATTTGCTGCCAAATTTACATCAAAATTAGTAACAAAGACTCACAAAAAAGGTGTGAGCTGGTGGAGCAGAGGCCTACACTCCATACTCACAACTAGGCTACAGACACTTAGTGGACACTACCAGGAATTTCACCTCTTCCCTTGTGGACTCCTTAAATCCCGAGTGTCCTTACAGATCAACAGTAAAGAGGGTATTGTAAATACGAATACAATAAGGCAAAATTGACCATCACTGCATTTTTCTGGATACAGTCACTAACAATAAAACATTACTGGTAATTGACTATGCCAAAGTGTTGAATGTGATCAGTGTCCATATACACCTGTACATATTGTATATCACACATGCACAGTGAAATAAACATGAATAATTGGGACAATGTAGTTGGCTTACTGCATAATGGTGCACATGGCCAAATGTGTTCAGCTGTATCTCAATACCTTTAAAAAAGTCAAAGTTATGAAAATCTGTGTGTGTTCCACAGAAGAAAGTCATGAGTCCGAGACCTCATAAGAGAGTAAATGATTAGAGAAGAATCTTTTTTGGGTATACTCACCCTTTAAAAGAAATTCTAATCATGATGACTAAATGAAATTGCATTTAATTGCCTTCATCAGGTTGGTGAAATAATGCTTTGTAAATATTGTGTCAAACTGCTTTTTGGAATAAATGTTTAACATGGTCTCTCAGTTTTTGACTTAGGTAATGTTACTGTGGTTTCTAATCATAATGTAGTACTACACAGTACCAATTTCCTATAACATTTTTGTGAGGATAAGGGCTTTAAGGAGTATTCAAATCTAGACCCATCATACAGTCTACCTAGTAGAAAAACTACTAAAATCTGTACTGCCTAAGCTGTATAACAAGCTAAAAGCTGATCTAATGAACAAAATCAAGAGTGCCTCTGCTGTATGTCTCACAGGTTACAACTGAACAGGGTGAGAGTGACAATTGTAGGTTGCATCACAGA